>BLSH010420000.1:514480-534475 GCA_018402905.1 Glandirana rugosa
AGTTTTTAAAACACCCCCCCCCCCCCCCACCACCACCCTTTTCTGACACTTTTTAAGCACTTTTTTTTCTTTTTCAGTCTGCTAATTAAGCGGAGTGGTTTATTGTTCACAGGTATATATACAGTATCTCACAAAAGTGAGTACACCCCTCACATATTTCTAAATATTTTATTATATCTTTTCTTGTGACAACACTGAAGAAATTACACTTTGCTACAATGTAAAGTAGTGAGTGTACAGCTTGTACAACAGTGTAAATTTGCTGTTTTGGGGACTGTGAAAGATGTGACGGGGACAGACAGATGTTTTGTGTATGGTGACAGATGTTTTGGGGACTGTGACAGATGTGACGGGGACATACAGATGTTTGGGGACTGTGACAGATGTTTTGTGTATGGTGACAGATGTGATGGGGGACATACAGATGTTTTGGGGCTGTTTTATGGGGACACTGATGTGTATGGGGACAGGGGTATCAGTGGTGCTTGGTGCACTGTGTGGGGGGCGATCTGTGAGAGCTCTCTGCATGAAAACCTCATCATGCAGAGAGCTGTCACATAGCTGCAGATTCCCCCCCCCCCCCGCACTGAGCTCTCACTGAGCTTGACGGGGGGAGAACTGTCATAGAGACGTCCGTCTCTGTTTACAATGTGATGGCTGTGATTGGACACAGCCGTCACATGATCGGGAGGGCCAATCAATGCGCCCATATCCCGACCTCTGCTCAGCTGGATCCTGTGATCATAATGATCACAGGATCCAGCCGCAGCACGCCGCGTGCCCGCGCTGCGAGCTCCCGCTCTGCAGGACGTAAATACACGTCCTGTCAGAACGGGGAAGCTCCCACCCAGCCGTATATATACAGCGGCCAGGTGGGAGGTGGTTAATGTCTAAACCACTGGCAAAAAAGTGAGTACACCCCTAAATGAAAATGTCCAAATTGGGCCCAATTAGCCATTTTCCCTCCCCAGTGTCATGTGACTCGTTAGTATTACAAGGTCTCAGGTGTGAATGGGGAGCAGGTGTGTTACATTTGGTGTTATCGCTCTCACCCTGTCATACTGGTCACTGGAAGTTCAACATGGCACCCCATGGCAAAGAACTCTCTGAGGATCTGAAAAAAAAATGTTGCTCTACATAAAGTTGGCCTAGGCTATAAGAAGATTGCCAAGACTCTGAAACTGAGCTGCAGCACAGTGGTCAAGACCATACAGCGGTTTAACAGGACAGGTTACACTCAGAACAGACCTCGTCATGGTCGACCAAAGAAGTTGAGTGCACGAGCTCAGCGTCATATCCAGAGGTTGTCTTTGGGAAATAGACGTATGAGTGCTGCCAGCATTGCTGCAGAGGTTGAAATAAAAAGAAAGCTAAAAAAAGATAACTGGGAGGGGATTGGGACTTTAAATGACACACGAGTGTGAGAGAAAGATACTGGATGGATATGGTAAAACAATTTATTTTAATAGAACAATATTTTCATAGTATACATCATATAGTCAATATTCAAATAGGTCAGTACAGACCCAATATATAATATGTGTACATGGATACAAAGATACAAAGCATACATTTGATGGTATACAAAAAATAGCCCCCATACATTACATTGATGTGGTTATGTAAAATAGTCCATTATCGATAAACCTGCATTTGTCCATGACCTCCAAATACCCCGCAGGGGGTTGGTCTAGAAGACCTTGCAAAAAATTGTCTTAGGTACAGCGTTTGACGGCAGCTGGTGGCTCTACGCACGTTTCGTGACTGAATGTCACTCATCAGGAGCGGGCTCGTCACTTGTCTAAGGTAGAAAAAACTCATATAGATATATTGTGAAAAATCACCATGCGGGAGGAGATGATAATCCTCCATAATAAAAATTCCCAAGAAAACCAACCTGTTGTATCCATGGACCGTACACACAGAGGCAGGGAGGGGGGAAGCTAACTAACAAGGGGCATCCACAAACGGGAGCTGAGACGGGATGCATGGCAGCAAGATCCCCCCAGGCAAGCCGACATGCAGGCACGGGCGTCTCCAGGGTGAATGTGTGTCTGGGGAAGGAATGGATAGTGATATAAGACTGAGTGGAAGATAATTGTGAGCAGGTGCATCATGAGGGACTGAGGAACCGTGGTTGGGAAAAAAAAAAGAAAAAAGGGCAAAAGGGACGGTGGGGGTTATGAATAATGGTAAAAACTAGTGATGTGTGTAGATGCTAATATTGGTGACCATACCTAAACCTAGAGGTTGAAGTGGTGGGGGGTCAGCCTATCAGTGTTCAGACCATACACCGCACACTGAATCAAACTGATCTGCATGGCTGTCGTCCCAGAAGGAAGCCTCTTCTAAAGAAGATGCACAAGAAAGCCTGCAAACAGTTTGCTGAAGGCAAGCAGACTAAGGACATGGATTACTGGAACCATATCCTGTGGTCTGATGAGACCAATATAAACTTATTTGGTTCAGATGGTGTCAAGCATGTGTGGTGGCAACCAGGTGAGGAGTACAAAGACAAGTGTGTCTTGCCTACATTCAAGCATGGTGGTGGGAATGTCATGGTCTGGGGCTGCATGAGTACTGCCGGCACTGGGGAGCTACAGTTCATTGAGGGAACCATGAATGCGAACATGTACTGTAACATACTGAAGCAGAACATGATCCCCTCCCTTCGGAGACTGGGCCACAGGGTAGTATTCCAACATGATAACAACCCCAAACACATCTCCAAGATGACCACTGCCTTGCTAAAGAAGCTGAGGGTAAAGGTGATGGACTGGCCAAGCATGTCTCCAGACCTAAACCCTATTGAGCATCTGTGGGGCATCCTCAAACGGAAGGTGGAGGAGCGCAAGGTCTCTAACATCCACCAGCTCCGCAATGTCATCATGGAGGAGTGGAAGAGGACTCCAGTGGCAACCTGTGAAGCTCTGGTGAACTCCATGCCCAAGAGGGTTAAGGCAGTGCTGGCAAATAATGGTGGCCACACAAAATATTGACACTTTGGGCCCAATTTGGACATTTTCACTTGTGTGTATTTACTTTTGTTGCCAGTGGTTTAGACATTAATGGCTGTGTGTTGAGTTATTTTAAAGGGGACATTGTAGCAAAGTGTAATTTCTTCAGTATTGTCACATGAAAAGATATAATGAAATATTTACAAAAATGTGAGGGGTATACCCACTTTTGTGAGATACTGTAGGTTTCTATACAGCTCACATTTAAGATGGCTCACTGTTGATGCTGGCTTGCATGTGGAATTTTGAACAAAAGTGGGGGGTTAAAAATCAGGAGTTGAAAACAGGAGTTAAAACAGGAGTCTTCTAACCTGTAAGTAACATCTTAAAATGTAAGTTCACCTTTACAGAAATCTGGAAGGTGAAATTACACTGGACGCCCTCCCCATCCCACCTGGTCCCGCTGTACCGGAGCCCCCTTCCCCCCCCGCAGTCAGACACCGGGATGCTGCTTCACCGATCCAGGATTTGAAATCCCTGCGCCCTAACAACCTATCCGTACCTCTCAGCGTGTACGGATAGGAGGCATTCTAATTGGTCAGCACTGTCACATGAACGAATCCACCTAGCCTGTCCTGTCAGCACTGGAGGAGAGGAGAGAAAGCCAGG
The DNA here is from genome assembly GCA_018402905.1 of Glandirana rugosa. NCBI lineage: Eukaryota > Metazoa > Chordata > Amphibia > Anura > Ranidae > Glandirana > Glandirana rugosa. The sequence continues at coordinate 518,107 of BLSH010420000.1, forward strand.
AGGATTTTAAATCCTCGGAGAGGTAAAGCAACATGCCTGACAGCGGGGGATCATGGGACCCGGGTACAGCGGGATAGAGGGGGAAGGGGAGGGGGTCCAGTGTAGGTTCACCTTACAGATTTTCTGTAAAGGTGAATTTACCCTTTTAAACTTCCTATAAGTAGTTATATTGTAACTTGGATAATGAATGCTAGCAAGATTGAAGGTTTTGCTCTGTGCACAGTGTGCCACATGTATGCAAAAATGGCGCCATAGCTCCAGGATCCATACCGCTGTGACAGATGTGAGCAGGTTGCCATTCTGGAAGCTTAGAAATCTGGAGGGGCATGTTGCAACCCTGAGCAGAAAGGAGAACCTTGAAAGGGGTTATCTGCTCACTTAGCAGGTGGTCAATGGGGTTGATGTGGAGGATGGAGGGAAAAGTCAGGATTATCAGGTAGGAAGATGGGTTAATGTAGTTAGGGGGGTGGTAGGGGCTCACAGAAAAAAAGGCCAGTCCTATGTTTGAGCACCAAAGCAAATTTGCCAAGTTGAGTAAGGATTAGGAGGTGGCAAACACAGAGGTGGCAGCCCTGGATGTCACTGCTACCCTTAATAGCCGGGAGAGCAGCCCATCTAGTAGGGGTTGTGAGGGTAGTGCAGGAAGGCCTAGACAGTTGTTGGTAATAGGGAATTGATCAGAGGAACTGATAGAATAACTTGTCGCCAGGATTACGAGGAGAATTTAAAGGGGGGTGTGGCCTGGACATTGCGGAGTAAGGACGCTTACTAATAGAGCTCCCGATTCCCAACCGGCCTAGGCTCCTTATATATGCTGGTATTCTGCTTGCCATGAGTTACAGCAAAAGGCGAAAAACCAAGGGATCTACCAAAGCTCCAAACCCACCTGATATCAGCCTTTTCTCATCAGAGGCCCCCAGATCATCTCCCGCGGCCTACCAGTCAAGTCCTCGTGGTCCCCTGAGGCCTACTGGATCGTCATCCTTCCCATTAATGGATGCCTCACAGTCACCGATGCACAGCTCGTTTGCGGGTCTCCCCATTCTCCTAGACCCCTCGTGCCAGCTTACCTCCGGACATCAGAGCCTGTTACGGGTACTGCCCACGAAGTCCAACATGGAATCACTCGTACTACGACTGGAGGAGCAACATCGCAGAGACTGGCAGCAAGTCCGCTCTGAGGTACGTACCCTAGATGACCGATTAACTAAGGGAGAATCGTCTGTGGGAGCTTTGGAATGGCGGGTCACTCAGCTTGAACAGAGCCAGAAGCCCACCAAGCACAGATGGTGGATGCACAGCTGCACACGGAGGACCTGGAGAACTGGAACCGCTGGAACAATCTGCGGCTCCAGGGTCTGCCGGAGGCAATGGACTCAGAGAACTTGATAGACACTGTGAAAGCGATCTTATAAAATATCAGCTGAAGGTCTCTCGGCTAACCTGGAGTTCGATAGGATCCACAGGGCCCTGGGTCCGAAGGTTACGGACCCGGGGCACCCAAGGGATCTGATCTGTAGGCTGCACCCTCACTCTCACAAGGAACATATCCCCTGCAACGCATGGTCCAGGAGCCTGGTGGAATTTGACGGGGCACAGATATCCATATTTCTGGACATCTCTAGAGCCACACTGCTGCGGAGAGCAATGCTGAAGCCTCTGCTGGGAAAGCTGCGTCAGATGGATCTCCCATATCGCTGGAGTTTTCGCCTACAATTGACTATCCGTAAAGGGAGCTCATCTTTCCTGCTAAGATGCCGGGCTGATCTACCTGACCTGTTTGTATTCCTAGGAATCGATCCGATACAGGACTGGATGGGGGTGTTGCCTAGTAGGGATTCCTGCTCTGCTCCCCGCATTTCCCACTCTGGTCTACCATGATGCACTCCTAGAAGGGGACAAGAGGAACAGGCACCGACTGCGGAGAACACCCCTGAGATGTGAGAACTGAATTTCCGTGCTGTGTTGTCTCATACTTGAGGGAACCCCTTGGCTTTCCTGTCAGCATCTATATGGACCTTAATGAACTGATCACTGTTCTTTCTGCCCCCACTGTGACAATGGATGCAACATCTAGATATGCCAACTACTTATGACAGGTTTGGAGGAGGAAATGTCCTTCCTGGTTTGGGGGGGTTAGGGGACTCTTGGGAATTCTTTTTCATTCTTGCAGGGGTGCGGGGGGCGGAACTTCAAGGGGGAGTGGGCATCCTTTTACAGTTATGTGCTGGGGGGTGAGGGGACTGTGTCTGCTGATTGAATATATGACACTAGCAATTTTTATGTGAATGCTTTTTTTGTTTTTTCCTCTGTTGTTCTGCTCTCCAAACTACTGCCCCTTTGCCTCTACTCTGCTTATTCCAATATCAGGGTAAATAACCAGGTGATAGGGGTGGGGTGCGAGTTGCTGAAAGAACCTTACACCTAGTGCAGTTGGAGGGAGAAGTATATATTTATCAGTGCCATCGTCCTCCCCCTCCCAAGAGCTCTGACTCGTGGACTGGTTCCATCCGCCCTCCCCCTGGGCTTTTGCCCCCCCCCCCCACTATCCATTCTCCCTTCCCTTTCCCATACCTTATCCTCAGCCATGTAGGTACACACCCCAGCTTCCCCATCCTCACTTCCCTTCTCCCAACCGTATGGCGGGTGGGAATGTTAAGCATGCTTGTTAAGGTATAATCTAGGGACATGGCAGTGGGATTACAGCAGCCACGTTGATTAGGTTTATGAGGTGCCCGGGTTTCTTTGAGTTTGGCTAGACTAAGATGGATGCTAGCATATTCATGACCTGTTATTGATGTTTAATAATATTAAGCTTAGGTTTCGGTTGGGATAGGGAATATATACTCCCTACTGTGACCTACCTCTCCCACACATAGGGCTACACCCTATAGGCAGCTGATTTGGTTTTTCCTTTTATTGTTTTTTGGCCATATTTTTTGTGATTGGGGATTTTGGTTTACTGGGCTGTCTAGGTGTTGTGAGGCGAGGTCTCTCATACACATACAGCTTACTAGGACCATTTTCAACTTTTTATTTTTTTTAATTTTTTCCAACCCCCCAAATGGCTGTTTGGGGACCAGTGGTGTGATGCTGAAGGACAAGCACTCTTTGTGAAGGGCAGTGTGGGAACACTTAAGATTACACTGGTTAATCTATATTTTCCCAACTCAAATCAAATTACCAATTTTTGCCAAGCTGGATGAATTCGCAGAAGGGGCGATAATAGTTGGGGTTCATGAGAATTTCACGATGGACCCAACTTTGGATGCTGCTAGGAATGCTTCCCATATTTCCTATGCAGCGTTGAAACGCTTGATCTTTTTCTTTTTCCCCAGTCCCTGCTATCTAAAGTTGTATCGGCCTCCATTGATTCAATCACCGTCTCGGACCATGCTTCGGTTTCGGTGGACATCGATTGGCCCAGATCGTGGTCCTGGAAACTAAACAACTCCTTGATCCAAATACCGGAGGTTGTCACGGAGGTCTCGAGGGAGTTGAACCTCTTCTTTTCCTCGAACGTGAGACCAGACTGTGAACCGGTGATGGTATGGGAGGCCCACAAGGGGTACATCAGGGGCTTATTGATAAAAATTGGATCACACCTCAAAAAAAAAAAAAAAGCCAAGCTAATCGGTGATTTAATGGCCAGGATAAGAGCGCTGGAGGCAGTCCATAAGAAGACGCTGGTTAGTAGAGATCTTGCTCACAGGGCTGAGAAATCAATTGCGGTCCCTTGCTCTGGACAGAGCAAATGCCACACTGGCTATGTGTAAATGCTCTTTTTATGAGCATAGCAATAAATGTGGCAGGCGTTTGGCACTTGCCTTGAGGGCGCAGCAAGCCAACACATTTATACCCGAGCTTCTAAATGAGAAACAACAAAAACCCCATGCGACAGAAGATATTGCTGAGATATTCATACGATATTACACTACACTATATAATTTACCTGCTGCAGACACAGGAGTAGATGACCCAGACAGGAGGATGGCTATGAGAGAATATATACTGAAATTGCACCTCCCCGGGCTGTCGGATGAAGACCTCGCTGTGTTGGAGGAGCCACTGAAGAACTGGCCTTGGCCATAGCTCAAACGCAGACGGGAAAAGCCCCTGGCCCGTATGGGTACTCCCTTCTTTATTATAAAACCTTTGGTGGTATCCTGACCCCTCATTTTCTCTCGGTGTATAATTCGGCAGGCACTGGAATCAAGCTTCCGAGGGACACGCTCAGGGCACACATCGCCGTTTTGGCAAAGGAGGGAACGGACCCCTTACTTTGTCAGAATTATGGACCAATCTCTCTCCTAAACGTGGACCTCAAATTGTTCACTAAAATCCTTGCGACGCACTGCACTTGATAGGGCTAATCCCTCAACTGATCCACACTGACCAGGTGGGATTTGTACCCACAAGGGAGGCACGCGATACTACGACAAACGCTATCAACCTGCCTTATGCTGCACAGGCTCGGAAGATCCCCATGTTGATCCTGTCTACAGACACCGAAAAGGCCTTTGGCAGGGTGAACTGGGCCTTCCTAACAGAAACTCTTCAACACATTGGCCTGGGGCAACGGATGATGCACCAGATCAAGGCTATCTATTCCCATCCATCAGCCCAGGTGACATCTTTCCTCCCCTTTCGAGACCACATATGGGGACCCGCCACGGCTGCCCTCTCTCGTCCCTGATCTTTATTTTGACTCTTGAGCCTTTCTATGCACGGTCAGAAACAACCCAGACTTCTCAGGCTTGAATATTGGACCAGATTTCTCTCCAAAGATTGCTGCCTATGCGGATGATCTGTTATTCTTTCTGACTAAACCCCTAATCTCCCTCGTGAATCTGCTCTTCGAACTCAAGATTTATTATTTTCTTGTTTTCGGGTTGAGGCGCTGGGTGTGTCTAAACCGGCAAAGCTGACTGCGCTCCTACAAATCGACTTTCCTTTTAAGTGGGCGACATCTCACATAAAATATTTGGGTATATCTTTACTGAATAAGATGGACAACATATTCTCTCTCAATTCTCAATTCTCTCTCCTCCTTTGCTGTCGGACATCAGGAAGTCAATATATGGCCATAAGACTTCCTTGTTGTTCGGTTCCTTAGAGTCGTAAGTAAGATATGTCCTCCAACCAAATAGATGTTTCCCGCATGGGACCTTTCTCTTGTTCTGGACGTTTTGTCAGAACAGCCCTTTGCGCCTTCTGAAACGGTTTCATTATGGAACCTGACTCTTAAACTGGACTTCTTAATCACAAGAACATCAGGCAGAAGAGTTTCAGAATTGCAAGTCCTGGGAGTAGAAGGCGAACACATTGTCTTACACCCGGATAAAGTTGAATTGCGTATGATACGCGGTTTTGTACCCAAGGTATCCTCTCCTGCTTCTCTGGCAGAATCTTGGGCTCTACCAATTTTCTCGGATCCTACCCTGGGCTTTCTCTACAAGCTGGATATTCCCAACGTTCTCAAATTTTACCTTCAGACTACAACCCCGTTCAGAAAGTCAGTAAAGCTGTTCGTCAATCTGGGAGGCAAGAACAGAGGCAAGGATGCCTCATACAGAACTATTGTATCTTGGATAGTAAGATTAATCCAGGACATACAGGGCTAAGGGTCCGGATCCTCCTTCTTCGGTCAGTGCACACTCGACCAGAGCAGTTTTGTCATCATGGGCCGTGAGGGCAAATGTTTCAGTGGATACAACTTGCAGAGCAGCAGCACCATGGTCTTTTGAACACACATTTATGAGGCACTATAGGGTAGACCCGGGAGCTCTGACCTCTGTGGGGTTTGGCAAGAGAACAATTGAATCAGCCTGTGTTTCAGCCAAATAAATATTTTTTCTAAGCTCTTCCAACCCATTTCGGCTAGTTATTTATCACTAGTATGCTGCCATGTATGCACCAGGAAAACAGAAAATTGTTTCATACTTACTGTAATTTTCCTTTCCTGGTGCATATCCATGGCAGTATACGCACCCTCCCTCTGTATTCTATATTATGGAGAATGATAGGGGAGTTCTTAACATTTTCTTTTATAATACTCACTGTCCTGAGGGCAGAGCCAAAGGCAGAGCTTATCACTAGTATGCTTCCATGGATATGCACCAGGAAAGGGAAATTACGGTAAGTATGAAACAATTTTCTGTTTTTTTTTTTGCTTTCCAAAAAATGCTTCTAAACTCAACTGCCTAGAAACAACTATAAACGACCCTGTGTACTGATAAGATAACAAAGAAAAGAGTTCAGGGGCAGCTGAAAAAAAATGCCCAACTGTTCCTAAACGTCCTTTTACCAGCAGCAGTATACATGAAGCCTTAAAGTCATTTGAGCTTTTATTTCAGCTTGAAGAAGCTTGTGCTTTTTGTGCTCATGTGCATATTTTTATTGAGCTTCTTCAAGCTTCTTTAAGCTCCTTTGAGCTTCTTTGAGCTCTTTTGAGCATAAGGGTTTTATTTTACACAAACCCTCCTTAATGAGGAAGTAAACTGATGGGTTTTTCTTCTTTTCTTCTTCCCTGCAAAGTAAAGGCGTAATGTGCTAGTATGCCTCACATACTAGCACATTATGTGACACTTACCTGTAAACGAAGCCCGCGCCGTCCCCGCTGCAGGCCATGTCCATCTTCGTCTGTCTTCCTTCCGGGGCTGCGGACTCCGGCTGTGTGACTGGCCGGAGCCGCGTGACGTCACTCTTGCGCATTCACGAGGGAGCTGTCAGTCATGGCACTGACTCCAGAAGACACAGCACGAGAGGCCATTTATTCAGAGCGCATCCGCCGATGACATCATTGGTGCAGTATACAGTAAATATCTCCTAAACGGTGCACGTTTAGGAGATATTTACAGTACCTATAGGTAAGCCTTATTCTAAAAAATGAAAAGTCAGCAGCTACAAATACTGTAGTTGCTGACTTCTAATATAAGGACACTTACCTGTCCAGGGATCCAGCGATGTCAGCACCCGAACCGATTCTTTAACCGGCTCCAGGTGCAGGCACTGGGCATCTTAGATAAGGCGTGCTGCGCTTTGTGAATGGTCCCGCAGTCTTCTGGGACATGTGTGTGTCCCAGAAAGCTGCGGGGGGAAGGAGGAGGAGCCAAACTTCCTCGTAGATCTGACCCGGAAGCTCCTCCTCCCCCCTCAAAAAGTAGCAAATGTGGCAGTGGGGGTGGGGGGGGGTGTTAGGCAGCATTAAACCCAAAAACAAGAGTGGGAAAGGGTTAAAACTCCTGCCAGGTTTTTTTTTTTTTGCTGTCTGTTTACCATTTGGGCCCCTTTCACACGAGCTGCCTGATCAGGTCCGCCTATCAGTTTTTCAGGCAGACCTGATCGGACCCGCCAGTCCCTTCTATGGATCTGCGGTTGTCTGCTGACACCCGCCGCCATCCAATTCAATCTTATCTGCCAAAAACAGATGTATGGTGGTCCTATTCCCCATCCATCTGGCAGATCGGATCGGATGGCATTGGACTGAAAAGGACAGGTGGTCCGTTTCCATCCGATTGCCCCATAGAGGACAGCGGCCTGTGTTCGTGTCCGCACTGCATGGTGGGCGCTAATACCTATCCTTCTCTTAACATATGTGTTATATGCTCAGCAAGAGGTTAAAGTGTTACTAAACCCATATTATAAAAAACTATCAATAAATGGTGTATTACACGCTGTTCACCGTCACTGTGAGATTTTTTTTTTGTATTCTGAAAAAAAACAACCTGGTTGATCCTGCTGCTCTCTATCTCCCCCTTCTGTCCAAGTTCCCAATGCCTCTAAGGATTTTGCTGAGCAATGTTGACAACTATGCACATGCTCGGTTTTCAGTGAGTTTCTATGCTGAGCGTTTCCTTCCTATCACATCTGAGCAGCCCGTGTGACTATAGAGTCACACACGTGAGCGTATACACAGTGTTAAAGTGGTAAACCAGCTAAACACAATGGGTGTGGGATATTGCATGTAGATTGATGGAAGCCTCACCTCCCTGTTATACTAAGACACAGGCTGGGGGGGCGGGACACAGCCAGTGACTGGCAGAAATCAGCCCACATCATGTTATTGTCAAAAATAATAAAGATTCAATTTCATATATATAGTTGTATGACATTTAAGGTAGATGTAAACCCGATTCATTAAATTTGAGCTGGGCACATACTGTATATTTGCAGTGTTTTCTTATCTCTTTTCAAAACACTATGTCCCGTAGCTGTCCCCTGCTCCATTCTTCTGTTATCAGCCTGATAACTTCTGACAAGTTCTCCATCACATATGATAAAAGCAGCCTGAGTTTTTTGTTGGGGAGGATGCTATAAATAGATTAGCAGAGTTCTTAACTACTCAAAGAACAGATCTGAAAGTCTCTACCTATGAAGAGTCTTGGCTGTATGCCCAGACGTCACACTCAGTGTTGAACAGGAAGAGAAAATCTCCTAAACTGATCTGAACTTTCTAAAGAATATATAAAGCTGAAGACAGCAGATATGCATGTAAAACGTATGTATGGAGATTTGTTTCATCCCTGTGTATCATCTGAGGCTATTTGCTTCACTGGATATATGTGAGGGTTTACATCAACTTTAAAACAGTTTATTAATGATTTATTTTTATTCTGTATTTCAAAGGCTGTTTTTTTTTTTTTTTGAACATGTGACCAGCAGCGGAGGACTAGAAGATCCTCCTGCTTAAGTTTCCCCGCAGACCAGCTGAAATATCTGGGTCGTGTGAAATATCTGGGTCGTGTGAAAGCTGTATTTCGATTAGGAAAAGTAAGATTGTTTTTGTTTATATGCATATAAGTACAGTGCCATCATCCACATACAGTAATTAAAGGGACAATGTAAATTAAAGTCTGTGTTTAGTAACACTTTAACCCCCTCCCATCCACGCTATAGCCAAAAGACAGCTAAAACATGGGCTTACATTCCCGGGAGAGCGTCTATGGACATCCTACCATGATCGCGCCCGCTTCAGCACGCATCGGCACAGACCTTCGGACACAGCTGAGCACAGAAGGGGCTAAAGAGCCAATCACATCAGCTCTTTACCATGTGACCAGCTGTGTCCAACCACAGCTGTTAACGGTGTAAACAGTATTTGCCAGCTATTGGCAGTCCTCTTCTCATGCTGGCAGTACGTGAGGAGAGGAGAGCCGATAACTGGCAAATCCACGCAGGGGACATCTACACTGATAATCAGGGCACTGATCATCAGTGTCCTGATGATCAGTGCCGCCCCAACAGTGCCCACAGGTGCAGCCTATATCTGTGCCCATCAGTGCAGATTATCAGTGCCCATTAGTATAGCCTATCGGTGCCCATTAGTGTAGCCTATCAGTGCAGCCTATCGGTGCCCATTAGTGTAGCCTATCAGTGCTGCCTCATCAATGCAGTCTATCAGTGCCCATTAGTGTAGCCTGTCAGCGCAGCCTATCAGTGCCGCCTCATCAGTGCAGCCTATCAGTGCCCATTAGTGTAGCCTATCAGTGCAGCCTCATTAGTGCAGCCTATCAGTGCCCATTAGTGTAGCCTATTAGTGCTGCCTCATCAATGCAGCCTATCAGTGCCCATTAGTGTAGCCCGTCAGTGCAGCCTATCAGTGCCCATTAGTGTAGCCTATCAGTGCCGCCTCATCAGTGCAGCCTATCGGTGCCCATTAGTATAGCCTATCAGTGCAGCCTATCAGTGCCCATTAGTATAGCCTATCAGTGCAGCCTCTCAGTGCCCATTAGTATAGCCTATCAGTGCAGCCTCTCAGTGCCCATTAGTATAGCCTATCTGTGCTGCCTCATCAGTGCATCCTATCAGTGCCCATTAGTGTAGCCTATCAGTGTAGCCTCATTGGTACCCATCAGTGCAGCCTCATCAGCACACATCAGTGAAGGAGAAAATTGCTTATTTAGAACATTTTATAACGGAAACTAAGAAAAATGTTTTTCTTTTTCAAAATTGTTGGGCTTTTTTTGTTTGTTTAGCAAAAAATAAAAACCCCAGTGGTGATTAAATGGCACCAAAAGAAAGCTCCATCTGTCTCAAAAAATGATAAAAATGTAATACGTGTGCAGTGTCGTATGATCGCGCAATGATCATTCAAAGTGCGACAGCGCTGAAAGCTGAAAATTGGCCTGGGCAGGAAGGAGGTTTAAGGGTCCAGTAAGCAAGTGGTTAAGAAGGGGTGATTTTGAGGGGGTGTATTGAGGGTGGTTTAGGTTACTTCATTAGCACTCTTTGTATTAAATGTGTTCATCCGTACTGGAGCTGTGGTGATGTTCTGCACTTTGCCTACATAATTGGTGCTAAAAGGCATCACTGTGTCCCCTCGCACAGCTATTAGGTAATAAATGATGATGTGTAACCATCCTGTGCAATGTTGGTCGGTGTCACCCCCTGCCCATGTGACATGTAAATAAACACATGCCCCGTCCAGCAGCCGTGCACTGCTCCCTCTAATACCAGCTGTCACTCCGTGTAAATCTATTCCACGGACGCCTCTGCACTTTCCACACAGCCCGAGTCTTTCCGAGCGCTTCTCATATTACTTTACCAGGGGAAAAAAATCGGAGGATTATTTCTAATCATATAATGTCAGTTCGCTCCTCCGGCGGTCTGCGGTGATTTGGGGTCTATATAAAAAGGGGTGCGGAATGTGCGGATGTAGGCGGGATGACCAAGATGGCGTGTGTGCTGGAGCCTCCGCTCCGGATGAGCGTGCTGTCTGTGAGTATATGAGCCGGAGAGGCCGCACCCAGCCTGGCCGGGAGGGGGAGAGGGAGCGCCGTACCTCCGTCCATGGGGGGGACAGAAGGTGGGAGAGGGGTGCGGAGCTCCTTGGGGGGTGAGGGCCTGGGTGGCAGCCGCTCTGTTCTAGAGGGCTGCTAGTCCTTATTATCACCTGGTGGTGGGTACAGCACCACTGCCTGGGGGGCTGCTCTCCTGACATGGGGGTTGCCCATAGCAACAAGTCTGACAGCAGCTCTGTGATTGGTTACCCTGTGTGCACTAAAGAAGTCCAGCCATGTGTACCTTTTTAGGTGACCACACAGCTTACAATCTAATTGTGCCACCTGATCAATAAAACTAGGTTTATACTTCTGTGCTCCCATGTCACGAAAAACACTGGAAAAAAAGCCCCCCCCCCCCTTTTTTTTCTTTCTTTTTCTTAATGCTCTGTACAGAACTGCATGTTGCTGTGCACCTTCCTTTTATAGGGTCCTGTAGAGTGCAAGCTCCTGGGACTAGGACTGCACCATCACAGGCAGCTCCTGAAGATGAAGTCAGATGATCTGCCTCTCTTCCTCCTCCTCAGTGCAGGCAGCATCCTCATTTAAAGCCCATACTCCACGTCAGAATATCCACCCTTGTTGTGGGGCTTCGGTGGGTAGCTGCTCATTATGTCTAGGGAGAAGTACTTACCTTTATTCCCCACCCCCAGTCTCCGCTGTGCTTGCCTCCATGGGTGATGAGCTGTCAGAGCCCACACAGTGGTCCAGGGATTAGAGCTCCCCGCTCTTCTCCCTCTTCATTCTATAGTGCTTCCAGGGCAGATCAGATCGACTCTGATTGGTCAGCGCCTACACAGAGCATCACTCTGATCCATCCTGGAAGCTCAGCAGAAAGAAGAGGGAGACAAGCAGGGATTCCAAATCCCTGAACCGCTAAAACTGCTGTTCCTGGTCCCTCCGGACATAGACTAGCAGCTAACCCTTGCAGTGCAGCCCCGTGGGGCCAGCTGTCAAAATACAATAATCACTGTGGAAGATCCGTCCATCTGCACTGTATTGCATGGATGGAGGAACTTGTTAGATGACAGTGCTGTGAAAAAGTATTTGCCCCCCTCCTGGTTATTTATTTTTTTGCATATACAGTGAGGGACAAAAGTATTTGACCCCCTGCTGATTTTGTACGTTTGCCCACTGACAAAGAAATTATCAGTCTAGAATTTTAATGGGAGGTTTATTTTAACAGTGAAAGACAGAATAACAACCTAAATATCCAGAAAAACGCATTTCAAAAAAAGTTATAAATTGATTTGCATTTTAATGTGTGAAATAAGTATTTGATCACCTATCAATCAGCAAGATTTCTGGCTCCCAGGTGTCTTCTATGCAACGTGCTGAGATTAGGAGCACTCTCTTAAAGGGAGTGTTCCTAATCTCAGCTTGGTACCTGTATAAAAGATACCTGTCCTCAGAAGCAATCAATCAGTCAGATTCAAATCTCTCCACCATGGCCAAGACCAAAGAGCAGTCCAAGGATGTTCGGGACAAGATGGTAGACGTACACAAGGCTGGAATGGGCTAAAAGATCATTGCCAAGCAGCTTGGTGAGAGGGTGACAACAGTTGGTGTGATTATTTGCAAATGGAAGAAACACAAAATAACTGTCAATCTCCCTCGGTCTGGGGCTCCATGCAAGGTCTCACCTCGTGGAGTTTCAATGATCATGAGAATGGTGAGGAATCGGCCCAGAACTACACAGGAGAATCTTGTCAATTATGTCAAGGCAGCTGGGACCAAAGTCGCCAAGAAAACAATCAGTAACACATTACGCCGTGAAGGACTGAAATCCTGCAGCGCACACAAGGTCCCCCTGCTCAAGAAAAGAACATGTACAGCCCGTCTGAAGTTTGCTAATAAACATCTGAATGATTCAGAGGAGAACTGGGTGAAGTGTTGTGGGCAGATGAGACCAAAATCAAGCTCTTTGGCATCAACTCAACTCACCGTGTTTGGAGGAGGTGGAATGCTGCTTCTGACCCCAAGAACACCATCCCCACCGTTAAACATTGAGGTGGAAATATTATGCTTTGGGTGTGTTTTTCTGCTAAGAGGACAGGACAACTTCACTGCATCAAAGGGACGATGGACGGGGCTATGTGCCTTCAAATCTTGGGTGAGAACCTCCTTTCCTCAGCTAGGGCATTGAAAATGGGTTGTGGATGGGTATTCCAGCATGACAGTGGCTCAAAACGCATGGTCAAGGCAACAAAGGAGTGGCTCAAGAAGAAGCCCATTAAGCTCCTGGAGTGGCCCAGCCAGTCTCCGGACCTTAATCTTATATGTGGAGGGAGCTGAAGGTTCGAGTTACCAAATGTCAGCCTCGAAACCTTAATGACTTGGAGAGGATCTGCAAAGAGCAGTGGGACAAAATCCCTCCTGAGATGTGTGCAAACCTGGTGGCCAACTACAAGAAACGTCTGACCTCTGATTGCCAGCAAGGGTTTTGCCACCAAGTACCAAGTAATTTTTTGCAAAGGGGTCAAATACTTATTTCACTCATTAAAATGCAAATCAATGTTATAACTTTTTTGAAATGCGTTTTTCTTGATTTTTTTTTTGTTCTCTCTCTCTCACTGTTAAAATTAACCTACCAATACAATTATAGACTGATCAATTCTTTGTCAGTCGGCAAAGGTACAAAATCAGCAGGGAATCAAATACTTTTTTCCCCTCACTGTATGTCACATTTAAAGTGTTACTAACCTAGGACCCTGCAATCACTATATCTGGTTTCCCATGGTACACAGAACATGGAAATGTAAATATAAACTGCTAAATGCCTTTTCCCATCAGCAGTATACAGTGCATCTGGAAAGTATTCACGAAAGTATTCACAGTGCTTCACTTTTTCCACATTTTGTTATTTTACAGCCTTATTCCAAATTGGATTCAATTCATTATTTTCCTAAAAATTCTACAAATGCTCCATAATGACAACATGCAAGAAGTTATTTTGAAATCTTTGCAAATTTATTAAAAATAAAAAAAATCCCATGTACACAAGTATTCAGCCTTTGCGATGACACTCAAATTTTGCGCTCAGGTGCATCCTGTTTCCACTGATCATCCTTGAGATCTTTCTATAACTTGATTGGAATCCCCCTGTGGTAAATTCAGTTGATTGAACATGATCTGGAAAGGCACACATCTGTCTATATAAGGTCCCACAGTTAACAGTGCATGTCAGAGCCCAAACCAAGCCATGAAGTCCAAGGAATTGTCTGTAGACCTCCGAGACGGGATTGTATCGAGGCACAGATCTGGAGATGGGCACAGAAACATTTCTGCAGCATTGAATGTCCCATTGAGCACAGTGGCCTCCATAATCCGTAAATGGAAGAAGTTTGGAATCACCAGGACTCTTCCTAGAGCAGGCTGCCTTGCCAAACTGAGTGATCGGGGGAGAAGGGCCTTAGTCAGGGAGGTGACCAAGAAGCTGATGGTCACTCTGACCGAGCTCCAGCATTTCTCTGTGGAGAGAGGAGAACCTTCCAGAAGAACAACCATGTCTGCAGCACTCCACCAATCAGGCCTGTATGGTAGAGTGGCCAGACGGAAGGCACTCCTCAGTAAAAGGCACCTGACAGCCTGCCTGGTGCTTGCTAAATGGCACCTGAAGGACTCTCAGACCATGAGAAACACAAAGATTGAACTCTTTGGCCTTAATGGCAAGCGTCATGTCTGGAGGAAACCTGGCATGGCTCATCACCTGGCCAGTGCCATCCCTACAGTGAAGCATCATGCTGTGGGGATGTTTTTCAGCAGCAGGAACTGGGCGGCTAGTCAGGATCGAGGGAAAGATGAATGCAGCAATGTACAGAGACATCCTTGATAAAGACCTGCTCCAGTGCACTCTATACTTCAGACTGGGATGAAGGTTCATCATTCAACAACGACCCTAAGCACACAGCCAAGATGACAAAGGAGTGGCTACGGGACAACTCTGAGTGGCCCAGCCAGAGCCCAGACTTGAAATTGATTGAACATCTCTGGAGAGATATGAAAATGGCTGTGCACCGATGCTCCCCATCCAACCTGATGGAGCTTGAGCGGTCCTGCAAAGAAGAATGGGAGAAACTGCCCAAAAATAGGTGTGCCAAGCTTGTAGCATCATACTCGAAAAGACTTGAGACTGATATTGGTGCCAAAGGTGCTTCAAAAAAGTATTGAGCAAAGGCTGTGAATACGTATGTACATGGGATTTTCTCGTTGTTTATTTTTGATAAAGTTGCAAAGATTTCAAACAAACTTCTTTCACGTTGTAATTATGGGGTATTGTTTGCAGAATTTTGAGGAAAACAATGAATTATGAATTTAATCCATTTTTTTTTATTTTTTATAAGTCTCTAACATAACAAGCTTTGGAAAAAGTGAAGCACTGTGAATCCTTTCCGGATGCACTGTATAGCAATCTTGTGACTTCTATCGGTGTCTGGTTAAAGCTTGTAGGAGGAGTTTTCTTTCTCCTCTGACTGTCCTGTGAGGCTGCAGGACCCCTGACCCTCTGTCTGGACAGTGCTGATTGGCCCTGTGCTGATCACATGCACCCTCCCAAGAAAAAAGAAAATTCCAGTAGTACACACCAAACTGAGCATGTCCAAAGTGTCCCTAATGCTCTGTTCTATCAGGAGATGGATTGGGGACAGTAAAGGAAGGGGAGGATCAGAGACGACAGGATCAAACAGCCTTTTAAAAGTGCAGAGGATTAACCCCTTAGGTTCCACAGTGAGTATAACAAGCATGTTTTACTGCATATACAGACTGGTTTTACTGTTGTGGATTTAGAAACACTATAAATGATTCAGATCCTCAAGCAAATTTTAATATTGCACAAAGATAACCCGAGTAATTACAGAACGCTAATTTTAAATGATGATTTAATTTATTAAGGGAAAAAAGCTGTCCAGACCTGCCTGGCCCCATGTGAAAAAGTAATTGCATATCTTTTGGGGTATGTCCCCTTTATCAAGTTCCAAGCAGTACTGAGTCACAAAAGTTTTAGCAGAATGTTAAAAAAAACAATTCTGCAAAGAGTGGGCCAAAATTCCCCCACAGGGATATGAAAGACTCCATTGCCAGTTATCGCAAACGCTTGATTGCAGTTGTTGCTGCCAAGGGTGGCAAAACCAGTTATTAGGTTTAGGAGGCAATTACTTTTTCACATAGGGCCAGGCAGGTTTGGAAAGCCCTTTTTTTTTTTTTTTTTTCCTGAATAAATTAAATTATTTAAAAACTGCATTTTGTATTTATACGTCAAAAATTTATTAAATTAAATAAGTCCTTTTTTTTTTTTTTTTTTCCCGAAAGGTTTGGACGGACCGGGATACACTTTTTCATTAACGGAGGATTTGGATTATTGACCAAAACGGTGGGAACCGTCGTTGTTGACGTTAGTTCGCAAACGCTATTGACCGTTACCTCAGAAAGTATAGGGACACCCCCTTAAAACCGGGTGAGAAACGTCTTAACAAAAAAAATTGTAAGACGATTTTGAAAACACTGAGTCATGACGAACCTTGAACTATTTCCCCTGTATGGGGTTTTCTATACGTTAATGAAAAAGTGTACCCCGGTCCGTCCAGACCTGT
>BLSH010420000.1:534485-562069 GCA_018402905.1 Glandirana rugosa
GAACCATACCAGGCCTCGTGCCCTCAACAATGGGGGGGTGCTTTGGGGCACCCCCAAAGCACCTTGCCCCCATGTTAATGAGGACAAGGGCTTCTTCCCAACAACCCTGGCCAATGGTTGTTTGGGTCTGTGGGGCTTATTGGAATCTGGATGCCCCGCCCCCTTATGACGTCACTGCCTGGGGCATGATGGGGCGGTGACATCATAAGGGGACGGGACCTCCGGATGACGTTAGCAGGTGGGTCCACCCCATGCCAATATAAGTCAACGCACAGTGCAGAGACCGCATTAGTGCGGGAGATCACATCGAGTCAACATCGGAACAAGAACAGGGGGAGAAGACAGCGGAGAAGAACTAGCAAAAAAAACAGAAGAAAGAAGACACCAGTGGACGGAGAAGAGTCGGAGAGGGAGAAGATGCCGGAGCTGCCTTTAATAAAATGCTTTTAAAAAAACCTGTGTAGTGTGTGTTTATTTATTTATTTTTAGGTAATTGGGTAGGGGTACAATGTACCCCATACTCATTCACATAGGGTGGGGGGCTGGGATCTGGGGGCCCCCTTGTTAAAGAGGGCTTCCAGATTCCAACAAGCCCCCTGCAGATTCCGATAAGCCCCTTTGCCCGCAGACCCCGGCAACCACCGGCCAGGGTTGTTGGGAAGAGACCCTTGTCCGCATCAACATGGGGACAAGATGCTTTGGGGTGGGGGGGGGCACGCAGCTTGGTATGGTTGATGATCCCCACTCCCTTTCCTGACCTGCTGGGCTGCATGCTCAGATAAGGGTCTGGTATGGATTTTGGGGGGGCGCCCACGCTGTTTTTGTGGCGTGGGGGGTTCCCCTTGCAATCCATACCAGACCAAAGGAGTGGGAACCCATTCCAGTTTTAAATTTGGCGTTGAGTTCCCCTTCAAGATCCTCAGAGCACAAGTCGCATGCCAAAGTTGGATCAGTTAAGACAATGATCCGACTTTGATCCGACTTCAATGATATTCAATGGGCTGAAGTATGATCAGAGTCAGACAAAAGTAGTACAGGAACTTTTTCAGGTTCACTTGTGTCAGAGCTGTTAAGACGGCTCTCGTAGGGAATCATTGATTTGATGATGTAAAGCGACTTGTGCTCCTAATGTCGGTCCGTTTGTCGGACAAATGTGAACCTAGCCTGAAGTGTGACAAATATGCAAAAAAAAGAAAAAAATCAGGAAGGGGCAAATCCTTTTTCGCAGCACTGTATATTAGATTGTAAGCTCTTATGAGCACGACACTCTTAACCCTCTTATATCTTACTGTCTCCCTTTTATATTGTAAAGTGCTGTGCAAACTGTAGGCACTTTAGAAATCATGTATAATAATAATGATATACTTTAGCCCACAGGTTGAAAAAAAATGTACTGTATGGGGTCAGCCTAAGAACAGAGAAGGCTGAAATTTCACCTCTGGCTCAATACAGAAATATGAGGAAAGCAATGAGCCAATAACAGCAGCATGCCGAGCTGGAGATTAGATTTAGGAGTTGTTTTGTACACAGACTACAAAATGCTCCTGGTGAACGCAAGGCTGCAAAATGATATGATGTTTTATTTAGCAAATTATAGTCTTTATATATTCAAATGGAAAGATAATTATAATAACATCACAAAGTGGTTGGAGAAGCGCACTATGGCCAGTTTCACACGGCCTTCTCTTAAACGGGCTCCGTTTTTGCTCAGCGGGGATCGCTCTTCTGATCCCTACGAGTGGACGGATCCATCTCCGCTCTCTGTGCAGAGACGGATCCGTCAGAACCCCCGCTCTCCCGAACGGGAAATCGTATGACAACGGATCCGTCTGTCTGTTGTCATCCGATCTGCAGACGGATGGAAAAATGGGGTTTTCCTCCGTCAGACTTTACGGGTCTGCAGTGGATTGGAGAACAACGGGTGTTAGCCAACATGTCTCCCCTGACATCCGTCGCTCCATAGGGCCGCAAGAAGTCTGTTCAGGTCCGACTGAAGAAACTGACAGGCGGACCTGAACAGAACGTCTGTGTGAAAGAAGCCTATGATGTTGCTTTACTAAGGCTCGATTCACATCAATGCATTTTGCTTTTCAGTGTTTTTTCACTGCTTTTTGCTGTGCTTTCTGCGTTTTTTTTATTTTATTTTGCCACGATTTGCGTTTTTTTAAATTTTTTTTATTTTTTGTGAAAAATGTTGTTGCTAGGCAGATTTAAAATGCAAATCGCACTAAAAATGCATAAAAACCACAGCACTTTTGTTTTTCTTGCATGCCCATTGAAGTCTATTACATGCAAAACGCTGCTTTTTGCAGGAAAGTAGTTCCCGACCCTTTCCAAAAACACAGAGGCACAAAAATGCCTTGATGTTCCATAGGAACCCATGTTAAAAAAATTCCCTGGGTTACGGCAAAATACATCAAAAAAAGCACTAGTGTGAATCGCACCTAAGGGCCCTTTCACACGGGCATTCTGTTCAGGTCCGTTGTTCAGGAGGACCTGAATGGACACTCCATGCAGCCCTATGGTGACATGTCCGCTGACGTCTGTCGTTCTCCGATCCTGTCTGTGAAAAACAGATGGATGGAAACCCTATTTTCCATCCGTCTGTAGGATCGGAGCGAATCGGATGAAAACGGACAGGCGGTCCATTGTCATCCGATCCCCATAGAGCAGAGCGGGGATGGAGCTGCCATCTGTTGGCTCAGCGGGGATCGGTCATGTGAAAGGGCCTTAACACTGGAGAGTGCAAAATAATGTGGTGCAGTGTGCATGGTAGCCATTCAGCTTCTAACTTCAGTTTGTTCAATTCCGTTTTGACAAAACTCAAAAAAGAAACAAAAAACCTGGATGCTGAATGACCTCCATGCAGAGCTGCACCAGAATTTGCACGATGCCGTTTTAGTAAGTAACCCCCTGTACAGTGTTTTGTACATACACCCAAGACGAAGGCTGTGAGGTTTTTTGGATCTCTCATGTGTAACCATCTCAAACATTTCAAACCCTTTTTCAAGTTTCAAATGGCTTTATTTATCATTGTGTTTTAAAATTAGAATTATTTTATTGCTGCCGTTATCAAATTTTGATATTCCAGTTCTCTAACTGCACAATGATAGCTAGAGAAATAATCTGACTGTTAATAATGGCAACCAGTATGGGTATATACAGTGTGTGTGTGTGTGTGTGTGTGTGTGTGTGTGTGTGTGTGTGTGTGTATATATATTATTAGATTTATATTTTTATTAACAAAAAGCAGAGTTTTCCTTCTGTCATTTTGTAAAAAGATGAGTTTACCTTCTACTGAATAGCTCAGGAATAGTTTTCTTTTTTTGTTTGCAGACCATGTTGGCATACATGTAAACTGTTCAGGGCAATACCCCATAGACTGTGACCCCAGTAGTACTCACAACTGAGACTTTTCCAACCTGGCAGCTGACTTTTAGTTGAAGTCTATGTGAACGCACCTTAGGCAAGGCACATTGTTAATATTAATTGTATATCCTAGTGACAATACTTTTTAAAATATAACCATTTAGTACCTTTTTTACACCCTTTTTTTTTTTTTTTTTTTTTTTTTTTTTTTTTTTTTTTTGTGGTCAAGTGACTACAGTTTTTTTTAATGGTCCTTCTTTCTGCTAGCTGGGAGCGTATCAGGTTTTTTTACACAGCGGGAAAGTAGGCTTACTGCATTCCAGGGTGGATTTGATTTAAATCACTAGTAAAAAGGCTTGATTTAAATCAACTTGATATAAATCCTAATTTTTAAAGAGCAGCTGTCATCCCTGTCCTGCAGCGGCTCCTCCTCTGACCCGCTGTTGTCTCACCGACAGTCCTATTCACTTTAATGGCTGGTGATGTGGCAGTGACACAACAAGGTGAGGGACGTGGCGGCAGCAGGTGAGTGGATGCCCGCTAACAGGCGCTGCCATGATGGATCTGTAATGACAGGTGATCTTTAAATGTAAGGACTTATTCTTGCTGGTAGTTAGAATCATTAATATTTGCAAACAGAATGAAGGTTTCCTATTTATAATAATAAGCTGTCAGCTGTGTATTCCTGAACTTTGTTTTATCTCATGGTTACTGTGAAATTGTGTGAATGCATCAATGCAGTGCATGCTATCTCAGCTTGGATTCATTTAATTAGTTTACCAAAAAAGTAAATATTGCGGAACATACAGCCTCATGCTACATAACTAAGCTCAATTTCATGCTGAATAAACTAAATTATTAATGTATCTTAAATAGAAAACTATCTTTAAAGCGGATTTCCACCCTTTCCTTATCTTTATTAAAAGTCAGCAGCTATAAAAAGTGTAGCTGCTGACCTTTAATAGACACCTGTCTCCCAGTCCAGTGATGGAGCCGCACGGAGCTTCGCTCCTCTCCCCCTCCCCTCCGCGGCGCCGGCATTGCTACTGTGGGCACCCGGCCGGGCGCACACTGCCATGCACGAGCGGTGCTGTACTTTGTGATCGGTCCCGTGTCCCAGAAGACTTTGGGAGGGAGGGGGAAGGAGACCTTCCACTTCCGATCGCCTAAGGCGACCGGGGCGGAAGTACCCGAAAAAATCTGGTATCCCCACCCCCCCTCCTCCCCAAAAGCTCAGTTTCAGCATCCGGAGCTGGGGAGGAGGACTTAAAGCGGAAGTTCCACTTTTGGGTGGAACTCCACTTTAACCACTTCAGCCTTAGAAGGATTTCCCACATTGGGAAACTTTTGCGATTCGGCACTGCGTCGATTTAACTGACAGTTGTGCGATGTTGTAACCAAACAAAATTTACGCCCTTTTTTTCCCCACAAATAGAGCTTTCTTTTGGTGGTATTTGATCACCCCTGTGTCACTTCTGATCACAGTTATAAACAAAAAAAAGTGAAAATTTTGCAAAAAAAAAAAAATACCCCAATATTTATTACTTTTTGCTAAAATACAAATCCTAAAAAAAACTAATTTATTCATCAGTTTTGGCCGATATATATTCTGCTATATATTAGTGGTTAAAAAAAAAATCGCAATTGGCGTTTATTGATTGGTTTGCGCAAAAGTTGCCGTGTTTACAAACCATGAGAATTCATTTATGGCGTTTTTTTACTATATTTTTTTTAACTGATAATGGCAGCGATCTGCAAATATTTATTTGTTTTAATTTTTTTTTCGGAACTGTGGTATTGCGGTGGACATGTCAAATATTTTTTACCCTTCTTCTTCTTTTTTTTTTTTTTTTTTTGGGACCATTGACATTTATACAGCGATCTGATCTAAAAATAGCCACTGATTACTGTATAAATGTCACTGGCAGGGAAGGGGTTAACCTGCGGGGGGCAATGAAGGGGTTAACTGTGTTCCCTAGGCGTCTTCTAACTGGGGGGGGGGCCTGGGCTGGCAGGGGCATTAGAGAGCTAACTGATCCCAGTGACAGGGATCAGTAGATCAGTGTTATATCCCCTGTCAGAGCGGGGAACCGCCGTGTTTACATTGGCGGTTTCCTGCTTTTCTTCTATTGGAAGTGATCTGGGCCTCGCGGCCACACTCCTGGAGCTCATGGCGGGCACGAGAGCGCACCCCCAAACTGCCATTTTATAGACGGCGTTTCACGTTCTGCTACCACCTTGCCATCGTTAAGTGGTTAGATAGATTTTTACTCCAAAAAGCATTTTATTAACCACTTCCTTACTGGGCACTTAAACCCCCCTCCTGCCCAGACCAATTTTCAGGTTTCAGTGCTTTCGCATTTTGAATGACAATTGCGCTGTCGTGCGACGTTGTACCCAAATAAAATTGATGTCCTTTTTTCCCCACAAATAGAGCTTTCTTTTGGTGGTATTTGATCACCTCTGCGGTTTTTATTTTTTGCGCTATAAACAAAACCAAGAGCGACAATTTTGAAAAAAGAACAATATTTTTTACTTTTTGCTCTAATAAATATCCAAAAAAAA
This sequence comes from Glandirana rugosa, assembly GCA_018402905.1. NCBI lineage: Eukaryota > Metazoa > Chordata > Amphibia > Anura > Ranidae > Glandirana > Glandirana rugosa. The sequence goes on from BLSH010420000.1 coordinate 540,420, forward strand.
AAAAAAAAAAATTATTCATCAGTTTTGGCCGATTTATATTCTTCTACATATTTTTGGTAAAAAAAATCGCAATCTGCGTTTATTGATTGGTTTGCGCAAAAGTTATCACGTCTACAAACTATGGACATTGATTTATGGCGTTTTTAATTATTATTTTTTTTATACTAGTAATGGCGGCGATCTGCGATTTTTATCAGGACTTTGATATTGGGGGGGGGACATGTCGGACATTTTTGACACATTTTTGGGACCAATGACATTTATACAGCGATCAGAAATTTAAATGTCCACTGATTACTGTATAAATGTCATTGGCAGTGAAGGGGTTAACCTGCAGGGGGCAGTGAAGGGGTTAACAATGTTCCCTGGGTGTGTTCTAACTGTGGGGGGGCGGGGTTGGCCGGGACATAACAGATCTAACTGATCCCAGTGACCGGGATCAGTAGATCTGCTTGTCCCCCTGTCACAGAACGGGGAACCGCCGTGTTTGCATTGGCGGTTCCCCGTTCTACAGCTTTGCCGGCGATCGCAGGTCAGGAGCGGACATCGAGTCCGCCCGACCCGCGGGCACGCCCACGCAGCGTGTGGCGGCCACGCGCGCGTCTTTCGTCTATAGCGCGGATCTCTAGTGGTTAAAATAAATTTGATAAAAATCAAAAACCTGTTATTATTCTTATTATTTGTTTTATAAATGATTGATTTTTATCAATCTATCTATCAGTTATCCGACTGCATACTAGAAAAGTCCCCCGCCCTCCACCTCTACCCTCACCAACACTGCTGTTGTATGTTTTTATAAGCAGGTTTTGGTTTGACAGAGAGGAGCACCTGGGAGCTGCTGTCAATCAAGCCATTAGGACTGGGGGGTGGAGTGGTGCTAATCTGGCCACAAGAAATACAGTTTGTTCCTTCATTCTGTATATTCATGGTTTGAGGTACCATTGTTGTCCAAGAAGGGAAGCCTTGTGTGGAAGCCACCTCACCAGTACTATTAAGCTTGTTTCAGGTTTTCCTTCATCTGACTACACATGCAAGTCAATGCAAACTGACCACATCAGCATGGATCTGCTGCCATGCTTGGCATGGTCAGAATCAAAAAGAGATAAAAGTAACTAGCAAGATCTACAGGTATATAGGGGTATTTGCAGCATTCTAGAGGGATTGGCTGGATTTATCTAAGGACTGGATCTGCATCACAGATTCGTACACTGATCAGCCATAACATTATGACTACCCACCTTAACCTATTGAGGCATGGACTCCACTACACTTCTGAAGGTATGCTGTGGTATCTGGTACTAAGCCATCGATGGCAGATCTTCCAAGTCCTGTAAGTTGCGAGGTGGGGGCTTCCATGGATCAGAATTGTTGTTCTAGCATATTCCAAGGATGCTCATTTGGATTGAGATCTAGAAAATTCGGGGGCCGAGTCAACCCCTCAAACTTGTGCTTATCAAATCATTCTTGAGCTTATCAGACCAGGCCACCTTCTTCCATTGATTTGTGGTCTAGTTCTGATGCTCATTTGCCCATTGTATGCCATTTTTAGCTGTGGGCACCCTGACCAGTCTGTGGCTACACAGCCCCATACGCAACAGACTGCAATGCACTGTGTGTCCTGACACCTTTTCTATCAGTACCAGCATTCAATTTATCAGCATTTTAAACTACAGTAGCTCTTCTATTGGATCAGACTACACAAGCCCGTCTTCACCCCCCTCATCTGCCCATGACCCTGTTGCTGGCTCCTCAGTTTTCCTTCCTTGGACCACTTTTGGTAGGTCCACAAGAGCTGCAGTTTTGGAGATGACCCAGTAGTATAACCATTACAATTTGGCCCTTGTCAAAGTTGATCAAATCCTTACGCTTGCCCATTTTTTTTCTGTTTTCAACACCCCCATTTCAGGGGCAACATGTTCACTTGCTGCCTAATATATTCCACACACTTTTCTTGCCATTGTAAAGAAATACTAAATGTTGTTATTCACTTTACCTGTCAGTGGTCATAATGTTAAGGCTGATAGGTGTATATGAGAGTATACCCTTCAAGCAATGGTAATTTGGGTAACATATTATGTTATTGTATCTATACACTGTGTGTATAAATCTGCTTATTTAAACGCTGAAACAAAAAAATATATATATTTATATATTGCAGCTTACCACTGTGCTTTATCTATGGAGAAGCAGCATTGTCACTCTAGGACAGTAAGGGTGTTAGTACTACAGAGTAAGCTCACTAGAATTTGGTAAGGTCAGTAGGTATATTTGCACTGATTGAACAGATCTAATAAAACACTTTAAATGGTATATACAAACATATAAGTGCAGCGCTAACACTACTCATAATAGTAGAACACCAGTCCCTTAATGCTCATATAAAGCAAAAAGTTCAATCTTTTGAGAGTGAATATTGGAAGGAACATAGAAGGCAAATCCTTGTGTGCAATGTGTGAAGGTAAAGCACACAATGTGTTCAGACGGTGCAGATAGTCCCAGTCACCAAGAATATTCAAGCCTCTCACCTCCTTGATCCGACCCTCTGCGGATCATACAGCTTCCAACTCCCTCCACTGAGTCAGAACGGGCAGGGATGACACTCAAACACCAATAGAAGTCACAGGTGATCACAGGGCTCCATAGCCAAACCAGCTAATAATTCTTTGCGTCTCTTTGTGAGATACTGTAATAATGTCATTGGTCCACATAAAGTGTCATTTGGGGTCTGCCGCAATCCTGCCAAAAATCGCAGATGGCTGCCATCAAGCTGAGGCTGCTCTCGCGATGTTTCCAGCCAACTTTATATTGTATGTTTAACCACCTGCCGACCATGCTATAGCCAAATGACTGCTATATCGCGTTCATCCAGTTCTGGGAGGACGTTTATTGACTTCCTCGCAGGACTACGCACCCGGCGTGCTCAGTAATCGCTGTGCCTTGCGGACACAGCTGATCACAGATTGGGGTAAAGATGTGCTTGGCTGTGTCCAATCACAGCTGATCATGATGTAAACGCATGCTGGATATCGGCATTCCTTTCATCACACTGACATTGTGAGAAGAGGAGAGCTGGTAACTGGCTCGTGTGAAAAGGGGCATTTACACTGATTATCAGTGCAACCTCAACAGTGCCCATCAGTGCAGTCTCATCAGTGAAGGAGAAAAATTACCTGTTTGAAACATTTTATAACCTAAACTATGAAAAACTTGTTTTTTTATTTGTTTAGCAAAAATAAAAAAAAACTGTGGTGGTTAAATACCATCAAAAGAGAGAGCTCTATTTGTGTGAAAAAAATGCTAAAAATTTCATTTGAGTACAGTGTTGTATGACTGTGGAATTGTCATTCAAAGTGCAACAGCGCTGAAAGCTGAAAATGGCCTCGGCAGGAAGGGGTAAAAATGCCCAGTAGGCAAGTGGTTAAAGGCTAAATTGGAATTAATGGAATTCCAGGCTACCACCCCTATGCTGACTATAGGCTGCCAATAACGTATCCAATTTTCTTTGAAAATTTTAATTTACCAAAACCATATAATATAAGGTCAAACCTAAACACTTTCAATTTGTATGCAATTAGGCAGGCACTTGCACTACATAATTGAAGGTGAATCTAAAGGAAATTAGGTAAATTGTATAATGTATGGCCAGCTTAATCCATGTAAGAAAGATGTATATATTTACCTATGTTCAGGCTGCTCTGATCCAGATCATGCGCTCCCCTGTGGCTGCAGGGGAGAGGAGAGCATGCTCAACAATGGCTGGCATGTCATAGGCTCCTAAGGCCTGTCCATTGTTGGCGCTCCCTCCTCTCCCCTCCCCTGCAGCTACTGCTGGCCGACACAGGGGAGCTGGGTCATGTGATCTTACTGGAGTGGCCTGAAAATAGGTAATTCTATACAGTACAACTTACAGAGGTTAGTCAGCATAGGTGTTAGGAGGGATAGGGAGCATTTTTAGGATTAGTTAGGTTTAGCCTGGAATTCCACCTTTAATACCATTTTACATGTTCTACACATACAGTGGGTACGGAAAGTATTCAGACCCCCTTACAGTTTTCACTCTTTGTTATATTGCAGCCATTTGCTAAAATCATTTAAGTTCATTTTTTCCCCTCATTAATGTACACACAGCACCCCATATTGAGAGAAAAACACTGAATTGTTGACATTTTTGCAGATTTATTAAAAATGAAAAACAAATATCACATGGTCCTAAGTATTCAGACCCTTTGCTCAGTATTTAGTAGAAGCACCCTTTTGATCTAATGCAGCCATGAGTCTTTTTGGGAAAGATGCAAGTTTTTCACACCTGGATTTGGGGATCCTCTGCCATTCCTCCTTGCAGATCCTCTCCAGCCCTGTCAGTTTGGATGGTGAACGTTGGTGGACAGCCATTTTTAGGTCTCTCCAGAGATGCTCAATTGGGTTTAAGTCAGGGCTCTGGCTGGGCCATTCAAGAACAGTCACGGATTGTTGTGAAGCCACCCCCCTGCGTTATTTTAGCTGTGTGCTTAGGGTCATTGTCTTGTTGGACGGTAAACCTTCAGCCCAGTCTGAGGTCCTGAGCACTCTAGAGAAGGTTTTCGTCCAGCATATCCCTGTACTTGTCTGCATTAATCTTTCCCTTAATTGCAACCAGTCGTCCTGTCCCTGCAGCTGAAAAACACCCCCACAGCATGATGCTGCCACCACCATGCTTCACTGTTGGGACTGTATTGGACAGGTGATAAGCAGTGCCTGGGTTTTCTCCACACATACCGCTTAGAATTAAGGCCAAAAAGTTCTATCTTGGTCTCATCAGACCAGAGAATCTTATTTCTCACCATCTTGGAGTCCTTCAGGTCTTTTTTTAGCAAACTTGATGCGGGCTTTCATGTGTCTTGCACTGAGGAGAGGCTTCCGTCGGGCCACTCTGCCATAAAGCCCCGACTGGTGGAGGGCTGCAATGATGGTTGACTTTCTACAACTTTCTCCCGACTGCATCTCTGGAGCTCAGCCACAGTGATCTTTTGGGTTCTTCTTTACCTCTCTCACCAAGGCTCTTCTCCCCCCCCGATAGCTCAGTTTGGCCGGGCGGCCAGCTCTAGGAAGGGTTCTGGTCGTCCCAAACGTCTTCCATTTAAGGATTATGGAGGCCACTGTGCTCTTAGGAACCTTAAGTGCAGCAGAAATTTTTTTGTAACCTTGGCCAGATCTGTGCCTTGCCACAATTCTGTCTCTGAGCTCTTCAGATAGTTCCTTTGACCTCATGATTCTCATTTGCTCTGACATGCACTGTGAGCTGTAAGGTCTTATATTGACAGGTGTGTGGCTTTCCTAATAAAGTCCAATCAGTATAATCAAACACAGCTGGACTCAAATGAAGGTGTAGAACCATCTCAAGGATGATCAGAAGAAATGGACAGTACCTGAGTTAAATATATGAGTGTCACAGCAAAGGGTCTGAATACTTAGGACCATGTGATATTTCAGTTTTTCTTTTTTAATAAATGTGCAAAAATGTCAACAATTCTGTGTTTTTCTGTCAATATGGGGTGCTGTGCGTACATTAATGAGGAAAATGAACTTAAATGATTTTAGCAAATGGCTGCAATATAACAAAGTGAAAAATTTAAGGGGGTCTGAATACTTTCCATACCCACTGTATATAGGGTGTAACATGGTGCCACCCCCCACCCCCCCACCACCACCACATACAGAATTGTAAGGGTTTTCTCCCTGGCAGATCCTGTAACTTTCTAAATTTTGCACATTTGTGCATAGTTTCTCCTAGAGCTGTTAAAAGATCACAATCTCGATTCAACCCCCCTCATAATCTCAGCCGGACATTTCCTCGATTCTATGTGTCGAGCCGCTCAGAGCTGTCAAAAAAAAAAAAAACAGGCAGTCTGCCAAGTTTCAAAACATTCCTTAGAGGTGAGCTAACTCTAAACATTGTAATGTTTTGTTGTATTAGATCAAAGCAATTGACTTCGGTCTGTAAATGAAGTCAGTTTAACCACTTAAAGACCAAACCTTTTTCTGGCACTTGTTGGTTTCAAGTTAAATTCCAGTATTTTTTGCTATAAAACTACTTAGACCCCCAAACTCTCTCTATCTATCTATCTATCTATCTATATTTAGCAGAGACCCTAGAGAATAAAATGGTCATCGATGCAATATTTTATGACACGTTATTTGCGCAGTGGTCTTTCATTCTCAATTTTTAGGGAAAAATTACACTTTCATGAATTTACAAAAAAACTAAACATTGAAGTTAGCCCAATTTTTGTATACTGTGGCAGATGATATACGCTGCGAGAATCGTGATCTTCATTCTAAGCACAAAAATTGTGATTCTCATTTTGGCCAGAATTGTGCAGCTCTAGTTTCTCCTGCGCAGCCACGTCATTCATTCACAGGGGTTTGTGAATGAATAAACTACAAGTCCTGTCTGCCACTGTGTAGGACTCATAATCATCAATGGAATACAAGTGTGATCATTGGCACTTTCTCCAGCTTAGTAACCATTAGTCCCTACCTCGGTATATACATAGAGCTGGAGGAAGTCTTCAGATGCCTGTGCATTACACCCATAATCCACTGGTCGCAGTTGTAGTGCTTTGCAGGCGCATATGCAAAAAAAAAAAAAAATATATATATATATATATTTGCAAATGTCATATTTTTTTTCAATAGGTAGACTTGGCCTTTAACAGACCAGACGGGAGCAAATAAGAGAATTGCATTGTGAGGTTTACATAAATGTTAAAAACTACAAATCATATGCAGTTGCTGATAATCCCATCATGCTGTATGACCTATAGCCGTGTTTTGTGGCTGTACAGACTGTAAGGTCTGGTGACTGCAGATGTCAGATGGATGTACTATGTAAAACACTGTTCCAGAGGGCACCGCTCCATTTTATTGCTGACTGATGGGCCAGCATGTGGTTTCTAGTCACATTTTCTTTAATTTCTGCTGCATGGCAGTTCCACCTGTATCTCAGAATAATAGAGAGGTTATATTCTTGATACTTGAGGTGTTTACAAAAACAGTTTGTTCCTCGATTGTAGACTAACATATCATTTGTCACTAATGTTAGGCCTTTCAAACAAAACCTCTCCGGGCTGTTTGATAAATACTGGAGCAGAGGTAAGTGCAGTTCTGCAAAGCAATTCATCACCTTCTGTTTCATTTCTCCAGAACAGATTAGAACTGTAATGGTCAGCAAATTTGCTGCCATTGGCGATCTAAAGAAATCTGGGGATTAAAGTATAAAGGTGGCGATTTGGAATAAATAGTTCAGTGTTTGCTGATGACACAAGGATAAGAAGGGCAATTACTTTTCACAAAGATATAGCAACTTTAAAAGAAGACATAATATACAGGGTTGGTCAGCTATATGACAGATGAGGTTTAATGTTGAAAATGTAAAGTAATGAACTTGAGAGCTAAAAAATATGCATTCAATTACTTGCTGGGAGGAGGAACTCTGGGGTAATCAAGGATGGAAAATAATCTGGGGGTTCTACAAACTCCACAATAGCATGCAATGCTAAGCTGCAGCCAAGCAAGTCCCGCAGACTATTAGCATGCACTAACCACTTCAGCTCTGGAAGGTTTTACCCCCTTCCTGACCAGGTCATTTTTTGCACTACGGCTCTGCGTTACTTTAACTGACAATTGCGTGGTCGTGCGACGTTGTACCCAAACACAATTGATGTCCTTTTTCCCCCCACAAATAGAGCTTTCTTTTGGTGGTATTTGATCACCTCATCGGTTTTTATTTTTTGCGCTATAAACAAAAAAAGGGTGACCATTTTGAAAAAAAATAATATCTTTTACTTGCTGCTATAAAATGCATCCAATAAAAAAATTTTATTTTTTCATCAGTTTAGTCCAATATGTATTCTGCTACATGTTTTTGGTAAACAAAATCCCAATAATCGTATATTTGATTGGTTTGCGCAACAGTTATAGCATCTACAATCTATGGGATAGATTTACGGACTTATATATAATTTTATTGTTTTTAATAGTAATGGTGGCGATCAGCAACATTGCGGCGGACAAATCTGACACGAAGTGACACTTTTTGGGGACCAGTGACACCAATACAGTGATCAGTGCTAAAAATGTGCACAGTCACTGTATAAATGACACTGGCAGGGAAGGGGCGATCGAGGGGTTAAAGAGGAGGTCCAACCAATACTAAAAAAATTAAGTCAGCAGCTATACACACTGTAGCTGCTGACTTTTAATAATAGTACACTTGCCTATCTTGGAGTCCAGCGATGTCGGCACCCACTGCCTATCTTCGGATCGGGGGTAGGGTGCAGCCGTGTCCATTGCGGGTAAGGGAACCCAGCAGTGTAGCATTACAGCTTCACGCTGGGCATCCTGCTGCGCTCTGCTATTGGCCAGTAGCAGAGTGAGGAGGGAGCCAGGCTGCTGATGTCAGTGGCCGCCGGCCCGAGCTTCTGGATGTGGGGAAAAGGACACGTCTAAAAGACAAGAATTCCATTTTCCTCCCTCACAGAACAACGCTCTGCCTTGTTTACATAGGCAGACCAACGTTCTGCCCCTGCTGCGAAGGTGGCCGACCCCCCCCCCCCCCATTTTGCGCCCCACAGCCAGGCACAGGAATCATGTACAGGTATGTGATTTTGCGCTTGAGGGCTGCCCTGCCGCAGTATATGTACGTGGGGTGGTCCTGAAGCGGTTAAAACGGGGACCTACTCAAGGGATAAGACTATAATCCTATCACCTTACAAAATATTGATCTGGTTGCATCTTGAGTATGCCGTCCAGTTTTGGTCACCCATCTTCAGGAAGGATGTTCTTGAACTGGAGAGAATCCAGAGAAGTGTAACATAGCTGATAAGGGGGCTGGAGTACGTCCATTATGAGGAATGACTATAAACATTAAACTTATAATTCCTGGAGAAGAGATGCTTAACCATTTCCTGCCAGCGCTATATTCCATATACATACTTTCTCTACTTCTGGGAGGGCATCCCTAGATGCCCTGCTATGTGCATGCTTCCTGCGTGTCCCCTGGGGCATCATCAGGAACTCTTTGTGACCGTTGTGTGCCTTTTGGATACAGCTCATCACAGAAAGGGGTAAGGGCCAATCACAGCAGGCCTTTACCAAGTGATTGCTGTGTCCTTTACCTGTTAAGGGCTCTCCTTCCCTCACACAGAGACTGTATGTGAGGGAAGTAGAGCCGTATCTGTGAGGAAAGTAGTGAGTACAGTGAAGGGAAAATATTCTCCTACAAAATTTTATAACTAAGAAAAACATTTTTTTTTCAACATTTTTTCATTTAATTAGCAAAAATAAAAAACCCAGTGGTTATTAAATATCACTAAGTGAAAACTTTGTAAAAAAAAAAGATAAACATTTCATATAGGTGCAATGTGGCACTGAAATCTGAAAATTGGCCTGAGCAGAAAGGGGGGAAAGTGTCCTGTATTGAAGTGGTTAAGGGGAAATATGATCACAATATACAAATTTTAAATGGGGATGGTAGCATTGGGAAGAAACCATTTAAAGGCTGTCTCCACCTTTAGCAACCCACATTTGGGGTGTAATACGTAACATGTAGCTAACGTCATACTTGCTCCCTCCCTCGATGGCTGCAGGGGAGCGGTACCCCTGCATGCTAATGTCGCTTTTTAAAAATGGAACAGCTGTGCAGAAATCTGTGAATGAATAAACTAGTCCCATCTTCCGCTGTAGTAGATGGACTTTTAGTTCTCAATGGAACATGAGTGTGGTAATCAGCAAATTCATAGTCTATTGATTCTTCCTCCAGCTCTGGAACTGAAAGGAAAAAGGTCCATATACCTTTTCAAAGCCACAGGGAAACCACATGGTGCTTTTGCACCATAGTGTTTCATACACTTGAAAATGTGCAATCCTGCTCATCTGCTAAACAGCAGGGCCTGTGGGTGCAGGAGCACATGCCATTCCCGCACACTCAAGTGTGAACCTAGCCTTGGAGCGATCCATATTCCCTTTGTGTTTCAAAGTGCATTTGACAGGAGGTGTTACATTGCCTCCTCACCACCTTATTTAATTAACCCTGTATATACTATATAAATAACCCTGTAATGTCGCACAACCACAAGCTCAATAGGCAAGTGTAACAAGTGATGCTGCATGTCAAGCTCTGCATCCCAAGTTTAAAATGTCCTGAAGCATCGTGCCCACTGCATGTGTAAGAATATAGATAAAATTGCACAGAACTAAAGATGAATTGAAAAGAGAAGTATGGGTTCTATAAAAAATTATACTAGCCTAGTTGGACGCAGCATCAATGCCTCGCTGCTCCTAAGACTGAAAACCGAGCGATCAAAGGCTGCTGATTGCTCTGTTCTCGGTATTCAGTGAGCAGAGAGCTGATGACTGTCTGTCACCAGCTCTCTGCTCTGCCCCCTCCAGTGCTCACTAGATTGTTGGCCCTGAGGAGGGGACGGGAGCAGCTGGCTCAGGCTCTGTGGCTCGCTGGGTGGATCCCGACTGTAAAGTTGGGATCAATCCAGATCCTAGACTTGCTTAGTGACGTCGGCTGAAACGGGGTTACAGGAGTACGTAACAAACTGCACTCCTGCGATCCATAGAAGTAGGGCCAAAAAAATTTTGGTCCTACTACTTTCAAAAATCCCTAGCTTGCTTTTTGGTTGATGTAGGGGGAATAGGTCTGGTCATCACATTCCCCAAGTAGATAATTGTCCTTTGCATATTTTCTGCTTTTTGATGACTCCTTAGTGTTGTCACTTGACCATAGGCTGCAGCAAAATAAATGTCAAGTTGACCTACAGCCCTACACATTGTTATGCTTTAAGCTCTTTATAATACTGGCATTTCTCAATGTGCTCTCTAGCAGGGCCGGCCCTACCATGGGTCCCACTGGGTCCATTGGACCCAGGCGGGATTTTGGAAGGGCAGCACATCAGGGCTGAAACTAGGGGGGGCATATGGGCGCCAACTTGAGAGGGGTGCCGTCTGCCCCGGAGCCATATTAAGCGGGACAGATGTCTTCAGGCGCAGTGCTACTAACACACTGGCTGGTTGGATCGGACTGCATTCACCGGAGCCAAATTCACAGCCTGCTCAGTATGAGCCCCATTGCCGCTAATTGCACGGGGGAGCTGGCATCCGGACCCCGGCGGGGGATTCAGCTTGGCTGCTCGGGTGTGAGCCCGCACTGCTGTGTCGCTGATCACAGGGGAGACAGTCAGGATCCGGACCCCGGTGGGGGACTCAGCCCGCTAAACTGCCTTGCAGTTTGAGAGATCTGGCCGGGACCTCGGGGAGCGAGTCTGTCTCTGTCGTCCAGAAGGTATCCACCAGTAGTAGTACAGGGGGGGGGATATGGGTTGTCAACCGTTAAGTGATCCACGCTGCCCATGGAGCTCTTTGAATTAACCCCTTCAATCACTCTTTCTTTATCCTGTCACTGATGGGCACTGGTGAGGTGACACTGATGAGGCTGCACAGGTGGGCACTGGTGAGGTGGCACTCATAGGCTGCACAGATGGGCACTGGCGAGGTAGCACTGATAAGCTGCACTGGTGAGGTGGCACTGATAGGCTGCAGAGCTGGGCACTGATGAGGCTGTACAGATGGGCACTGGCGAGATGGCACTGATGGACACTGGAAGGCTGCACTGGTCAGGTGGCACTGATAGGCTGTAGAGCTGGGCACTGATGAGATGGCACTGATGGGCTGCGCTTATGGGCACTGGTAAGGTGGCACTGATGGACACTGATGAGCTGCACTGGTGGGCACTGATAAGGTGACACTTATGGGCACCGATAGGCTGCACTGTTGGGCACTAATAGGTTGCACTGCTTAGGTGGCACTGATGGGCTGCACTGGAGAGGTGGCACTGATGGACACTGATAGGCTGCACTGGTAAGGTGGCACTGATAGGCTGCACTGGTGAGGTGGCACTGATGAGACTGCACTGATGGGCACTGAGGTGGCGCTGATAGGCTGCACTGGTGAGGGGTCACTGATAGGCTGCACTGATGGTCACTGGTGAGGTTGCACTGATGGGCACTGATAGGCTGCACTGGTGAGGGGGCACTGATGAGGCTGTACAGGTGGGCACTGGTGAGGTGGCACTGATAGGCTGCACTGGTGAGGTGGCGCTGATGGACACTGATAGGCTGCACTGGTGAGGTGGCACTGATAAGCTGCACAGGTGGGCACTGGTGAGGTGGCACTGATGAGGCTGCACTGATGTGGCACTGATGTGCTGCAAAGATAGACTGCACTGGTGAGTTGGCGCTGATGGGCACCGATAGGCTGCACTGGTGGGCACCGATAGGCTGCACTGATGGGCACTGGTGAGGTGGCACTTATGGGCACTGATAGGCTGCACTGATGGGCATTGCTATGCTGCACTGATATGCTGCACTGATGGGCACTGATAAGCTGCACTAGTGGGCACTGACAGGCTACACTTATGGGCATTAATGAGGGGGCACTGATGGGCTCTAGGCTGCCCCTATGCTGCCCCTATACTGCCCTAGGCTGCCCCTATACTGCCCTAGTCCACCCTTATACAGCCCTATTCTAGTGGCAAATCATCCATGGGTGCCAGTCCTGCTCTCTAGCCAACTCCAGCCAAAATTTGTATTTTCTCAGGGCTGGGGAAATGTTATAATTTGTGTCTGGATTTAGGGTGCGTTTATGAAAGCTGCAAAAACGCATATGTAAGAAGAATAAATGCATTTTATTGAGCCTTGTGTACACCATTTCAGATGTTGTTTTATACAGTACAGCATGCTGCATTTTATTTTTAACATAAACTGGAACACACTGCAAATGCATCGAAATACAACTCCATAAAAAGAAATCCTAAATAATGCCTACAAAACACATCGCAAACTTCCTGCAAAAGCACTGCAGAGAGATTACAATGCATGTAAACAATCCCTTAAAAGAGAAGTTTGGCTTTAAAAAAATCATACTCTAGATGGCTGAAGCACCAATCCCAGCTGCAGTTGCTCCCTGCCAGCTCTAAGACCGAGAACTGAGCAATCAAAGACTACTGATCGCTCAGTTCTCAGTCTTCAGCCTGCAGAAAGCTGGTGACTGTCAGTCACCGTCTCTCTGCTCCGCCCCTCCAGCGCTGACTGGAGGGCTGGGCTGTGGAGGGGGTGGGAGCGCCAGGCTCAAGTATTGCGCATCTTGCTGACAGGCCAAGCCATCTGCTGGTCCAGACATCTGGGTTGATCCCGACCATATGTTTAGGATCTTTTCAGAGCCCAGGCCTGCTCTGTGACGTTAGCCAACAGCGGACTTTAGCCATTTATTCCCATTTTTGCAATTAACCCCTCTAAATCTTTGTGTTCCAATATGCACAGAATAACTAAAAATAATTTAGTCAAAAAATTCTTATCTTTTCTAGCTATTTCCTTGGAGCAGGATTATACATAGAAGTCTATAGGGAGATCAAGTTTTCTTCCAAGATTGCCTTGTATTTGGCTCCATCCATATTTCTACCAACTTTGACCAGCTTCCCTGTCCCTGCTGAAGAAAAGCATCCCCACAGCATGAAGCTACCACCACCATGTTTCACCTTGGGGATGGTGTGTTCAGGGTGATGTGCAGTGTTAGTTTTTCCCCTACACATAGCGTTTTGCTTTTAGGCCAAAAAGTTGAATTTTGGTCTCATCTGACCAGACCCTTCTCCCACATGTTTGCTGTGTCCCCCACATGGCTTCACACAAAATGGACTTCTTATGGCTTTCTTTCTTGCCACTCTTCCATAAAGGGCAGATTTGTGGAGTGCACGACTAATATTTGTCCTATGGATAGATTCTCCCACCTGAGCTATGGATCTCTGCAGCTCCTCCTGAGTTACCATGGGCCTCTTGACTGCTTCTCTGATTAATGCTCTCCTTGCCATGCCTGTCAGTTTAGGTGGATGGTCATGTCTTGCAGTTGTGCCATACTCTTTCCATTTTTGGAGGATGAATTGAACTGTGCTCTGTGAGATGTTCAAAGCTTGGGATATATTTTTATAACCTAACCCTGCTTTAAACTTCTCCACAACTTTATCCCTGACCTGTCTGGTGTGTTCCTTGGCCTTCATGATGCTGTTTTTTCACTAAGGTTCTCTAACAAACCTATGAGGGCTTCACAGAACAGCTGTATTTATACTGAGATTAAATTACACACAGGTGGACTTTATGTACTAATTAGGTGACTTCTGAAGGCAATTGGTTCCACTAGATATTAGTTAGGGGTATCAGAGTAAAGTAATGTTGAAAACCATTTATCATTTTCCTTCCACTTCACAATTTATGAAAATGTCAAGGGGTATGAATACTCTTTGCAAGGTCCACAACTCCTGGGCCATGAACTGGTACCGGTCCATGGCCTGTTGATAGCTGGGCCGCACAAGCAGGAGGTGAGTGATGACCGCGATCTGGACAGGACTTGTCACAAACCAAGATCACTGCTTACCTCCTGCTGTATGGCCATGCCACTGTATGTTCTCTCCTGGATCTCCCTGCCAACAATGTCCTCCTATTAGCAGGGCAGGGGGCGGGAGGAGTTACAGATCGTGACAGAGAGCGGGAGTCTTTTCATATTACCAACCGGGTAACCACCCTCTTGTTAACATGATAAGTTAGGCAGCTCTCGTCCTCCGTTGGCTGCCACAGAACCAGTCCCTGGTGCCAAAAAAGTTGGAGACTGCTACCTTAAAGTGGATGTAAACCCGATTTTCATGAAATTTGAGTTGGACACATCTATAGTGCTTTCTGATCTCTCTTCAAAAATAGCCCGTAGCTGTCTCTTCTTCCATAGCTCTGTTATCAGCCTGATAATTTCTCACTTGTTCTGGGAGACGGGACAGAGAATTTATAGTCGAAGGAGGTTGATAAAAATAGATTAGCAGGCTGCTAAGCAAAACACAGGCAACCTCTACATGTATGGGAAGGGGGTGTGTGCCTTTCCTCCAATCAGCTTTCTCATAGTCTCTCACAGCGTCTAGCAATCCTCTCCTCCTAGATAGGAATGAGGAAGTGGAAAATCTAACAGAATGTGCATTTTCTAAACAGTATATCAAAGTGAGGACAGAAGATATACATGTAAGACTTATATAGGGAGGTTTGTGTCATCTCTGTGTATCATCTGAGGCTGTTCACTTCACTGGGTATATGGAGGGTTTACATCCACTTTAAAGGATAGTTTCACCTTTACCAACTTGTTATGTTGCACCCCCTATTTAGGATGTAACATGTATGCCCTTTTAATTGGCCAGAATTTATACCGTATGTAAGCTGGTGATATATCAGCAGCTGGGTGTTTGATTTTTTTTTTCCCCCAAGATTACAATGTATATCCTTTATTATTTATGTTGTGGATGTTTATTGGCTTATTTTTGATTTTTATGTCGCGCTCATGTTTTGTTTTAATATGTATCAACTCCTGAAGAGGGAGCAATACATGCTCCGTAACGCATTAAGTTTTATTGATTTTTAATAATATTTTGGACTTTTGTTTATGTACTTATTGCGATCCACCTCTTTAGTCTGCACTTTGTGGACTCCCAATACTCTACAGCATTGTTGAGCATGCTACATTGTACCTTGGGATGTGTTGTTTAAGACCTTTTTGAGGTTGACCAAATTGGTGTTTTCTTGGCCACCCCCAAAGTAGCTCCAAGACCCTTATCGGTCATGGAACATCAGGCCTTTTTTCAGTGCGCGTCTTAAAGCATTTGTAGTGCGTTCTGTCACATAAACACGCGGCAAAAAGGGCATCTGCCACCTGCGCTTGGAGTGCCATTAATAACCCCACAAGCATGACCCATGATTGTAGTGCATTTGCAGTGCATATTCTAAATGTGTGGCAAAACGCACATATTTGTGGGTTTTGTTGAGCGGTTAGAAAAAGCGCAGATGTGAATTCAGCATTAGATGCACTTTGCTTTTGTATTTTTTTTTTTTTTTTGCGAGGATTTGCGGTCAGCTGCTGAAAGAGGTGACCATTTATACACAAGACTTTATTCTGGATCGCCAAGCTCCCCATAATTAGTGTGGAGTATTGAACTTTGGATTGTTTACTGCAATCCATGGTTTTGTTAGCGAGATTCACACTCACTTCCTGTCCCGATGAAGTGCTCTGTTAGATAGGAAGTAGAGCTGCATGATTAATCGTTAAAAAAATCAAGATCGCGATTCAACCCCTCTCACTATCTTTAAAACAGCATTTCTACTATTCAGTGCAGAGACATTCTCTGCTCACTGCTGACAGCTGTAAAAAAAACAAAAAACAAAAACAGGCAGCCTGCCAAGTTTATCACACCATGGGATAGAAAGAAACATTGTAACATTTAGTTCTTTTAAATCAAAGGAATGAACTTCGGTCTGTAAATGAGGTCAGTTTAACCACCTAAAGCGGACCTTCAATCATTTTTTCAATTTTTCATCTATTAAATCTTCTGCCCTTGTTTTAACTTTGGATAGTAAAACTTTTTTTCTGCCAGTAAATACCTTATACAGCCCACTTCCTGTTTCTTGTCTGGTCATTAGCCTTGACGTATGACATCATACGCAGCTCTCTCTCTCTCACTCTTGTGAGAGTTTGCCAGGAAGGGATGGGGATGAGTCATAAAAGGGCCAATGAGAGCTGCAGAGCTGGAGATGTGCCTCTGTGTGTCTGTAAATCCAGAAAGTGAACATGCAGCAGCTTTAGCTGACCACAGTTAAAATGGCTGCAGCCAGACTTGGTGGAGGGAGATTTCTGCAGCATATTTGGCAAGTACAGAATCCCAGTATATATAAAATAATATGTAAAGTGGTTGGCGGGAAGCTTCACAATGGCAAAAATGTTTTTATTACAAATTATGTGAGCAGACTGCAGTTCCTCTTTAACCACTTCACCCCCGGAAGGATTTCCCACTGTTGGACCAGAGCACTTTTTGCGATTCGGCACTGCGTCACTTTAACTGACAATTGCGCGGTCGTGCGACGTTGTATCCAAACAAAATTTGCGTCCTTTTTTTCCCACAAATAGAGCTTTCTTTTGGTGGTATTTGATCACCTCTGCGTCATTTCTGATCTGCGCTATAAACAAAAAAAGAGTGACAATTTTGCAGAAAAAACTATCTTTCTTACTTTTTGCTAAAATACAAATCCAAAAATCTAAAAAAACAAATGTATTCATCGGTTTTGGCCGAAATTATTATTATTATTATTTTTTTTTATATTGTTCCCCATATTTTTGGTAAAAAAAAATTGCAATTGGCTTTTATTGGTTTGTGCAAAAGTTGCCGCATTTACAAACCATGAGAATTAATTTCTGGTGTGTGTTTTTTTTTTTTTTTTTTCACTAGTAATGGTGGCAATATGCAATTTTTATTGGGACTTTGATATTGGGGCAGACATGTCGGACATTTTTAATATTTTTTTGGGACCAATGACATTTATATAGAGATCAGAAATTTAAATAGCCACTGATTACTGTATAAATGTCATTGGCAGTGAAGGGGTTAACCTGCAGAGGGAGATCTAGGGGTTAACTGTGTTCCCTGGGCATGCTCTAACTGTGAGGGGGCTGGGCTGTCAGGGGCATAAGAGATCTAACTGATCCCAGTGGCAGGGATCAGTAGATCTCCCACATGCCCACTGACAGAGTGGGGAACCGCTGTTTTTACATCGGGGGTTCCCCGTTCTTTCTCTCTGGCAGGCTATCGCGGCTCACCGGTGGACATCGGGTCTGCCTGAGCCGCGGGCACACTCCTGCAGAGTGCAGCGGGCGCGAGAGCGTGCCGCCGGCATCACACTCCCGCCCGCTAACTGCGCACGTGCGGATCACCGCTTGTATACGGCGATTCGCGAGACAGTGGTACACTGCCGCCATATATGTACAGTACGCAGTCGGGAACCGGTTAAAGACAACCTTTTTCTGACACTTGTTGCTTACAAGTTAAAATTAAAGTTAGAACCCCCAAACATAAAATGTATGTATTTTTTTTAATCCGAGACCCTAGAGAATAAAACGGTGGTTGTTGCAATATTTTATGTCACACTGTATTTGCACAGCGGTCTTCTTTTTTTTTTTTGTTGAAAAAATACACTTTAACCACTTCAGCCCCGGAAGGATTTCCAGCTTTAGGACCGGAGCCGTTTTTGCGATTCAGCGCTGCGTCGCTTTAACTGACAATTGCGCGGTCGTGCGGCGTTGTACCCAAACGAAATTTGCGTCCTTTTTTTCCCACAAATAGAGCTTTCTTTTGGTGGTATTTAATCACCGCTGCGTCATTTCTGATCGCCGCTATAAACAAAAGAAGAGCGACAATTTTGCAAAAAACCCAAATTTCTTACTTTTTGCTAAAATACAAATCAAAAAAAAAAAAATATAAAAAAACATTTTTTTCACCGTTTTTGGCCGATTTATATTCTTCCTCATATTTGCGATAAAAAAAATCGCAATCGACGTTTATTGATTGGTTTGCGCAAAAGTGGTCGCGTTTACGGATGATGAGAATTCATTTTTGGGGTTTTAATTTTTTTTTATTTTTTACTAGTAATGGCGATCTGCGATTTTTAGCGGTACTGCGATATTGGGGCGGACATGTCGGAACGTTTTGACACTTTTTTGGGACCATTGGCATTTATACAGCGATCAGTGCTATAAAAATGCACTGATTACTGTGTAAATGCCATTGGCAGTGAAGGGGTTAACCTGCAGGGGGCGCGCTAAGGGTTAATTATGTTCCCTGGGCGTGTTCTAACTGTATGGGGGCTGCACTATCTGGGGAAGGGAAGTGGTCACAGCCTTCATGTACAGGAAGGCTGTGATCACAGCCCTTCCCCCTCACACAGAGCGGAGGTCCGTGTTTACTTACACGGACCTTCACTCCGGGGGGGGGGGCATCGAGGGTGGCCGGCGGCAATCGAAGCCGCCGCACCCGCTCCCTGGCCCCCCCCCCCGAACACAGTGAGTGCGCGCGTGCGCGTGCTCACAGTGGCTCTGTATCGCGGCCGCCGTCGTATGACGGCGATTTGCGTTACAGAGCCACTTTGTCGCCGTCAATTGCCGATCAGCGGTCGATAAGCGGTTAATGAATTTAAAAAAAGAAACAAAACCGTAAAGTTAGCCCAATTTTTTTGTATAATGTAAAAGGTGATGTTACGCCATGAAAATTGTGATCTTTATTCGAAGCAAAAAAAATGTGATTCTCATTTTAGCCAGAATCGTGTAGCTCTAATAGGAAGTGAAGAGAACACGGTAACACAGAATGCATTTCTTGAGTAACCGAGGGGAAGACTAGAAACCCTGTCAGATTTCCATTTCCATTTAGGTGATTTTTACTTTATATGCTGTCATATATAACCAATATCCGCAGGACAGAAAGTGAGAGGAAGCTGTTAGCAGTAAAAACATGATAGGGGTTCTAATCCATCCCCACTCTATTGAAAACAAGAAATACAACACTGGACAGAACACTTTATATGCTTTGTCTGCTGGCTCCTTTAAAATGGACTCCCTCCACCCAGATTAAACTGACTTGATGCAGAATTTTACATCTGATCTATTAGATATGATGCAACCTTTTCTAGGTTCCAGCGGTCGGCTGCATTGGATTATGGAGCTCCCGTGGGAGTGGAGCTAGAAGATAGTTAGGTTCTAAGAAATGACTTGTTTGGGACAGTCTCTTACATTTATATCTTACATAGACTAACACAATTATGTATTACTCTTCATTATTACAGGAAAAGGAAACGGGTACATTATTTAAAGATGAGTCCTATAAAGTTACAATGTTATCTCTTATCTTCCATTAGACAAATCTTAAATTTGATTTGTTGAGACTGGGGTTTTGTTTCCTCTCTTAAAATGGTGTGTTGTCTCCAATCATTTTTATTAATTTAGTGTGTGTGTAAAATAAATAGATAAAAATGATATATATTATTATGACAGAAAACACAGGGGATTATTTCGAAATGATTCATGAAAATTCCAGTACCGAAAATTCAGGATGTACTTGGCCGGAAACCGGAAACGGATAGTTTTTTTTTTTTTATGTACTCCATGTGCCTGCATTGAAGTCACCAGGGGGCGTTTTTGCATTGAAATCAATGGGACGCAGCATGCCATTATTGGCACCTTCTTTTTTTTACTTTTTTTTTTTTTTTTTTATCGGCAACACACAGATAACCCTATATTCGGCTGATAATTTTCGGCAGCCAATATATTGGTGCATCCCTAAGGGCCGGTTCACACTGCTGCAATGTGGGAACCCTGCGAATCCACTGAAGTCTGTGTTGAGGCTATACAGTCATAAATAAAGTGCAAACAAACAAGCAAAATTGGGAAAAGTCAAAGTGCTCTTGCCATGATCAGAATCTCCCAATTGTGATGCCACCACCAAAGGCAAGTAGGGGGTTTTCCGGATGAAGAGGACCAGCCAGGCTCGCTCCTCTTACTACCACACTTATGCCTCGTACACATGGTTCGTACGAACGACCGTTGTATGCAAAATCTATCGTTAGTACGCACGATTAGAAAAGCCGACATACGACGGTCGTACAACAGCAGTTGTATGAGCAGACTAGAAAACTTGGTAGTACCAATAAGCGGTCTTACGACCGTTGTATCGTGTGTACAGAGAAGTACTCTTTATACGTTCATAACACGACACTACATTCAGCTTGGTCGTACGATCGTGTAGTGCATGTCAGTATGCTAGATACAACAGCCAACACACGATGTTGGTCCGTTCGGTCGTACGACCATCAAACCGTGTGTACGAAGCTTAAGTGGTTGCTCCAGTGCTTTTCCACACACAGGTCTGTATGAGGTCTGACACCATTGTCTGGATGACTGCCGAGTTATACCATCTAGCACAATTGATCTTGTGGAATATCTATTGATGTTGGGAGACAGAGTTGCCTACAGATTTGGAGAGTCGGAAGATAATTTTGGGTGTGTTGACATCAAAGCTTGTTTGATTCCCTTTGGCATATGCCCAGTGGGTCCTCTTCATCTGGTAAGCCTCCTAGTTACCTTTGGTGGTGGCATCACAATTGGGTGATTCTGATCCTGGGAAGAGCACTTTTTGAACGTTTCACAATTTTGCTTGTTTGCACTTTATTTATGGCTGTATAGCCTCCACACAGACTTTTGTATCCTGTAATACTTAAATTTGCACTTTAAGGCTGGATTCACACCATTGCGGTGCGAATTCCAGCCTCTGTGCTGCCGGGAAGGGACGGAGCCGCCGTTCGGCGGCTCCTGTCCATTCCCACAGCGCAGCAGCTGCGGGGGGAGAGATGGGGGAGGAGCCGCGAGCAGGGGAAAATATCCCGATTCAGTGCGGAGTGCATCTCCGTGTTAGATGCGCTCCCACTGGACTCAATGGGCTGGGAATTCGCACCGCATTGCACAAAAAACGTGTGCGAATGCACCGCACATATGTGAGAGGGGGTAGAGAGGGGGGCGTCGACGACGCGACACCCTTACCTGTCCTCGGCGGCTTGCCGCCGAGGCAGGGAAGGGCCGTCGTGTCTCCGACCTTAAGCGTGGCGTTACCACACTTAGGTCGGAATTTCACGTTTAAATTCATAATGTCCTATGTTTTCAGACACACCTCCGATATGTCGGTATTTATTTCACGTTTGTTCGTTTTAACA
>BLSH010420000.1:590148-613104 GCA_018402905.1 Glandirana rugosa
TTATGTAAAGATTTCTTTACAACAGGTGATGACGATGTTTATTACCTCGTCTTTGATCCGTCGAAGATTCCTGCCTAGTTTCTGCTCCATTATTTGTAGCAGTAGTGGACAACATTTCTTTAGAAATGTATTGAGTTTGCACCAGTTATCTTTTTAAATTCTTTCTGATTTGACACTTGCTGCAGAGTTCTTTAAAGAATAGGTTCACCTTTAAAAAAAAATAATTAATAAATGCACATTTTTTTTTTTTTTTTTTTTGCAGGTAGAAAATGTGCATTTATTATATTTTCTAAGAAGCCTGTCTCAGCATAGTGGTCTGCTCATACCACCTACGGGCAGACCATTACCTGACAGCAAGAAGATCAATGGACTGTGAGAGTGCCAGCACCCTTGCAGCTCATTGACCACTACAAGCCACAATGGCTGAC
Source organism: Glandirana rugosa (assembly GCA_018402905.1). Lineage (NCBI taxonomy): Eukaryota > Metazoa > Chordata > Amphibia > Anura > Ranidae > Glandirana > Glandirana rugosa. Next base: position 590,577 of record BLSH010420000.1, read on the forward strand.
GGCACTTGTAGGCATTCATTCACAGGAACCTCTGGCACTGCACAGCAGCGCTGTTTTCAAATTGTGATGGCAGGTGCTGGGAGAAGATCCGCTGTCACAGGAAGGGGGTGGGGGAGGGTTGTCCATGCTGGGGGTGGGCCATGTAACATGTTCCAAAGGTGAACTTCTCCTTTTAAAGAGAGAGGATTGAATCGGTTCTGAATGTAAATTTCAGCTTGAGCTATTGATCTCTCTAAACAGGCTGCTCTCAGGAAAGCAAAGAAGCATAGCATAGCAGATGTGAAACAAATCCTAGAGCTTCGTCTGCAGACTAAAAATGCAACTATAAAATATTGATCTACCTGATTAGGAATATATGATCTGTTTGTTTTTTTTCCGCAGCTAGGTTAGGCAGGGTTTATAGCATACCTGGTATGGTTTGAATAGGGACACAAGTGTGTGTGTGTGTGTCAGCTTTTTTGTTAGGAAATTGAATTATAGAATGTTAAATATGTTTAGTATAAGCAGCTCTGAAATAAGTAATAAATATTTGTTATGTTTTTAGGAGGTCACAGCAAGCAGCCGTCACTATGTAGACAGACTCTTTGATCCTGATCCACAGAAAGTTTTGCGTGGAGTTGTGTAAGTACCATCATTTGTGATCCATAAAATGTACAGATTCAGAGGACATGTCCACGTTTAAGAGCGGGGAAATTGTTATTACTATGTTATGAAGCTTCAGGCTTGGTTTACATTACATATATGCGGTGCAGGAAATGTGGCGAATCCTGTGCATTTCCTGCACCGCATTGATATCACACCGCTTTCATGCGAACCGCAGCCGGTGTCAATGTTGAGTTAACGATCCCCCAAAACGGTTTGCAAAACGCAGTGCGATTGACAGGATTGGATTGCATATATGTGAACACCCATGGGATCTGATTCCAATGCGGGAAAAAATAGGGTCCTGCACCTTTTTTGCGTGGATGCAATGTGATTTGAGCTGTAAAAATGGCTGAAATACCACCGCACAGACATTGCATGTGATTTGCACAAGAATGTGGTGCGATTCCTGTGTTGAATCACATGTGATGTGCCGCATTGCATATACGTGAGCTGAGCCTCAAAGCGGTATTAAACCAGCTTACCATCATTAGATGTGGCGGCTGCATTCGTTTTTTAATTTTTTTTTTTTCTCCTCTGTTTTCACTTTGTGATCTGGCCAGTAACACACCTCCTGTATTAGAGTACCCCACCCTGGATGGATTAGCAAAAGTCACCTTTTGGAGAGCAGCATTGTCAATCTGGAGGGCAGTGTTAATTTTGGTTGCAAATTTTGATTCAGTTGTAGTTTAAAGGCCCGTACACACGTTGCGAAATTCAGACGAGGATTTTCGTATGACGAACGATCGCATAAAATTCTTACCATTAGTATGCTCCTTTCGACAGAAGACAAAAGTTGGAAGTGCAGACTATAAAAATTCTTTCGTATGACAACTCAACGTCCGATTTTCGTATCATTAGTACAGTTTTGGTCCGAAAAAAATCGTAAGAGCACGACTACGCATGCTCAGAAACGAAAAAATACATTCAAAGCTATTCAGCACATGACATCACTTCTGACGTTGAGTTCGGTCCTACAAAAATGTTTGTATTGTTAGTACGTTCTTCACTTTTGACATGAGACAAGCATCCAACAAAGAAGGGACGTTTGGTCGTCCGAAAATCTAAGCGTGTGTACAAGCCTTTAGTCTTTTGACTAAAATGCCATTTTAGTTGTAGTCATATTTAGTCGCCTAAAATCTCCAGTACCTTTTTTTTTTAGTCAACTAAAATAATTTTAGTTGACTAAAACTAATTTTTGTCCTCTAAAATCTAATGGATGTAGTTAAATTGTAATGCTTTGTTTAAGCATTTCTCTACAATTTCCAAACTCATTATATACTCCAGGAGTGAAAAATCTAAAATGTGTATTATTGATGGTATTAAGGTTTGAACATGCACTACAGACAGATTTAGTCGTTATATAATGTCTTTATTTAAGCAAAACCAAGTTGCGTTACAAGAATATTGCTTTTTTGACAGAAGTGTAATTGATGTTTAAAATAAAAATAAATAAATCATAAAAAAAAAATCCTTTTTCTGTTCAGTTTCTTGAACTGTTAACTACTTGCCGCCCACCCGCTGCAGCGTGACGGCGGCAAAGTGTCTCCTTATCGCAAACCATCGTCAACTTATGGTGGCTGCGATAACCCGGGGGCCGACTACCCGCGATCTACACAGTAATCAGTGCATTTTATAGCACCGATTGCTGTATAAATGCCAATGGTTCCAAAAAAGTGTCGCAGTACCGCTAATAATCGCAGATCACAGCCATTACTAGTAAAAAAAAAATAAATAAAAACCCCAGAAATGAATTCTCATCATTCGTAAATGCGGCAACTTTTGCGCAAACCAATCAATAAATGGCGATTGCGATATATTTTTTTTTTTTAACCAAAAATGTGAGGAAGAATATAAATTGGCCGGCCAAAACCGTTTTTATAATTTATTTTTTTTTATTTTTTTTTGGATTTGTATTTTAGCAAAAAGTAAGTTTTTTTTTTTTTTTTTTTTTTTTTCAAAATTGTCGCTATTTTTTGTTTATAGCGGCGATCAGAAATGACGCAGAGGTGATCAAATACCACCAAAAGGCTCTATTTGTGGTAAAAAAAGGATGCAAATTTCATTTGGGTACAACGTCGCACTACCGCGCAATTGTCAGTTAAAGCGACGCAGTGCCGAATCGCAAAAAGTGCTCTGGTCCTAAAGTGTGAAATCCTTCCGGGGCTGAAGTGGTTAAAGTTCATGTAAATGTGCACTGCATGGTGGGTGGCATCATCACGCAAAGAGTTTTTGGGGTTTTTACAAAACCGCAAAACATTTTCAGCAGCTACGAGCACACTGCACTGTCACTGGGAGTCTGGCACAGCATAATAAACCAATACTCAAGGGTAATGCTTATTTCTACAATAAGAATCCATTTGCTGTCAGTTTATTATTTGAACAGTTCTAATTCTCAGATACATTCAGGCAGGGTTCAGGCAGGGTTCACATTGGAATCCGCAGCGGCTCCCAGCAGGGGTCCGGTGTGTGCTGGTTCACAGTTTCAGGTCAGATTTCAGCCCAAATTTTGGGCTGAATTCGGACCTGAAACGGTCCAAAAGACGCACAGCGTTCCCTTTCAGCCTTGGAGGGTCTTAGGGCTAGGTGGGTACAGGACATACCGGATTTAGATATGGAGGACTGGAGGGGTGTGTGGGATTTCCCTCTTCGATCTCTGGTATCCCTGAGAGATTGCTTGATCCAATTTAAATTGGCATCTATAAAGCCACACCGACTCCATAAGATAAATTCTGCATGTTCTCCTGAGTGTTGGCGGTGTGGCGCAGCCCAGGGGGACTTTTGGGCTGGTGTGGTGGCTCTGCTGAATTCCATTACCTCCGCCCCTATGGTGGTCTCAATGTCTGTCTGTTTACTGGGTCTGGTGGAGACTATTCTCCCTACATTGGCAGAGCGGGAGTTTGCCAATATCACATTATTCTATGTGAGGAAAGCCATTGCCTTGCATTGGAAGAAATCTTCCACTCCTACGCTTCTATATTGGAAACAACTGGTTAATAATAACCTCCCACTGTATAGAGACACTTACACGAATAGGGGGTGTCCCAGTAAGTACGAAAAAGCCTGGGCCAGATGGTTGGATAAGCCCTATACGGCGTCCGATCCCCATATGGGCTATTTACATAATATAGGTTCTCTGTTGTTTCTCCTTCCTTTTTATTTTTTTTGAAACGTTCATGGGTTGATTACCATAAGCTTGTCAGGGTGCTGGGAAAGCAATGTGACTAGATCTTGAATTCACATCAATCTCTTTTGTCCAATGTGTATGATGTTTTGTTTGTATGTTAAAAAGTCAATTAATAAAAAGATTTATAAAAAAGAAAAAAAAAAAGAAAAAGTGCACAGTCTACAATAATGCCTTTAGTGTGTGGATTATAACAGTCAACGCTTTTTATCAACTCCCTTCTTTTAGCCTTCACAATGACAGTAGAGGTAAATATCACACTAACAAGACTACTAGGGGCAGGACCCCGACATAAGGCTGCCCTTTTTGACAGTTCTTGATCTATTTTTCTTTTTCATTAGTGTGATATTTACCGCTATTGTCACATTTGTCAATGTTAAGAGAGAGAGGAGTTGAGAAAAAGGGGTGGTTGTTCTAGTTCCACATACTAATGGCATTTGTTGTTGCAGCCTATGCATTTTTCCTATGAATTTAAATTGACAGTTAGGAAGTATCAATATTTTCAAACAGTTCTAACGCAAGGAGCACAACCCACAAGTATTGGGTATGCCTCTTATGTTAGAAATAGAAATAGCTGGAGAATAAAACGCTCCTATTTTCTTTTATTCATTTTAAGGAAAGCACTTAGTGCCAACATGACCCTTGGTCTATTCTGCCAGCCTCTAGAGAGGTCACCTATGACACTGAATACCCTCTCTGTGTGTAGGGCAATGTGGATTTTCTAACGACATACTCTTCTGCCTTTTTTTTTTTTTTAAGCAGTTCCTGAATATTCTCAACAAGGGTTTCACAGACAGTAGAGTTGACAGAACAAGCAGGTGCTGCAATTATCAGTTGGATCTAAGAATGAAGCAAAACTCTGGTTTGCATTCTCTTTGGTTTTCTGTGCAATTGTGGCAAGGTCTTGGTAGCTAGTGTTCTGTTTATAGTCCTCAAGGTGGCTGAGTAGATCAAAGAGGGGAGGAACAGCCAGGGACATGGACATGGTGTCACGCTGGAGGATTTTAGTATGTTTCGCAAAAGGCAGCAGTAGGTCATGCAATGGTATGAGCTTTTGCCATTCACTATAATGCTGCACAGTGCTCTGGACAGTGGTCTGAGGAGGCCTGTAATGTTACCCAGTGCTCTGGACAGTGGTTTGAGGAGGCCTGTAATGCTGCACAGTGCTCTGGACAGTGGTCTCAGGAGGCCTGTAATGCTGCACAGTGGTCTGAGGATGTCTGTAATGCTGCACAGTGCTCTGGACAGTGGTTGCAATGCTACATACAGTGCTCTGGACGGTGGTCTGAGCTGAGGAGGCCTGTAATGCTGCCCAGTGCTCAGGACAGTGGTCTGAGGAGGCCTGTAATGCTGCACAGTGCTCAGGACAGTGGTCTGTGGAAGCCTGTAATGCTGCACACAATGCTCTGGACGGTGGCTGTAATGCTACACAGTGCTCTGGACGTTGGTCTGAGGAGGTCTGTAATGCTGCACAGTGCTCTGGACTGTGATCTCAGGAGGACTGTAATGCTTCACAGTGCTCTGGATTGTGGTACGCGGAGGCCTGTAATGTTGCACAGTGCTCTGGATGGTGGTCTGAGGGGAGGCCTGTAATACTGCACAGTGCTCTGGGATGGTTATCTGACGCTGAGAGGCCTGTAATGCTGCACAGTGCTGGATGGTGGTCTCATGTCTGAGGGATAGCCTGTAGTGCACAGTGCTCTGGATGCTGGTGGTCAGAGAGAGGAGGCCTGTAAATGCTGCACAGTGCTGGATGGTGGGCACCGTCTCACGTCTGAGGGATAGCCTCTAATGCAGAGTGCCCTGGATGCTGGTGGTCAGAGGAGGTCTGTAATGAACACACAGTGCTCTGGACGGACTGTGGTCTAAGGGGATGCCTCAGGCCTGTAACTGTAATGTATGCAATCACAGTGGGTGCTCTCTGCTCTGGACGTGGGTGGTCGTCGTCGTGAGACAGAACTCGGGAGGCCTGTATTGCACAGTGCTGCTCTGGTCTCTGGCAGTCGTCACAGCCTGAGGCCTGTAATGCTGGCTGCACACAGTCGCCCGCTTGGTGGGAGCGGAACAGGCGGAGCTCTGTGGAAACTGGAAGTTAGTTCACGAGGGTAGACGCCCCCACCTCGCATTTTTGTTTCGTTCGTTAACGAAAACGGAATTGATTTTCATCATGGTTATTGTCAGTGTACGAAAATGTGCTGTACTTTTCGTTTTGTTTCCGTCACTGTAAAAATGCCGCTGACAAACATTTTGAGGAAACCCTTTTCATTGACTAAATTAACACTGCTAGAGGGAGGGTAGTTTTAGATTTACTAACAGATTTAGGTACACTAACAAATTGAAGTAAAACTCCAGCGCCCTGTGAAATGGCGTCAGACTTCAGTACCCTATAATTTCTATGGGTGACACTTCAGAAGCCCCCTATAGGTATCCGTTTAGCGTTACGAAGGCGGTCTTGTGTTAGAATTATTGCTCTCACTCCGGCATGCGTGGCTATATGTAGCATGTGTATCGCAATCAATGTTTACACGCGTAGACATCAAGACGCATGCGTTTACGTACGTGCGTGTGTATATGTGGGGGTGGGGGGGCCTCAAAACTGTTTGGGGGGGATTTTATTTGTTTTGGTTGTAACTTTATTTTTTGAAAAAAGACAAACTTTTTTTTTTTTTTTATTAACTTTTTTTTTTTTCATCATATAGGGGGCAAAACGTCCCCTATGTCATTTTCTTTCATGACAGATTTTCTTTACTGAGATATGCAGGGTCTAAAAGACCCTGCATGAGGCCCCTGTGCTCCACTAAAGGTTTTGCAATGCAGATCGCATTGCAAAACATTTTCCCGGAGAGCTTGACCCGGAAGTGACGGGAGACGCCGCTTTCCTGGTCACAGCAACAAGGACTTGCGTCCGCTCTTCTCCTTCCCCTCTAGCCGCCGTTTCTTGCCATGGAGTTCCCAGGCCCGCAGATGGGCAAGCAAAGCCTGGTAAGCATGGCGGAGGTGGGTGCGCACGCGGGGGGGGGTATCTAGGGTGAGTGATCTGGCGGCGCTGCCTAAACGCTCTCACCTGACTGGCAGGAGGCTGCCTGTCAGTTTCACACACAATCCCGCTGGATGCAGCCACTGGATTGTGTCTAATACCCCCTCCGTTGGGTCCGTACGAAATACGGACCTGGCGGCAAAAGGGTTAAAAAAGGGTGAATTATTTAGGTATGCAAATTAGTCACACGGTTATAATTAAGTTAACCAGTGCATGCCAAGGTTGCTAGTTTTAGTTTATATTCAGTAGGAAGAGGAAAAGCCTGTTGAGATTCATAAAAGCTGGATTATAGGGAGAGCTGATAACACCAATGCCCATCTTGATATAGTAAGGATTTTACTCAGGTTATGAAATATTGCATTAGAGCAACCCCACCTTCCCCATCCCCATACTTTTCAGGCTGCAAAACTGTGTTTTTAAGGACCTTTCTGCTTCACGCCATGGCGACATCTCTCTGCCAAGTATGACCACAAAGTCCAGATACTGTCTGCCTTGAGGGTATACATGTGCAGTGCGTCCTTGTCCGTATTTTTTTTTTTTTTTTTTTTTTTTTTTTAAATTTGTCTCTGTGAAACTGATTATAAACTGTTTGTATTATAATTTGATAAATTATTCTGGCCCTGTTTTTATATTCTTTTTTGTTTTCAATTCAACAGAGATATGAAAAATGCAGTGATTGGAAACAACAAACAGAAAGCCAACCTCATAGTTTTGGGAGCCGTGCCAAGGTACATACTGTGACTGTCAGCAGCCACTGTCTGGCAGCATGCTTGTGAATTCAGAGTCTACTACGGGAGCTGGTGTTCAGAGTTCTCTGCGAATAATCTAAAAATGGTTCTAAAAAAACATTTGGTTTATTTTAGAAACTACACCGTAGCTATAGTCCTATTCACATTCACTGAAAAGTGTCCCCTGCCTTTGCCAGCCTCATTCACATATAGGCCTTGTGCACATGGGCATAACAAACGCTGCTTTTACAGACATGTAGTATATATGTGCGTATTAACATAAATATATTCCAATGGCCAGAATAAATTAAAATTCTGCCCTGTAAGATACATTTACTGTCTATGCCATATGCGCAACATTAGAGACCTTTTTTCTGACAGAAAAAATCCAGCATATTTGGAGCATGCATTTATATGGCAGTGTGCATGAGGCCATAAGTGGCATATGACAAATGTAGCTTTCAAAAAAAGGCAAGAGACGCATATGCATTAAAAAAAAAAACAGAATCACTTTAGTCAATTGGTGCATCTGTTCCTCGCTGCCTCTAAGACTGAGAACCGAGCGATCAAAGATCACTGATAACTTAGGTCTCGGTCTTCAGTAAGCAGAGAGTCGGTGACTGTCAGTCACCAGCTCTTCGCTCTGCCCCTTCAGCTCTCACTCGAGCGCCAGGCTGTGGAGGGGCAGGAGCGACTGGCTCAGGCTCTCAGTTGCGTGCTGAAAGGTTGAGCCAGTTTCCGGTTCAGAGATCTGGGTGGATCTTGGCATTAAAGTCAGGATCACTCCAGAGTCTGAACCTGCTGTGTGACATCAGCCGACAGTGGACTTTAGCCTGCTGACGACTGAATACGAATCATAGGAGTGCAGAACTAAGTGCACTCCTATGACCCACAGGGGAAGTAGGGCCAAATTAGCTTTGGTTTTACTTCTCCTTTAATAATATGCCATACCTTTTTGATGATAAGAATTGGGTTTACTTTTATGCCGGTGAAAGTGTATTCTGCAGCAGGCGTTTAGTTAGCTAGGTTACAAGCATTTACTGTGAGATTGCAGAAAGCACATGAAATGTAGTTGAAAGCTGCATGCGTCTCCTAAGCCAATGTTTGTAAGCCATTGGCATAAAATATAGATTGTGAGCCGTTCTGCATGAATGGGCATCACTCTAATAGTGGCCTTGTACATTGTCACAGATAGCTCTAGCAAAAACCTTTTGTATTTATTTTTCCTTTTTCCCTTTTGGGGTGAACTCCGCATCAATCCCTGTTTGGACAGAAAGTGAGTAGAAATTTCTTCAATGGAAAAACAGACAAAAACCCATATGACAGTGTATTTGTTTCTCTGCAGTTCATTCCAGGCGACAACCACATCCTTTATTTCTACTATGGTTGTTTCAGGGACAGCAAGTTAAGCCGGCCATAGATGAAGCGATTTTCTCCTAACGACCTGTGGTTGCAGGAAAGAAAGTCAATCATTTTCCCCCAAAAACACTGTGTTTACTGTATGAATCTCTCCCTCAAAGCTATTGTGTTCTCCCGGCGGAGGTGCGCCGGGAGCCATCCTGGCCGGGAGAACACACAGTGATTGTTGCTAGTGGCTGTAGCCGTTGGCAATAGTCATATGAGAAATCTGATAGATTGGTTGTACCCAAGTTGATCGATCGATCAACTTGGGTACATTTAGCCAGCCCATACATGGCTCGAATCACGGCTGGTCCCTGCTGAACTGTTTTGAACCGTCTATGGCTGGTTTTAGAGAAACTGTTACATCATCAAAGAGAGAAGTATATCCAGAACTAAAAGAAAAAAAATAGACTGCAGTTATGCTTTTATTTTGGTCTCTGCCAATATAAAGTAAACATAAATTGGTGCCATACAGTCCAATGAGAGCAACAAACAAATATCCAAGACTCCAAAGTTTTTAATTATAAAATTTGACTCTAACTTCATCAGGGTTCAGGAATTTTGACTGTGCTCATATATACTTAGATAACCAAACAACAAATAGATCTGTGGTTTTCTGCTTGGTATAGTTTCAAAAGGCGAGCTTTTTTAATTGGAACATATAAATGTTTACAAGAATCACATATTGTGCACAATACAGGATTCCTTTTTTTTTTTTTTTTTACATACTACAAAGATCACTTCTCCATTAGCATTATAGTGAGTGTTCATTTTGCAGGTAACAGGTACACAGATAACAGGTTGCAGTCAAGATGCTTTTGTAGATAGCTCCACTTAGTCAGGACCAACAGTCAAAGGGCTAAAAGACATCCATGCAGTTCTACAGATCTCAGTATAGCGGCCACAATTAGTTTATGACCTCATATGGTTATAGCAATCTAAGGCTACAACTATTTCCATTTGGAAAAAATAGTTACTTCATTGTGGGACTAAAAAGGATACAGAGCTCAAGAAAATAATGTTGTCCTCACACAAGATAGCAATGTTGGAGGAGACCTCTCCTCCCTTCCTGATCCACAGAATAGAAATGAGTCCAAAAAAAAAAATGCATTTTTTTCCTGGATATTTACCAAAAATAAAACCAACAGTCTTTTGATTAAAGCATATCACCCAAGTACAATTTTTATGTACTGTAATGGAATGGTAAAGCTTAAAGTTAACTTTTGTATTTTACTTAACTTAATGCCACTGTTAACACAATGGGGTTGATTTACTAACGCTGGAGAGTGCAAAATCTGGTGCAGCTGTGCATGCTAGCCAATCCGCTTCTAGCCTCAGCTTGTTCAATCAAGCTTTGATAATAAAACCTTGAAGCTGATTGGTTTCTGTGTGGAGCTGCACCAATTTTTGCACTTTCAAGCTTTAGTAAATCAACCCCTATATTTTATTTTTAAAGTTTTTTTTTTCATTCTTTCATGGGGGCATGGATTAAAGTCAGTAGAGACCTGATCAAGTCCACCCCATGCAGCTCTGGAGTAAGAATAGCAATAGGCGACTAATGCAGTAATCTGTTGCTGCAGGGAGAAGCAGGACAGGACTTTCTCATCTTTGCCCTACCCTTTGTATAGACAAAGTGCAATGACTCCTACTGAGTGCTGTATAGCATGATTGGAAGCCCAGGAGCTGATCGATGCAGCTTCTGGGCTTAAAGCTGGACCATGGCTGTCACTTGACAGCCAATGGTTCCAGTGCTAAAGCCGACTGGGACCCACAAAGCCATTGAGTTCCAATGCTGTTTGGAAACGGTGTGAAGACAAATAGTTGCTGTCTTGGTGCCAATTTAAAAGGCAACTAGGACTTACATTGAGCTTTGCTATATTTATATGGAAATCAAGTGCCTTACCAACTGTAGCGTCATAAATCTGCCATATTTACTTCAGTTTAGAATTTGTATAGGTCAGAATTGTCACCAAGGAGATATTTCCCCTTCTAACTGCTCCATCTCCTTTGACAGATTATTATACTTGCTTCAGCAAGAGACTTCGAGCACAGAACTGAAGACAGAATGTGCTGTGGTCCTTGGCAGCTTGTCTATGGGTACAGAAAACAATGTGAAATCCCTGCTAGACTGTCACATAATCCCAGCTCTGCTGCAAGGTAGTTGTGACCTTACTATATAGCACAAAGGCCTCACATTATGTACTGACCTACCGTGCTTTGCTATTTCTGACACCTCATTGCTCTGCACTTTCAGGCTTGCTGTCAGCAGATATTCGCTTCATTGAAGCTTGTTTGCGATGTCTCCGCACAATTTTTACAAGTCCAGTAACTCCAGTGGAGCTCTTGTATACAGTAAGAACCTCTTCTTTTCAATGCTAATCTGTATTGTTGTATTATAGGCATTCACCAAAATCTACTTCTATTTGGAGTATGAACACATGCAGCTGGTAAAATAAGTGTTGAACATGTCACCATTTTTTTCTAGGTAAATATATTTCTAAAGGTGCTATTGACATGAAATTTTCACCACATGTCGGTAACAACCCATGCAATCCATACATACAAAGACACCAAAACAAATACGTTCAGAAATGAAAGTGGTTGTAAAGACAGAAGGTTTTTTTTATCTTAAAGTGAATGTAAACCCACACATTTACCCAGTGAAGTGAACAGCCTCAGATCATACACAGAGATGAAACCTATCTCCCTGCATACGTTTTACATATATATCTGCTTTCTTCAACTTACTATATTCTTTAGAAATTTCAGATCGTGTTCGATTTTCTCTTCCTGGTCAGCAATGCAGTGAAGCCTGGGCATACAGCCAAGACAGCTGATTGGAGGAAAGGCACACACCCCCTCTCCTCATTGGTATCTCAGATCTGTTCATAGAATAGTTCAGCACTGTGCTAATCTATATATAGCACCCTCCCCAGCACAAAACCCAGGTTGCTTTTATCACATGTGGGAGAGAACTTGTCAGGCTTATAACAGAAAAACGGAGCAGGAGACTGCTATGGGACATAGTGCTTTGAAGAGAGATAAGAAAACACTGCAGGTATATGTGCCCAGCTCACATTTTATGAATCAGGTTTACATCCACTTTAATGCATTCTATGCATTTTGATAAACAGCCTACTGTGTGCAGCAGCCCCCCTAATACTTACCTGAGGCCCATTGCGATGTTGCAGGAGTTTCTCGACTGCCAGGGACTCCCCTCCTCATTGGCTGAGACAGCAGCGCGACGCCATTGGCTCCCACTGCTGTCAATAAAAGTTAGTCAGCCAATGAGAGAAGAGGGGTGGGGCCAGGCCACAGTTCCATGTCTGAATGGATGCACAGAGTTGGGGCTTGGCTCGGGTGCCCCCATAGCAAGATGCTTGCTGTGGGGGCACTCGACAGGAGGGAGTGGCCAGAAGCACCAAAGAGGGACCCGAGAAGAGGAAGGTCTGGGCTGCTCTGTGCGAAACCATTACACAGAGCAGGTAAGTATAACATGTTTGTTGTTTTTATGGAAAAAAAAAACAAAAAACAAGACTTTACACTCACTTTACGTTATGTGTAATAAAATGGAATGACACAGGGAAAAAGAATTGGACACCCTAACTAAAATGTATTTAATACTTTATACAAAATCCTTTGTTGGTAATGACAGCTTAAAGACTCCTCCTGTATGGAGAAACTAGTCGCATGCATTGCTCAGGTATGATTTTGGCCCATTCTTCCACACAAACCGTCTTCAAATCTTAAAGGTTCCATGGCAGTGGCGGCTGGTGAAGTTTTAGGATGGGGGTTGCCAGGCCCCGCCCTTCCTTTTTGGCCCCTCCTACTTATAAGCCCCACCCCTTATAGAATCCACCCACTCCGTCCCCTGTATTCCACATATTGTGTCAGAAGTATACAGCCCAGTTTCACAGGACACAGTATACAGCTTAGCATCACAGGACACAGTTTACAGCTCAGCATCACAGGTGGGGTATATTGCAGACAGAAACACAGTAGCAGCCAGTACATAGGCATTGCAGCCAGTACACAGGCATTGCAGCCAGTACACAGGCATTGCAGCCAGTACACGGGTATTGCAGCCAGTAACACAGTATGCAGCCAATGCACAGGTAGCCAGTACACAGGTATTGTAATCAGTACATAGGTAGCCAGTACACAGGTATTGCAGCCAGTACTCAGGTATGGTAGCCAGTGCACAAGTATTGTAGCCAGTACACAGGTAGCCAGTACACAGGTATTGTAGCCAGTACACAGGGAGCCAGTACATGGGTATTGTGGCCAGTACTCAGGTATTGTAGTACCTACCCTAGTCACGGGGAGTCAGGCCACTCTTTCTCACGTGTCGGCGGGAATAGACATGCGGTGCTGACGTTCTCCCAGTCCCAAGCACTAGCACGTCCGCCAGTCCTGTCCCCACCCCAGCGTCCTGACCATTCGGTCACTGGCTGGAGGCCAGTGACTGAGGCCAGAGCCAATCAGTGCATATATGTGCGCTTCGGTGGCGCACATATATGCACTTTAATGGCTGACCAATGGGCTTTGGGGCTTGCTGCAAGTTTCCCAAAAGACCCAGGGCAGCCAGTACCGGTGGCCTATGTTTGTTTTTTTTTTTTTTACATATACAGGTCAATGGGAGGCTATCTGACCCTTTCCCCCTCTCCCGAGGTACAAGGCAGGGCAGCCCCATCTCCCCACTCCTCTGCACCCTGACGGTAGAACCTCTTGCCATCGCCATTAGGACCCACCCCAACATTGTGGGCCTACACCGTGGGCAGCTTAGGGAGGTTATTGGTCTTTACGCCGATGATATGCTCCTGTACCTAGCCGACTCTGGCCCCTCCCTACAGGCTGCATTACAACTCATCAAACACTTTGGAGCTTTCTCCGGTTTGCATACTAACTGGTCAAAGTCCCAAATTCTACCCATTGACGCCACTGCCCCCACAGCCGCACAAGTGGCTTTACCTCTAATCAGAGCCAGCACCATTAAATACCTAGGTGTACAAATCTCCCGCTCCCTAACTGATTACATGACACTAAACATTGAACCCCTTTATGGTTTCCTTAAAATCAAAACACAAACCTGGTCTCTCCTTCCTCTCGGGGTTGCGGGCCACATCAGCTTAGTAAAAATGATACTACTTCAATCATCAACACGTTCATTTGGGGCTCCTCCCGTCACAAACTGTCCTTGAAAACACTTAAAAGCCCAACAGTCTTGGGTGGCACTGCAGCCCCTGACCTACTCTTTTACTACATAGCCTCTCAACTCTCCCAATTCTACTACTATCAACACGAGAACAGAATAAGGTTCCTCCCTCTCATTGATTCTCCCTCACCTCATCCAGTTGTCCACCCCTTTCAGCTTATACTACAAGGCCCCTCTAGGGCATCTCCCCCTGGCAGCAAAACATCCATGCTTTCCCATTACCAAAAAATCTGGCGACTCGCCATGCGACATGGAGGCACTCATGAACTTCACTCCTTTCTGCTTCTGTGGGACAACCCACAGCTACCTAAACTGTCCTCTATCCCTGATCATAATATATGGATTACTCAGGGAATAATATTTCTCTCACAGGTCCTAGATGGTGGGGCCATCAGAACATTCCAATCCCTGAAAGACCAATACTCGCTTCCCAACCGCATGCTCTTCCGTTACCTCCAGCTCCGGCATGCCCTGAACTCCCAGTTTGCTGGTTCCATCCCTAGCCTTGAATCCTTTCCTGTGGTAGAAACTATGCTAGGGTGTGACCCCAAGAAACGTATCACCCAGTTTTATAGCCGATTGGTGACCCCAGGTGCTGTCATCCTGTCCAACCGACTTAGGTCTCGCTGGGTGGCGGACGTTGGAGAGCTGGCGGATGATGACTGGAATGAGGCGCTCACTAACGGTAAGCTTGCATCTTCAAAACTCCTGAGCCTCACCCAGTTATACAGCCTTCGTAGATCTTACATTACGCCCAGACGCATTCACAAGTATTACTCGCAATATAATCCTCGATGTCCATGGTGTAACAACCCGGGCAGCAGATTATTCCACCTGATATGGTCCTGCCTCTCCATCCAAGGATACTGGTACAAGTAGTCACATTTCTCCATGACCAAATGGGCTCCCCCATGACAGTATGCCTCTGACAATGTTTACTGGGTATCCTTTCCTTACCTGAGGGGGAAAAGTGCCTTACCATTGTAGGAGACACTAGGAGACACTATTTCTTGCGCGGATGCAGACCTGGCTGAGAGATGCCCCCCCCACCCACCCACCATACATCAGTGGCTTAGGGCCATCAGTATGTTTTGCAACAATAAGGTTTGAAGGTCTTGAGAGAGCTCTTTGCTGTTACCCATCATTAGATGTTTCTTGTGACAGTTTGGTAAAGAGATACCTTATTATTGTCCATCAGTTGAGGCTGAACCCAGCTGATATTAATTTGCACTGGCAAGGGGCAGGATTGCTTTCTAATTACTGATAGATTTCAGCTGGTGTCTTGGCTTTCCATGCCTTTTTGCACCTCAATTTCTTCATGTGTTCAATACCTTTTCCCTGTTTCATTCCATTTTATGACACATAACATAACTTAATTTCTGAACTTCTTTGTTTTGGTGTCTTTGTATGTATGGATTGCATGGGTTGATACCGACATGTGATGAAATTTTCAT
The DNA here is from genome assembly GCA_018402905.1 of Glandirana rugosa. Classification (NCBI taxonomy): domain Eukaryota; kingdom Metazoa; phylum Chordata; class Amphibia; order Anura; family Ranidae; genus Glandirana; species Glandirana rugosa. The sequence goes on from BLSH010420000.1 coordinate 606,238, forward strand.
GTCAATAGCACCTTTAGTAATATATTTACCTAGAAAAATGGGGAAGTGTTCAATACTCATTTTACCTGCTGTAAATACTTGCAACTTGGTTTTACTCTTCCGTTCACTGACAGACGCAGCCTTCTTATGACGCGTGGGGTTATGCTCATATTACTAGGAGTAGACTAGGCAAAAATAAAACAAAAAGCATAGGTTGGCCCCTCCCAGGGGGCCGTCCTCACCTTAGCATATAATCCCCCTGCTCTGCATAGCACATCAGTTTTAAATTGCCTAGTGCAAGGAGTAGACCTGGTTCCCTATGGGATCTGCGGTCTCCTGAAGATTTTTTTCTGATGAAGACTGCTATCAAGAAGCTGGCTGGTGGTATAGAGGATATCTAGAATCCAAAAACTTTCCCCAGTCCGGCCGACACTATGCGAGCTACCCTTAGCGGGGGCCCGCAGCATAGCGCCCGTTCCGTGCGGGCGACCAATGGCTAAAACCCACTAGAGCCCAGTGACTGGTTTTGTTCCTGTCCAGGGGCCTGGCCAGCAGCATGCCTCTCTATGGGGAGGTAAGTCTGCTCCGGGTGGCTACCCGCTGCGCCCGTCGGATTGGTGAGTGGACCCCTCTTCCGTCCTAGGGGCGCGGAGAGTGGGCACCTGGGCAGCTTCTGTGGTAGCCTGCCGGTGGGGGCCCATTAGTGGGGACACACTGGGTGGTACCCCTTTGAGGGTTCTCTCCCGTTCCCCCCCCCCCCGCACTACCGCACCTTGCACTGACCGTTCGGAGCACTGCATTAAGCGATTCGGTTTGGTGTGGATCACCGTTCGTTCGTCTGCCGACCACACCATTTTGCTGTAAGCTCTGCTTGTGTTAATGGCAGCATCCACATGTGGTTTTCAGCCTGTCCTCTGGCGGCCCCCAGTGGTCGTTTTTGGTATTACAGGAAATTATATAAACGGAATTAGTACTTCCGGTTTCACTTGGACAACGTGGCTGACACTCTGGTGCAGGCTCTTGAAGTGCAGTGGATTTTTGGGCATTGCTCATTCCGGTCACAAATGCTGAGGCATTTAAAACCGCAAGTATAGCTGGCTCTCCCTGGGTGCTGGTAGCGGTGGGTGCAATCCTCCCGGGTCTCCCTGGCTGATTAGTGGGGTAGAGGTGGTGGTCACACAGTGGGGGTGCCGGAAGGCTGGGATGTCAGAGGCCGGCAAGGCTATGGCAGGTGTATCTGCGGATCAACAATCCACCCCGGGAACCTTGGTGTCCCTGGAACAGCTGAGGGCGGTATTTGGGGAGTTCTTTCCCCGGGCGGGGGACCCGGTTCCGGGGGGCCCCAAAAAACGCCCACCCCTCCCCCCTCATTTCTGCCCTCAGAAGGCGAATGATAAAGCGATAGTGGCCGCTCTGATCACTGATATCCGCCACTCCATGCGGCTTGACCAAGCAGGGGAGTGGCATGAGTCCACATATATTTGTGGATCACTTAAACCCCCTAGGTCCCCTAGGGCTTACCCTTACGATCAGGTGTTTGAACAGGCGGTGTTCAAGGAATGGCTGCGGCCACCAAATTCCTTTGCCTTTCCTAAAAGCTTTGCTGTTCGCTACCCCTTTGAGGATAGCTTTACTAAGAGATGGGCTTCCCCAACGGTGGACCCCCCAGTGGCCTGTCTGAATAAGGCAACGACCATTCCCTTGGAGGGGTCTCCGTCTTTTAAGGAGGCGGCCGATCGCCGCACGGAGGCAGTGTCTAAGGCACTGTTCTTGTTGGCTGGGTCAGCAATGCGGCCAGCTCTAGCGGCTGCGATGGCGGCACAATCTCTTCACAAGCATGCTGCCACACTGCACACTGGTTTAACTTGTGAATGTGCACAGGCTGAGGTGCAGCGGGCACAACATTTGGAAAAGGGTCTCCGCTACATATGCCATGCTGCTTTGGACCTTCTTCCCATATTGTCAAAAATGTCTGCTTTTTTGCAATTGTTATCAGGCGGGTGCTGTGGCTCCGCTCTTGGTCGGGCGACCAGGCTTCAAAGAAAGCTCTTGCAGATCTTCCCTTTCAGGGAGGGCGTCTGTTTGGCCCACAGTTGGATAAAATCATTAACGATTTCACGGGAGGGAAGAGTACTTTCCTTCCAGAGCCAAAGCGGCGGGATTTTCGCCGTAGGCAGGGCCCTGTTTCTTCAGGTCAGAAGAAGTTTTTTCGGGCACCCGGCTCAGCGGGTAAGGGCTTTAAGTCCAGTAAGGCTTCCGCTGGGCCCAGTAAAAGGCCCTGGCAGCATAAGTCCGAAAAAGCGACGGATAAATCAACCTCCGCATGATGGGTTGCCCCCGCCCGACTCACGGGTGGGGGGCCGGTTGCTGGGGTTCGCAGACAGATGGACTGCCCGCATCACCGATCGGTGGGTACTGGAGGTGGTGTCCTCTGGGTACAGGATAGAATTCATCTCTCTGCCCTCAGAAAGGTTCTTCCCTTCAAACTTGAGACTCCCTCAGGGGCGTCGGGAGGCGCTTCTAGGCGCCGTTCAGGCGCTTGCCGAACAGGGGGTGATTGTACCGGTACCCATGGCGGAAAGATTTCATGGGTTTTACTCAAACCACTTTGTGGTGGCCAAAAAGGGCGGTGTCAGGCCAGTTCTGGACCTGAAGGCATTAAACCGCTTCGTAAAGACGAAGAGATTCAGGATGGAGTCCATCCGCTCTGTCGTGGCCGCCCTGCACCAAGGGGGAATTTATGGCGTCCCTAGATATCAGGGACGTGTATCTCCATGTTCCAGTTTGTCAGTCACCAGCGTTTTCTACGCTTCGCAGTGGGGGGCCTGCATTACCAGTTTGTGGCACTTCCCTTCGGGCTGGCTTCATCTCCCCGAGTGTTCACCAAGGTGGTGGCCCCGATGCTGGCGCTGCTGAGACAGAGGGGTATTGTGGTAGTAGCATACCTAGACGATTTACTCCTGAGAGCAGAGTCTGCTGCGGCTCTGGAGGAGAACGTGACAATCATAGTGTCCACATTAAAAGAGTTTGGTTGGCTGATCAACCTGCAGAAATCATCGTTGACTCCATCCTGCCGGCTGGAATACCTGGGTCTGATTCTGGACACGGTGCAGGCAAGGGTGTTTTTACCACCAAACAAGCTCCTGACACTTTAGGCAGCAGTGCGAACCCTGTTATCACGCCAGTGGTCCTCCTTACGGTTCTGTATGCGAGTGTGGGGGCTCATGGTGTCGACTTTCAAAGCGATACCTTACGCCCAGAGTCACACTCGGCTCTTGCAGAAGTCGATTTTGTCGCAATGGGACAAATCCCCCCCTATCCCTTGACAGACTGATCAGGTTGGATCATCAGTCCCAAGGATCCCTGTTTTGGTGGATTCGGGCTCCGGCCCTAAAGTTGGGAAAATGTTTTCTCCCCCTCAATTGGTCAATAGTAACGACGGATGCCAGCCTATCGGGCTGGGGAGGGGTCCTGGGTCAGTTCTCATCCCAGGGTCGTTGGTCAGTGCAGGAAGCTTGTTTTCCAATAAATGTACTGGAATTGAGAGCGATCAGACTTTGTCTGTCATGTTGGTCAGAAAGGCTGCGAGGCCTCCCTGTCCGGGTTCAGTCGGACAATGCCACGGCTGTGGCATATGTGAACCATCAGGGCGGAACAATAAGCTCGGCAGCAGCCGCGGAGGCGGCTCTGATCTTTCGGTGGGCAGAACTTCACGTGCCAGCTCTCTCTGCAATCTACATCCCGGGCGTGGAAAACTGGCAGGCGGACTTTCTCAGCCGCCGGACTCTGGATCAGGGGGAATGGTCCCTACATCCAGAAGTGTTCCACCAGATTTGCCTCAAGTGGGGCATGCCAGAGGTGGACCTCATGGCCTCCAGGTTCAATCACAAGGTACAGACCTTTTGTGTGCAAAACAAAAGATCAGTTGGCGGTCGCCTCGGACGCACTGGTAGCGCCCTGGGGTCGGTATCAGCTTCTGTACATCTTTCCTCTTCTAAAGCTTCTACCGCGGGTTCTGCGCAGGATAGAAGCAGAGGGAATCCCGACAATCCTGGTAGCTCCAGATTGGCCTCGGCGTCCTTGTTACTGCGACGTAGTACGGATGGTGACAGATGTTCCGTGGCGTCTTCCACTTCGCGAAGACCTACTGTCTCGGGGGCCCATCTTGCACCCTGCTTTACCTGGCTTTTCGCTGGCTTTGACGGCTTGGCTATTGAGTCCCAGGTGTTGAAGGATAGGGGTGTCTCGGACTCCATGATCCCTACTATGATTGAAGCACGTAAAGGTACCTCACGTAAGATTTATCATAGGACCTGGAAGGCCTATATTACCTGGTGTGAGGCATGGGGTTGGAACACCCGCTCTTATATGGTGTCCAGAGTACTGACTTTTTTGCAGCAAGGACTGGACAAGAACCTGGTGTTAAGTACGCTTAAGGGTCAGATTTCGGCCCTGGCGGTTCTTTTTCAATGATCATTCATTGATCCGTACATTTGTACAGGGGGTACGTCATGTGGATCCTCGGATACGGTCGCCTCTGGCACCGTGGGATTTGAATCTGGTGCTTTCTGTGCTGCAGAAACCACCATATGAAAAGATTAGGGACATTCCCTTGCGACTGTTGTCGCAGAAAGTGGCTTTTCTGGTGGCTGTCACATCCGCTAGGCGGGTGTCTGAGTTGGCAGCATTATCCTGCAGGTCACCTTACTTGGTCCTTCATAAGGACAAGGCGGTTTTGCGACCTTCCCCTTCATTTCTTCCGAAGGTGGTTTCTTCTTTTCATTTAAATGAGGATATTCTTCCATCATTGTGCCCGCACCCGTCGCATCCCAAAGAAGTTGAACTGCATTCTTTGGATGTGGTGAGCACTTTGCGGGTGTATTTGTTTTTTACAGCTTCTTTTCGGAAGTCTGATTCTTTATTTGTGCTGACGGAAGGGTCGCGCAAAGGCATGGCAGCCTCGTCGGCTACCATTTCTCGTTGGATCAGGAAGACCGTGACTCATGCATATGAGATCCGGGGCAAGGTTCCCCCGTTTCCAGTCACGGCTCATTCCACCAGGGCAGTTAGTACTTCCTGGGCGTTTAGACACCAGGCCTCGGTGTCTCAGGTGTGCAAAGCGGCTACTTGGGCCTTGGTATTACAAGCGGCAGTGTAGGTGCGATTAGCGCCGCCTGAGAGTACTTTTTCTGTTGGGTACAGTTGTTATAGTTTTTTTAATCCTTTTCTCTTGAGTTCACTGACAGACGCTGCACCTACCCCTCTGTGATGAGTTTGTACGGCTTGTTACGAACTGATGTGCTATGCAGAGCAGGGGGATTGTATGCTAAGGTGAGGACGGCCCCCTGGGAGGGGCCAACCTATGCTTTTGTTTTATTTTTGCCTAGTCTACTCCTAGTAATATGAGCATAACCCCACTCAGAGGAAAGGATTTTACGGTAAGTTATAATAAAATCCCTTTATTTCTATGCCCAGTGTAATGTATTCCAATATCAAGAAATGATTCTAAATGATGCCAAAATCCATCTATTCACACCTTTAATAAAAGCGGTCTGATGACTTACAATTCTATTACTAATAAAGTAAACAGATTTATAGGTCCTACTCTGGCAAAATATGAATCCTTTATTAATGAACTTAGGATACAAACATAGCTTGTAGTCACATTTAATAAAACCATTGATGCATTTCAGATATGAAATGCTTACTTGTTTAGTAATATCTAAAGGAAAAATAACAGAAACAGTGAATTATCCAAGTAATCTACATTTGTATCCTTTTTTTTATTTATTTATTAATTTTAGTCCTTTATTTTTGATTAGCAACACCTTAATTTTTTTCTTGCCCCTGGGTTTTTAAATTTGCGTCATTGTTACTGCTACACGTAATATATGCAGTTCTCTGTAGGACTTCATAGCAGGCTAAGGGCCCTTTCACACCATGTTTTTCCTGCATTTTTACCTTGCAAGAAAATGTTTCCCTTTAAATCCTATGGGACTCTTCTCACCACTGCGTTACCAGTGCGCTGCGCTTTGAAAAGTCCTGCATGCTGCATATTTGTTGCGGTTTTGGAAACTGCACCAAAAACACAGCTCCCTATTGAAATGAATGGAAAACGCATTAAAATCATGGTAAAAACACACACAGTGTTTTGGGGGGTTTTTTTGGTGCGTTTTTGAGTCCCGTGTCCATTTTTCACAGGTGCAGGCAACCCAGAAATGCACAAGAAATGCATCTAAAACACAGCAAAATCATGCGTTTTTACCACGATTTTGCTACAAAGCAATGTGAAAGGGCCCTAATTGAAAGTAGACATGGATTAGCTATGTGTTTTTATGTTATGTGCGTGCATGCATGCTAAGTATTCTGTAAGCAAACACCTTCAAGTATTTGTAGCTCACTATACTTATCTTGATTTAACTACTTGTTTCAAAAGTCAAGTGTTGGAAATATTCCTGTCGCTGACTAAAAACCTTCCTGTCTTTTTGCAGGATGCTACTGTAATCCCACACCTTATGATGTTGCTCAGCAGATCTCTCTACTGTCAGGAGTACATCTGCCAGATCTTCGCCCACTGCTGCAAAGTAATTATTTCTAACAGTATGACTTCATATAGAGTGTTTTTTATTTAAATAACAACATTTTGGATCTAAAGTATATAACAGTAAATATGTAAAAGGTGATCTAAAATCCTAAATCGAAATTACTAATTGAAGTGGTATGACACATTTCCCCATTCTCCAATCCCAGAAGCAGTCCAGCTGAAGCTGGAGCTTGCAATCTTGAATAGGAGATTCTGGGCTTGCCATTTCATCTTCACTGTGTCAGTGGAATTAAGGATGTTAAAGGGGGAGCTCCACTTGTTTGCTCCCCCCCCCCCCCCGTTTT
>BLSH010420000.1:631641-646455 GCA_018402905.1 Glandirana rugosa
GGTGACGGGTGACTGGCGGTGGTCAGTGACGGGTGACATGCCACGGTCACTGACGGGTGATGGGTGACAGGTGCTCTTTATGATGGCAGTCTGAGGACAGGTACCCTTTATGGGGGCATATGTGGTGACTGTTGGTTGACAGGTGCATTGGGGGGGGGGCAGGGGGGGTCAGTGTCAGTGTGATTTTACTATACAGATCAGTAACTCACTGATCCCAGCTCTTCTCTCCTCACACTGGACACTGTGTGAGGAGAGAAGAGCTGGTAACAGTGAGTTACCGCTCTGTTTACATTGGAAGTGATCGGCTGTGAAGTAGATCACAGCCGATCACAAGGTATCAGCCGCCGGCCGGCGGCTGATACCAGTGTCGGTGACAGGCAGTGTTCCCCAGGAACACGCCGCCACCGACACGCACGCGCAGCGCGCTCCCGATCGCGCGCATGCGCCGTGCCATTTGTGATCAGCTGTGACTTCGTCGCGGCCGATCACGTGGTGAACAGCCATAACCAATGGCTGTTCACCCCTGTCGGTGAAGCCGCGCAATCCCGGCTTAAAGGGAGGACGTCATATGACGTCCACCCGTTGTGAGAGCAGGACCGCTCCGCCGTCATTTGACGGTGGGCGGTCCTGAGGCGGTTAATTGAGCTCACCTGGCAATCTAATTATCACAGGTGTCCGAGATTGTTTTCAGTGAGCAAAAGAGTCCTGAGATACAATGCCATCCATGAGTTAAACTGAAAAACAAAATATTTAACCCCTTCCTTACCGGGCACTTAAACCCCCCTCCTGCCCAGACCAATTTTTGGCTTTCAGCGCTGTCGCATTTTGAATGACAATTGCGCGGTCGTGCGACGTTGTACCCAAATAAAATTTGCGTCCTTTTTTTCCCCCACAAATAGAGCTTTCTTTTGGTGGTATTTGATCACCGCTGCGTTATTTCTGATCGCCGCTATAAACAAAAAATGAGCGACAATTTTGCAAAAAAGAACAATATTTTTTACTTTTTGCTAAACTACAAATCCATTAAAAAAATATCCATCAGTTTTGGCCGATATATATTCTTTTACATATTTTTGGTAAAAAAAAAAATCAAAATCGGCGTCTATTGATTGGTTTGCGCAAAAGTTATCGCGTCTACAAACTGGGAATTGATTTATGGCGTTTTTATTATTATTTTTTTTTTTTTTTACTAGTAATGGCGGCGATCTGCGATTTTTATCGGGACTGCGATATTGGGGCGGACATGTCAGACATTTTTTACACATTTTTGGGACCAATGACATTTATTCAGCGATCAGAAATTTAAATGTCCACTGATTACTGTGTAAATGTCATTGGCATTGAAGGGGTTAACCTGCAGGGGGCAGTGAAGGGGTTAACTATGTTCCCTGGCTGTGTTCTAACTGTGGGGGGGCAGGGCTGGCCGGGACATAAGAGATCTAACTGATCCCAGTGACAGGGATCAGTAGATCTGCTATGTCCCCTGTCACAGAACGGGGAACCGCCGTGTTTACAGCGGCGGTTCCCCGTTCTGAGGCTCCTAAAACAGATCGGCGGGTCTCGGGCGGACATCGAGTCCGCCCGACCCACGGGCACGCTCGCGCGCGCCAGGAGCGTGCGCAGTGGAGGACGTCCATGGACGTCCTCCTGGCTTTTCAGATCCGCGCTGGAGCAATAGCGGCAATAGCGCGGATCTGGAATGGTTAATCTTTGTGACACTGAAATCGAATTTGCATAATAATTTGGAACAGGGTGTATGATCCTATTTGCATTTATGAATTATTTTGGTAATGTATTTGCTTAACATTTGTATGCATACGTGAAAGTAATTACACAGGTTTAGACATCAGTTGAAGTGCTGCACGCAGGTACTGATTTCTTTTGGGTGTTGTCCACATATGGTGATGTGAGGAGTGCTTGCAGCTGTATAAGAGCATAGGATAGCATGGGAGCAGCAATCTCTCTCCTCCCCCCAGTCATCCCAGCCCCCACACAGTTAAAACACACTGACAGGGAACACATTTAACCCTTGATCACTCCCTAGTGTTAACCCCTTCCCTGCCAGTGACATTTATACAGTAACCAGTGGCTATTTTATGGCACTGATTGCTGTATAAATGTCAGTGGTCCCCAAAAAAGTGTCAAAAGTGTCTGATATGCAATATTGCAGTCCCGCTAAAAATTGCAGATCACCACCAGTACTAGTACTAAAACAAAAATAAATAAAAACCCCATAAATCAATTCTCATAGTTTGTAGATGCTATAACTTTTCGCAAACCAATCAATATACGCTTATTGTGATTATTTTTTTTTAACAAAAATATGTAGAAGAATATATATATTGGCCTAAACATATGAATAAATTAGGTTTTTTATATATATATTTTTTGGATATGTATTATTGCAAAAAGTAAAAAATATTGGGTTTTTTCAAAATTGTCCCTCTTTTTTTTTTTTTGTTTATATCACCAAAAATATAAACCGCAGAGGCGATCAAATACCACCAAAAGAAAGCTCTATTTGTGGGGAAAAAAGGACGTCAATTTCATTTGGGTATAACGTCGCACGACCGGGCAATTGTCAGTTAAAGTAACGCACTGCAGTATCGCAAAAAGTACTCTAGTCAGGAAGGGGGTAAATCCTTCCGGGGCTGTGGTTAAACCTCATTTGCCATGTAGTTTCCCACCTCATTAATTTGTTTTGATCTTCTTGCAAGGTTTCCACATCCTGCGTAGAAGTTATTGCCCTGCTTAGCTTTGGATCATCTGCAAATACTGAGATTGAGCTGTTCATCCCATCCTCCAGATCGTTTATGAATAAATTAAATAGGACTTGTCCCAGGACAGAACCCTGGGGGACTCCACTTTCCCAACATAACTTTGGCAGACTTGCATTTCCCATTTTGATATGTAGGGTTGGATTCCCATTCCATTCCTTGATGATTGACATAAATAAGCAGGCATCACACATCTATGGAGAGATCATGAAGCGCCCCCAGGAAGCCAATATGTGCAAACTAGGTTAAGACAGGTTTGCTTCAAGGCTTATACAAGAAGTTTAATTCAATTTCTAATGCATATGAGTACAAGGGGGGATCATATATTATTTCTCCTGTTTCCTGTAGTGCAGTGCTTTGTGCATGAGCTTGTAATGTGAAGGGGGACTTTCATAGTTTTGGCCAAACATTGGATTGCTAGAAGTTGAAACTAGCACAGGAACTTTTGAGTGCTGCACCCGTGGATTGAGACAGTGGTTGAGTTTGTGAAAGGAAAGTATTAACTCCTTGGTAAGTGATACTAAACACACACTTTCATTTGCATTATCCCCTCTCTTTCTGTATGTGGATGATGGCACTATAATATTTTAATAAAAAAAAAAATCGTATTACTTTTTCATAATCGATATACGGCTGTCAGATGACTCAGCCTTTTCCCCAGCCTGGGAATCATAAGCAGGAGGAGCTTCTAGTCCTCTGTTGCTGGTCATATGTTCAGTATAAAAAAAACAAAAAAAAAACACTTTCAGAATACCAAGTTAAAGAAAATATCAATAAACTGTTATAAATTGTCATACAACTATATATTTGAAATCGTGGGTGGATTTGTGGATTCACACAGGTGGCACACCCCTCCAGCCTGACCCTTAGAATAAGAGGGAGGTGAAGCCTCCATCAATCCAGATATAATATCCCACCCCTATTGTGTTTAGCTGGTTAGTGAGCATGGAGGAGGAGGGAGGGAGTGGGCTGTCATTTACCACTTTGTATTCACCCACATTTGTGACTGTATAGTCACATTGGCTGCTCATATGTGATAGAGAGGAAGTGCTCAGCATAGAAACTCACTGAAAATTGAGCATGTGCTCGCAACATTGCTCTGCAAGATCCCCAACTGCATTGGGGACATGATCAAAGGCACAGAGAACAGCAGGATCAACCAGATTTTTTTTTTTTAGAATTTATAAAGCAAATCTCATAGTGACTGAGTGAGTATGAACAGCATGTAGTACACCATTTATTGATAGTTTTCTATAGTACAATACGTTTTTATTAATTTTTGACATGTATTAATAGTTAAACATACAAGAGGTTTTGTATTTCACATACAATCGCAAAAGTTTTACATGTATACAATGTATACCTTGTCTCCAGCTCTCATGTGCACTTCCTTTAGTGAGGTGGCAACTTTATTTCCTGGTTTTTGAATTGCCTGTATTGAACACACGTTGGCCTCATTTATATCTATCTCTCTGCAAAAAAAAAGTCTTGACATCAGTGGGGGAGGGGCTCTTGTATCACACAGGAAGCTGAGGGATTTCATTCTACACCCCCAATTAGGCTCCACCCATGACTGACCCATGAAGACACGCCCACTCCGCCTATGTCCCTCCTTTGCCTGCCCACTGCTTTAGATCCTAGACCTAGCTTGTCTGTAATGACTTGTACTGTTTTACATAGCACACACCCAGCTATTGATTTGCAGATGGGCGTGTGTTATGTAAAATAGACTGAGCATCATAGAAGACTTGGAAGGCTGATAGACAAGCTATTTGACTGACAGGAAATTACATCTGAGCTCTGCTCCACTCCTCCCATTACTTTTATACACCAAAGGAGGACTGCTGGAAGGGATTAGAGACCAGAATTGCAGAATATGGTAAGAAAATAATAATTTTGGTTATGTTTATTACCATGTGTAACTTTCAGGTATTTATATGAGGATTTACTAAAATATGTATGCCTTTAAGATATCCAGTTGTTTGTATTGTATTGATAGTTTTTTATGATGTGGGTTTAGTGACACTTTAATGACAATTTAGCCTGTTATTTGCCTTGTCAAATCAAAGTGCAAATTCAGTTGGCATGTGTGTCTTGTCAGCCTAGCTAATAGTGTAGCTTCATACTCCCAACTTTTCCGTACCGCCTCCATTCACCACAGTAACCTCCTAATACAGCTTTGTATATTTTTATCTGTAAGCAATCGTCACATTTTCACATTGTTAATTCTGATTTGTTTTAATTAATGTGTATGTTCTTATGCATGATTCATAATTTACAGAAATTTATAGATTTACAGAAATAAATGCTGTGATAAACACAGTAGTTAAGCTTCCAATAAAATATTGCATGAGTTGAGTGATGGCAAAAGATGACACAAAAAAAGACATAGTACAGTGTACAACATACATAATCAAGAGAAAACCGTAGAGAACTGACATCAGCCGGCTGTATATTGCACCCAGGGTTACTCACTGGATTGAGGAAAGACTGTCTAAAAAGAAAAGGTATTGGTGCTGAAAAAAAAAAAAACATGAGGAAAGGGGCACAAATTACCACTTGTGAGATTCGAACCATGTATGGGCAGGCTGAATGTACCAAGCTGATAGATCGCTCAACTTGGGTATAACCAGCCTGCCCCCTTTTTTTTTTTTTTTTTTTCCAAATATGATTTTATTGAAACCTGGAAAGGGCAACATCAATGTATTACATCAGTCATGGGAAAACATTGACAGTGTTGAAAATGCAGTTAACCACCAAATCAGCAAAGAAATGTTGAACTGAGGCAAGAAAACTCGGATAAATGTCAGTAAAGGATATGCCAAATAGTCTTCTACAGTTATAAAATTCATCATATCATCATCAGCAAGCGTAACTACTGCTTAAGGTATGGGGCTGCCCAATTCCATTTTCCGCTTTCCAGAGCCAGGGACAGCGAGAATAGAGAGGTCAGAAAGGAAGGTGAGATGAAATAGAAGCTAGAACAAGAAAAGAGGGAGGTAAAAAGGGGGGGACGGACTGGGGGGGGGGAGGGGGGTAGAGAGGGCGATGCTATGGGATATCTCAAGTGAATATCTAATTTTGGCTTATTGCTGCAGTTATGATCCGAATAGGGCCTTAACCCCTTCAGAGAGGACAAATAAGTTCCACAGCCCCCAAGTTTTAGAGCATCTCTTACGTTTGTGCTGTGCTGTAAGTATCAGGTCCTCCATCCTATTTATATCTTCCACTTTGTGAAGTCAACTTGCAATGGTTGGTGGGAGCTGTTTCCAATGTAGTGGGATACAGGACTTGGCAGCATTTAACAGGTGGCGTATAATGGATTTTTTGTAAATTTTAGCAGGGATACTTGAAACGTGTAACAAAAAGAAGGCTGGATCATCAGGTATCCTATATTCCGTGAATTGTTGAGTGATTGTATGAATTTCCTCCCAAAAGAGTGCTAACCTAGGGCAAGACCAAAAAATATGGAGTAGCATTCCACCACTCCCCTGACATCTCCAACAACAGTCAGAGTTAGCAGGGTATTATTTGTGTAACCTAATAGGAGTGAGGTACTATCTTGTCAATTTTTTAAAGTTGGTCTCTTGGATTTTCATACATATCGACGATTTGAGTGAGAATCTTATGTGGTGTTTTTGGGTAGAGTATACGTTTTTGAAAGTACCTGGGGTAGGGATACCATATCGGAGCTGTATTCCTTGAAGGTTGTCAAATGGTGGGCAAAGAATCAGGGGTAAGGTAGGGAATTTAGGAAGTGGTGTAACTGGAGGGCATTCCAAAAAGGAAGTTTAAAGGAGCCTGTGTTGTTCATCAACATTTCTATCGAAGGCCATTTGTCCGCTACAAGAAAATTGGAAGCATGGCCTGCTGGTTCTTACTTGCAATTATCGCTGGCGGCTGGTATAGTCGCTAGCCATAATCACTGTCTTCTCTCAACAGGGACAGCTTCCCCCGCTGGGAGAATGCAATGGCTCGGCAGGAGGGATTCCCCTGTCAACGCAGTCTGTTGATGGGGCAATCGAGGTTACAGAAAAGAAATTCACTCCATGTATGGCCAGCCTTCGTAATGGAGATTGATTGGAGCAGGGCACTGATTTCCTGTTCTTGGCGCGAGTCATATGGAGTGCCGATGTGACAGAGCGACAAAGCGCGAGGCTCAACCGCAATGAGGAAAAGACCAGGGGAACAGAGGGAAAACTGGAAAAGAAAGGAAGGGAGTGCAGGGAAGGATCTGAGCAAGGGAGTACAAAGGGGAGAAAAGGGGTGGGTAAGGGGGGTTTCTCCTGGTCGGGCATTGCATCCACGTGCACCACAGGGAATCTTTGACATTTAATAGCTCTTGTATTCACTGTGACTGTGCTCAACTATGTTGGTAAAACGAAAGAGATGTAAACTCCTTTAATTACTGGTGGCCCCAGGGAATATTCTATCACTAGTATTTTGGACTTTCTTCGGTCTGGCCTTAACCAGTATCTGGCCTTGGGTACCTTTTTAAGGGACAGCTTTGTGCCTCATCCATTTTATTCCAGAAACCTCTTGCCTCACAATTTCTAATCAAGGATTACATCGGTAAGGTGTGTTTCTGAGTTGGCAGCTTTTTCTTCTAAAGCAGGGGTATCAAACTCAATTTCATCATGAGCCGCATTAGCAGTATGGTTGCCCTCAAAGGGCCGATTATATCTGGGGTGAGCTGCGTACAGAGTGCAAGGTTCAGGAGTGCATTATGTGCAGAGTTCAAGTCTATGCTATGTGCAGAGTTCAGGAGTGCGCTACATACAGAGTTCACGGTCCAGGGGTACGTTATTTACAGAGTTGCAGCATTCAGGGGTGTGTTGTGTACAGAGTGCAGGGTTTAGGGGTGCGCAATGCAGTTTGCCACTCTAACCTCCCCCACAAAGCTTCCTTGCATCTCTTTCTCCTACCTAGCCCAGATCTAGTACCTTCCTGTGTAGGTGGCTCTACTACCTGTGTATTTGGCTCTAGCACCTCCCTGCGTAGACGGCTCTGCTCTCTCAGATTCTGGAGATCTGTCCCTGCCGTGCCCTTCTGTGAATACATGCACATATCTGTTAGATCTGGGATCCGCTGAGGGCAAAGCTGTCCCTTGTAAGCACAGAACGCTTCTGTGTTTACAAGGGACAGCGGGGAGCAGGAGTGGAGAGAGAGAGAGAGAGACAGAGGTGGGGGAATGGAGTTATGTCATGTTTCAGCTGCAAAACTGGGTGCGAGGGCCACAAGACAAGGCCTGGAGGGCCACATTCGGCCTGTGGGCCTTGTGGTTGACGTGTTCTAAAAGGATCTTTCTTGTTTTGCCTACCCACCTAAGGTGGTCTCTTCTTGTTGTTCTTCCTATCCTGCTTTAAACCTAACAAGGACATTTCCCTATATTATCTGGATGTGGTTAGGACTGTTGATCTAGCTGGTGGTCACAAGACTAAGTCTCTTTTAGCCTGTGGGCACTCGTAGAAGGCTTTCTGCTTCACCATTGCAAGGTGGATCAGGCAACTTCTCTCTAGTGTTTATGACCTTAGGGAAAGAAATTCCTTCTTTCCCTATCCCAGGCCGGGCTGTGTGCATCCATAGATACACACAGCGTGGCTCAGCCATGCAACCCACTCCCTCCTTACAGGATTTGACTGATAGCAGCAGGCATCTATGGCTCCTGCTGCTTCCAGAGTCTCCTGTGAGAAGAGGAGGAGAGCAGCAGTGGTGAAGGAGTCAGGTAAGTGTTTACGGACCGGGGAGGTGACGGGCAGTAGATCATTTTTACCTTAATGCAAAGAATGCATTAAGGTAAAAAAAATGCTTAGACTTTAGAACGACTTTGTCATTTATGTTTAAAATGTACATATGTAATTTTTTATTTATTTTTTCTTCATGGCAGGTACGCATGCAAGCATTAAAGTGCTTTTCAGTTTTAGCGTTTGACAATCCCCAGGTATCAATGACCCTTGTAAATGGTAAGCAAGCATTATTTTATTCATAATGTTATTGTATTGTTCTGATATGCTTTCTGTGGTGTTTCCATAGAATTCTTCAATAATATATTAGGGATAGAATTTTACTGCATGCCACTCATTCAGCACAGTGGAATAAGGAAACTGGGCTGTGTTGAATCTTTTGTGTGGTGCATGCTTCTGGTAGCCACAGCAAGTGTTAACCAACACTGAAATAATTCAGAAGTAGCTTCTCCTTTATTTTTCTTCAGCTTGTCTGTGGGCATGAGGAAGTGTTCTCCTTGTGGGTCTTCCCCATTTTTAAAGCGGTAGTAAACCCATGCATTTAACAGGTTAAAAACCAGTCACATTTCCAGCACGTGCCGGAAATGTAACACTCCCATTGGTTGTGCTCTAAACCACTGTCAAACCATCCAATGGCTGGTGTCATAGCTGATCACATGTGCAGCATCATGGCAGTTGTAGATTATACAGAGGCCAAGATGGCAGCTTCCTTGGCTGAAAATGATAGGAGGGTTTACTACCACTTTAAGGTGGAGCATGTAACATGCTCTTGCAGCCTGCCCCCACAGCCACGTCATTTATTCACTGAGTTCAGTGAATAAATGCCTACCGGTTCTGTCAGCCTTTGTGGCTGATGGCTTGTAGTTTTCAATGAACTGAGAGGGCGCTCTTGTAGTTCATTGAGCTACCTGTCATTCAGTAACTGCCTGCCCATACGAGGTACAGGCAGACAGCTACACTGGCAGTCTGCAGGAGCCTGACATTGCACCTGTGATCTGCTGATTGTGGGTGCAGTGTTTTGCAGGATCCTAAGAAAAAAAAATGTATTTAATTAAATTTTTTTTTTTTTTACCTGGGGAAAATATGTGCATTTATTATTTTATTAGAAAGGGTTTGCACTGCTGCGATCCAATTTTGATCCGACTTACAGTGCAATTTTGTAGCGCAAATTGGATGTTACTTTAATGCTAATTTGAAGTGGTTTGCATATTCTATAGGGCCAAGACTGAACTGGAATCACACCAGTAGTAGTACAGGAACCTTTCCAAAAGCACACCATGCTGAGTTGCATTGATGTGAATGAGCACCATTAAAGCACCATAAAAAAAGAAATGTGATTTCCATTGTCATGCGATTCTGTGCGACTCAAGTCACAGCTGAAGTTGCACTGGTGTGAACATAGCCTAAATTGTAGTGTAATAGTAAAGTTGTATATTTTAGACAAAGCTACAGCAGCCATGAGGTTAGTTGCTATTCACATGAACTAAGGCTTTGTTTTTTTAAATATAATGGTTTTTGTCCAGTATTATTGACCTTCTACACAAATCGGGTTAGTGTTCAGAAGGAATAACTGATTCCAAAGTAAGGCCTCATGTATACTGCTGCTGCTAAACGGACGTTTAGGAGCAGTTGGGCGTTTTTTCAGCTGCCCCTGAACTCTCCTCTGTTATCTTATCAGTACACAGGGTCGTTTACAGTTGTTCCTAGGCAGTTGAGTTTAGAGCAGTGGTTCTCAACTCCGGTCCTCGGGACCCACCTACAGGCCAGGTTTGCAGGATAACTGAAATACATCACAGGTGATGGAATTTGCTGCTCAGTGATTGCAACATTCTAGTCTGCATCTCCCCAAGGTAATACTTAAAATCTGGCCTGTTGGTGGGTCCCAAGGACAGGAGTTGAGAACCACTGGTTTAGAGGCATTTGTTGGAAAGCAAAAAAAAATGGGTTTGGGATGGATGTTTAGAGGCATTTGAAACGCCAAATGCCTGTAACAGCTTGTAAACGCGGTAACTCGCGTCTAGGAGCGCTTCGTTTAACCACTTGCGTAGAAAGGCGGTGGCAGTGTGGCTCCGCTCAGTCTGCGGGCGCTTGCCGCCTCCAGCGTGCTCTCGTGCCCGCCGCACGCTGCGTGAGTGCGCCCGTGGGTCAGGCGGAATCGATGTCAGCCGGCGATCCGCAATCTCCTACTACAGAGGAAGAACTGGGAACCGTCGGCGTAAACACGGCGGTTCCCCATTCTGTCAGGTGGCATGACAGTGATCTACTGATCCCTGTAATCGGTATCAATTAGATCTGTCATGCCCCTGCTAGCCCAGCCCCCACACAGTTAGAACACACACAAGGAACACCGTTAACCCCTTAATTTCCCCCTTAATGTTAACCCCTTCCCTGACAGTGACTTTTATACAGTAATCAGTGGCTATTTTTAGAACTGATCGCTGTATATATGTCCGTGGTCCCAAAAAAGTGTCAAAAGTGTCCGATATGTCCGCTGCAATATCACAGTCCCGATTAGGAATCGCAGATTTCCGCCATTACTAGTAAAAACGCCATAAATCAATTCTCATAGTTTTGTAGACGCAATAACATTTGCGCAAAAAAAACAATAAACGCTTTTTGCGATTTTATTTACCAAAAATATGTACAAGACTACATTTTGGCCTAAACTGAGGAATACATTTTTTTTTTTTGGATATGTATTATAGCAAAAAGTAAAAAATATAGTTTTTTTTCAAAATTGTCATTCTTTATTTATAGCACAAAAAATAAAAACCGCAGAGGCTATCAAATATCACCAAAAGAAAGTTCTATTTGTGGTGAAAAAACAGACGTCAATTTTGTTTGGGTACAATGTCGCACGACCGCGCAATTGTCAGTTAAAGCAAAGCAGTGCTAAATCGGGACTGAAGTGGTTAACCACTTCAATACTAGGCGCTTAGAACACTTTCCTACCAGACCAATTTTCAGCTTTCAGTGCTGTTGCGCTTTGAATGATAATTGTGCAGTCATACGACGTTGTACCCAAACAAATTTGCTGCCATTTTGTTCCCACAAATAGAGCTTTCTTTTGGTGATATTTGATCACCTCTGCGGTTTTTATTTTTTGCTCTCCAAATAAAGACCGAAAATTTTGAAAAAAAAAAAACGTTTTCTTTCACAAAACTTTGTAAAGTAAGTACATTTTCTCCATCATTGATGTACACTGACGGGCACTGATGAGGCGGCACTGATGAGGTGGCACTGACGGGCACTGATGATGAGGGACTTGTATGCAGCACTGACGGGCACTGATAGGTGGCACTGATATGCAGCACTGATGGGCACTCATAGTCGGCACTGGGCACTGATAGGTGGCACTGATGGACACTGGTGGGTGGCACTGGTGGGTGGCACTGGTAGGTGGCACTGGTGGGCACTGATAGGTGGCACTGGCACACACTGATAGGGGCACTGGTGGGCAGATGCACTGATAATGGCAATTTCCCTGGTGGTCTAGGGTGGCATCTGAAGGTGGCACTGAGTGCCATCCATATTAGGCACTGTGCTCCTTACCTGGTGGTCTAGGGTTGTCTCCTTGGTGGTCCTGGGTGGGTACATCCCTGGCGGTTCCTGGGCAGGCTCCCTGGTGGTGTAGGGTAGCGTAGCGATCCAAGGGGAGGTTGTGCTGATAAGCCATAAGCACAGACCCCCCCCCCCTGTGAGGAGAGCAGCCAATCAGCTCTCCACTGCTCAGGTCTTTTTCTGTTTACACTGTGACCGGTCATTGGTCATGGCTGATCACATGGTAAAGTGCTTCGCTTTACCAAGATCGGTAATGTGGGGGGTCAGACTGACCCACCACACCACCGATTTGCCACGATGCGCGCCCCCCCTCGGGCGCGCGCCGGCATGTTATCCTTCTGGACATCATATGACACCCAGTCAGGATAACTCAACCACTTCCTGGCAGTCATTCAGAATACAGCGGTAGGGAAGTGGTTAAAGATGTTTTTCAGTTAAAAAAAACACTCTTCTAGACGCAAATGCGGCATGCAAACTCGGCTAAATGCCCATTTTTAAACGTCAGTTTCTAGCTGTCAAGTTAAGTCGTTCAGGGGAGGTTGAAAAACGTCCCGTGTACATGTAGCCTAAAGGATACAATGTAATTGGTAATGGAAAAAAAATTTGCTTTAGTTTACTGTAGCCAAATATTTGTTTTATGGTTATGGGTGAACTGAGCTCCGTCCCAGACCACCCACACCAAAGTAACTCTTTTGATTGCTGACTGCAGAATACTACAATACAAAAAACAGAGCATTCATTTGTGGAGGTACAATGCTTGAACTAGTCTTTTATTGTCACCTTTACCATACAATAAGCAGATGGGCTGGTATCAATTTGAAATACAGTACATCTTTTTACTTGCTCCCCAAAATGCCAAAAAAAATAAATTGACCTGGCTCTGGCCTGGAACACTTTGTAAATTGTTACCATAGAACTCACTAGACGTGATCACTCATGATGCTGGTGGTGGGCTTGACATTTTTTATGATTTTGTGTTTGTTTTTTGTTTTTTTAATGCAAAGCTAGTAAAATGCATACCAGCACACCTGCTAAATAAATTGTAGAGCAACACTAAGAGCTGGTTCACGCCACAGAAACACAGTTTCTGCATGTGGTTTTATGACGAGCTTTTGATGCCTTCCAGTGCATTTTCAATGCATTTTTCCCCTCATGTTGTGTGTTTTTTTTTTTATGTAATGCATTCCCTGTGTGGTTTTGATGCGTTGTGCCATGTTCCAGTGCAGTTCCTCGCAGAAAAAATGGAGCATGGTCTACCTTTTGTTGACTGTCCCGAAAGGCACTGCAATGGTGTTAACTTTGCTATTGAAATCCATGTATCCTACTGTCCATGCTTTTTTGATGCAGGCAAAAACTTGCTGGACTGCATGTAGTGTGAACCAGCCCTCAGAGGCGCACACATTTTTAATTCTCAGTTTTTCATACACAGGACCTAGAAAATATGCGTTCAAGTGTCAGGGCAAAATAAATCTAAACTTTGCAGCACATATTTGCAATAATAGCACGTTGTCTATGTTTTATAATTATATTATTATTATTTATATTGTGTATAGTGAAAGAGTTCTTGGGGTATGTACAGGTACATCTCAAAAAATTAGAATATCACCAAAATGTTAATTTATTTCAGTAATTCAAAAAGTGAAACTCCTATATTGTATAAATTCTTTACACACACAGTTAGATATTTCAAGCATTTGTTTATTTTAATTTTGATGATTTATGGCTTACAGCTAGTGAAAACCCAAGATTCAGTATCTCAGAAAATTAGAATATTACATAAGACCAATCAAAAAAGGATTTTTAATACAGAAGTGTTGGCTTACTGAAAAGTATGTTCATGTACAGTATAGCATGCACTCAATACTTGGTCGGGGCTCCTTTTGCATGAATTACTGCATCAATGTGGCGTGGCATGGAGACGATCAGCATGCGGTACTGCTGAAGTGTTATGGAAGCCCAGGTTGCTTTGATAGCAGCCTTCAGCTTCTCTGCATTGTTGGGTCTGGTGTCTGTCATCTTCCTCTTGACAATACCCCACAGATTCTCAATGGGGTTTAGGTAGGCGAGTTTGCTGGCCAATCAAGCACAGTGATGCCATGATCATTAAACCAGGTTTTGGTACTTTTGGCAGTGTGGGCAGGTGCCAAATCCTGCTGGAAAATGAAATCCGCATCTCCATAAAGCCGGTCAGCAGAGGGAAGCATAAAGTGCTCTAGAATTTCCTGGTAGAGGGCTGCACTGACTTTGGTCTTGATAAAACACAGTGGACCAACACCAGCAGATGACATGGCTCCCCAAATCATCACTGACACTGGAAACTTCACACTGGACCTCATGCAACTTGGATTCTGTTCCTCTCCACTCTTCCTCCAGACTCTGGGATCTTGATTTCCAAATGAAATGCAAAATTTACTTTCTCCTACGTTCACTGACAGACGCAGCTCTTCATGACTTTGTGGGGTTTTATGTTCGTCCTACCAGGAGTAACTAGGCAGGGAAAAGAAATCAGCTGGCCCCTCCCCTGGGGGCCGTCCTCTTCCTACATTAAAACCCCCCCTCACAGAGGAGCTCTCCAGTTTCAATGCCTAGTTAGCAAGGAGTTGACCTGGCTTCCCTATGGGAACTGCGGTCCTATTGTGACCATTTTCCAAAATTACATCCTTCTCCTGCCGGGGGTCCCCTCCCCGGTCGACTAAAGAAAAGGGACGGATCAATGAGGACCATCCTGCTTG
>BLSH010420000.1:651650-669262 GCA_018402905.1 Glandirana rugosa
GTCAGCGTAAGGAACACAGTTCGGTGAGGACTTGGTCTCTGCGGTCTTCGCAGACACTGAGCAACAGTCCAGTCCTTTTCCTCCTTAGCCCAGGTAAGACGCTTCTGGCGTCTCTGGTTCAGGAGTGGCTTGACACAAGGAATGCGACTGTTGTAGCCCATGTCCCGGATACATCCGTGTGTGGTGGCTCTTGAAACACTGACACCAGCTGTAATCCACTCCTTCTGAATCTCTCCTAAACTCTTGAATGGCTTTTGCTTCACAATCCTCTCAAGGCAGCGGTTATTCCTGTTGCTTGCGCACCTTTTTCTACCACACTGTTTCCTTCCACTCAACGTTCCTTTAACCACTTCAGCCCCGGAAGGATTTCCCTCTGTAGGACAGAGCACTTTTTGCAATTCGGCACTGTGTCGCTTTAACTGACAATTGGTCGTGCGATGTTGTACCCATACAAAATTTGTGTCCTTTTTTTCCAACAAATAGAGCTTTCTTTTGGTGCTATTTGGTCACCTCTGCGTCATTTCTGATCACCGCTATAAACAAAAAAAGAGCGACAATTTTGCAAAAAAAAAAAACGATTTCTTACTTTACAAATACAAAAAAAATATATTAAAAAACAAATGTATTCATTGGTTTTGGCTGATTTATATTCTTCCTCATATTTTTGGTAAAAAAAAAACGCAATCAGCGTTTGATTGGTTTGTGCAAAAGTTGCCGCGTTTACAAACCATGAGAATTAATTTCTGGCGTATTTTTTTTCTACTAGTAATGGCGGCAATCTGCGATTTTTTTTTTCCGGACTTTGATATTGGGGCGGACATGTCGGAAATTTTTGACGCTTTTTTGGGACCAATGACATTTATACAGCGATCAGAAAGTTAAATATCCACTTATTAGTGTATAAATGCCATTGGCAGTGAAGGGGTTAACTGGCAGGGAACAGTGAAGGGGTTAACTGTGTTCCCTAGGCGTGTTCTAACTGTGAGGGGGCTGGGCTACCATGAGCATAAGAGATCTAACTGATCCCAGTGACAGGGATCAGTAGATCTCTCACATGCCCACTGACAGAGCGGGGAACCACCATGTTTACATCAGCGGTTCCCCGTTCTTTCTCTCTGGCAGGTCATTGCGGCTCGCCGGTGGACATTGGGTCTGCCCGAGCTGCGAGCGCACTCCTGCAGAGTGCACGAAAGCGTGCTACTGGCGGTGCGCTCCCGCCCGCTAACTGCGCACGCGCGGATTGCCGCTTATATACGCTTGAAATATATCCCTCTGTGTGTAACGAATCTATATAATATGAGTTTCACTTTTTGAATTAAATAAGGCCCTGTTCACATCTAGGCGTTTTTGGGCTTGTTTCTGCTCTAAGCCTCAGCTCTAAAAACACCCAATAAGACAAATCCCATTAATTTCAATGATCCCTGTTCACATCTGAGCGTTTTGTCGCCTAAAGCAAAACACCCTTTGCTCAAAAAAGTACATGAGCTTCTTTTTTGGCAGATTGCATGCGTTTTAATTCTCATACATTGTTGACATTTTGAACTTCAAAATGTCTGTACAAAAACGCTGCAAATACTGTGCAAAAACCGCTGGAAAAATAGCCACGCCTAGACATGAACAGAGCCTTACTGAAATAAATTAACTATTTGATTATATTCTAATTTTTTGAGATGCGCTTGTATTTCTGATGACATGTCCAATAGGAACTAAGCTCCCAGAAGCCACCCTGCAAGTATTTTAAAGACCTGTGGATCACATCACAAGTAGTAATAAAAGCTGTTTCTTGCTACAGAAACAAGTTGAAAGGGGGAAAAAAATGCCGGAACATGATCTAGAGGGGGAGAGGGACCTTTGTGGGTACATTAGGTAATGCTTGAACATACAGCACTTACGTTTTTCAATAATATAATTCAAATGGTGAGTGAGATTTTGCAAAACTGACATAAAGACCAAAAGATCCTCAAAAGATGCTTAATTTTAAAAACCTCTTGTGTTTCTTTTACAGTACTGGTTGATGGGGAACTATTGCCACAAATCTTTGTAAAGATGTTACAGCGAGACAAGCCTATTGAAATGCAGCTAACAGCAGCTAAATGGTAATTGCTGACAAAACATTTATCAACAGATGCCTTTTGTTATAGTTCTTTTCTCCATATCCATCATGTGAATATGAGTAATCATTTTTTTCAGCATGAGCAACTTGTTTAAATGATTTGCAGTTGTTCCCAATATATGATGGGTTGCTACAGTTTACCAAAAATATGCAGCTTTAATAATGGCTTTACAAAATGGGAAAAACACGAAGTTCTGTGCTATAAATGCATATTTCAGGATGTGGAAAATTGTCTGTTTTCCAGACAGTATGATTTCTACAAACTAAAGACTCTGTATTACTCTGCTTGCTGATTTGCCTACAGCAAGGATCATGGCCCAGGAATAAGCAAGTATGAATGGTCATTTCTTCTTAACTGGTACAAATACAGGCGGTCCCCTAGTTACAAACATCCGACTTACAAACGGAGGGAGACCCCAGGAAGTGAGAGGAAATCTACCCCTAGGAAGGGAAATTCACTTATATTCACATTTTTTTTTTTTAATTGAATTTTTAAATTTGGTAAATACAAAACAGAGCCTTTATGCATACCCCAGCTCAAAGTAAACAGTAACCTAGGTTGTACTTTCTGACTAAACATGAATACAGAAAGCAACCAAACAACTGCTCAGGTCATGGACTTGCATTTTTAATGAGGCTTTATGGGTTTACTCCGAGGATGGGGCTAACTGCTTATACACAGAAAGATTGGGCTGCCCAAATCAACTTCTGTAGCCAGATCTGTAGAATTAGATTGGTTATTGGAACATTAGAACTAAACTGAACATTCTTTCATTGTGAAGGATGCATATACTGGTGCTAGAATGATCAGTATCAGAAAATCTGCATGCTTGTAGTCCTCTCCAGTATTCATATTGTGATGTGTATTGTGTTGATTAGGAGATGCCAGACCTGCTGTATTGTAGTTTCTCTATACAAAGTACAAGAATAAATATTGTTTTTGTAGGTTGTATTGAAGCTTAACTGCTGAAAAGACTGGAGAATGCTAATGACAGATTGCCGTACCAACACAAGCAGCGAATGTGGCACGTTCGTGCAGGAAACCCCCAACCCTGCCATAATTCACTAATCAGCGTTCACAGCCATTGGCTGCAAACACTGATCAGATGCTGGTTTTACGGCATGTCCCTTCGACAAAAGCCGGACGTTAGACTGACTTCTGTTGGACAGACTGCTGTACACACTGACCGAAAGGTTCAGCAGGAACCGGCCAATTTTTGAACAGCGTGTCCAGCTCTACTGGTATGACACAGCCCTTAAAGTGCATGATTTTTCGGTTCTCTTTGTGGATTTACATCTGACTTATTTAGCATGGTTTTCTTACACAGGTTACTAGTTAATAATGGCAAACGTTTGTAGACTCTAGACCATCACACCTACAGTTTGTGAGCTGCTTCAGTTTCTCATTCTAAAACCATGGCATTTATATGGAGTGGTTAAGAAGGCCCGCTTCACAAACAACATTTCAGTTCATCTCAAAAGTGTTCTTTAGGGTTAAAGTCAGGATTCTGTGTGGCCCACTCGCGTTCTTTCACAGCAAACTCGTTTTTATGGAGCTGGTTTGTGCACAATCTTGCAGGAAAAGTGCTTTTCCAGCAATTGTCTATAATGGCGTTGCTGTAAAATTAACAGTATCCTTTACTGGAAACACTTGTACTGAATAATTTGGAGGGGTGTCTACATACTTTTGGCTATATAGTGTAGGTGTGATTGTCCGGGTTCTACAAACGTTGGACAGCAATGCTCCAATTAAATAGTTCTCAAGAAGCAGGTATCCATCAATGTCAACTGTAAATGGCTGTCTACCTGCATTGTAGGCAGTATGAAGAGAGTTATGTCTTTCTATTGAATTGCTGGAGTTAAAGCCCAATGTAATGAAGGATCACAAATATAGAAACGCATTAGGACTGCATTAAAAGCAGACATGATTCTGTGATGGAAATCACTGCAAGGGCTCACAAATACTTCCAAAAATCACCGTCTGTTAACACTGTTTGCCATGCCAATCAAAAAATGCAAGTCAAAGCTCTATCATGCAAAGAAGAAGCCATATCTGAACATGATCCAAAAACGCAACAGTCATCTCTGCTACAGACCATTTTAAATGAGCTTTGGCCCAAAGTCGAAAACTGTTCTGTGGTCAGACAAATTTAAAGCAGTTGTCTACCCATCAATTTGATAGTGTCAAAGAAGAGTTAATATTCCCGGCATGCCGGAAATGCTAGCTGTCTCCTTGATTGTGCTCTCAACCAAACTAGCAAACCATCCAATGGGTGGTGTCAAAATGGATCACATGTGCAGCATCATGGCAGTTGCAGATTAAATAGAGGCTAAGATGTCAGCTTCCTTAGAAAAACGATAGAGTATACAACCACTTTAAATTTGACATTGTTTTATGCAACCATGGGTGTCGTATCCTCTGGCCTAAAGAAGAGAAGGACCTTGTTATCAGCGCTTAGTTCAAAAGCCCGCGTCTCTGATGTTATGGGACTGCATTAGTGCATATGGAATGGGCAGCTTGCACATCTGTAAGGTACGCTTAATGATGAAAGTTATATCCAGGTTTTAGAGCCACATATGCTCCCATCCAGACAACATCTTTTTCAGGGAAGGCATTGCATATTTCAGCAGGACCATACTAAACCTCTTACTGCATCTATGACAACAGCATGGTTTTGTAGTAGAATAGTCCAGTTGCTTAATTGGCCTGCCTGCGGTCTAGACCTTTTACCAATTGAAAATATTTGGTTAGAATCCTATATCTGGCGAGAATGGGACAGCATTCCTCTCCTAAAACTCTGGTAACTGGTCTCCTCAGTTCCCAGACATTTACAGAGCATTGTTAAAAGAAGAGGGGATGCTGCACCATGGTAAACATGGCCCTCTCCCAACTTTTTTTTTTTATACGTGTTCCTGCCATCGGTTTCAAAATTACCTTGTTTTGTTCTTAAAATAGTACATCTTCTCAGTTTAAATATTTTATATAGTTTCTGTTGTGAATAAAATATGGGTTTATGAGATTTGCAAATCCTTGCTTTCTGTTCTTATGTAGATTTTACACAGCGTCCCAACTTTTTGGGAATTGGTGTTGTACTTCTCTTAAATGTCCTAATAGTCTATGCAAGCCCAGTGTGATTCACTGTTCCTCCAAGTGATTATGATAGTGACTACCATCACATACAGATTACTCATTTATCAATCTTGACAGCTATGCAGATTACTTACTTATTGGCCTTATGTCATGTTGGTACAAATGTAAGACAGAATGATTGCAATCCTTTTTTTTATTTATTTATTTGCAGCTTAACGTATATGTGTCGATCAGGGGCTATTCGAACAGATGACAACTGCATTGTCCTGAAAGTAAGTAGCTGCATGGATTGTATTGAAAATAAATATTTTTTTTCCTTCTTTTTTTTTTTTTCCTGCACTATTGACACAAGCCAAAAATGAGTACAGTGTTTGCTGTGCATAGGAATTATTTTGCTTTTCCCCATGTCTAGTGTAGGCATCAAAATGAATGTGAAAATATAGGGCTCTTTAAACAAACCTGTGCGAGCAAAATATGTTCTGTGATAAGCTTTTAAATATAACTAAAGGAAAACCGTTTTTTTAGATTTGGATATGGGGGTGAGGGGTTTGAACCACTGTCAGCTGTCTTTGTCCCTGTTAGGGAGATTCACTCTCTAACTGCCCTGATCCCCAGTGTCACTAGGAGTGAAAGTGAGGGTAAGTCCAATATTTTGTGCTGCCACTAGAAAAGGAATAGAAGGAAGTGAGAGGAAGATATCCTCTCACTTCCTGTTTAGTCTACAAGACAGGAAGTGAAGGGAAATGTCCATATTGAGACACAGGTGGCAATAAAACATTAAATGGTTTTGACCCATTTTAAAAAAATATGGTGGCGTTTGCTGTGCTTTCAGGTATAAGCTACTGTTTAAAGACTTGTGGTGTGCATACTAGTTCCACGACAGTGATTTTATTCACAATGTAGCTTGATCGCTTTCTAATAATGTACAGTGTTGTATACATATTTACTGTCTCTGTCCTGGCCATAATAAAGAATTTAAAGTGCATGTTTTCTTTTATTTAGCCAGGTAACCTTGAAATATTATATTCTACTATTTAGCATTCTCTTTTTTCCCTAGCATGTAGAGATTGCTTTTCTCATTTTCCAAGCTGTCACTTTTAAGCCTGTTGATTTACAGAGTTCAGTAGCTCAAGCTGAACCCATCCCTTGTCAAACTTGGCAAACCGTGCCTGTGGTGTTGTGTCTACTTACAATGCTTTGGGAGTCTCTTGTCTTGTAATGTTTATGTACAACCAAGGTTGTGTACAGGAAAAATACAGGTATTAACCCCTTCATGCCTAAGCCTTTTTCTGACACATTACAAGTTGAAATCAGTATTTTTTGCTAGAAAATTACTTGGATCCCCCAAACATTAAAATGCTTATGTATGTGTTTGCTTCTGCACGTGAGCACGGAGGGGTGGGGGCACTTTCATTTTTTTTTCCTATTTATTTATTTATTTTTTCACACTGTCCCTTTTAATCACTTTTATTGCTGTCACAAAGAATGTAAACAACCCTTGTGACAGTAATAGGCAGTGACAGGTACTCTTTATGGAGAGATCTGGGGTCCCTCCTTTGCACTTAAGAGCATTCAAAATGCCAAGTTTAGCTGTTTTAATATTGTAATTTTTTCAATTAGGCGCATTTGAGTCTTCCGCAAACCGGAAGTGATGTCATGACATCGCTTCCAGGTTACAAGATTCGAGACCCGACCAAAGCCAATTCTGACGTAGCCAGCCGGGGGAGGTGCCAGTGGGACGGGAGAGCCCCAGTGAGCCGCAGAAGTCAGCGGGGGGTGATAATAGCCGAGTGGCTTATTTGCCGCATCGGTTATTATTACAAGAAAGCTGACCATCAGATCTAAAAAAGAAACCGTAGTTGCAGGCATCGCCCCGGTACAACTCCTTAAAGCCAAAGGCCGCATATTTGTGTTACGTCGGCGTCAAGGGCAGTGAAGGTTTCTATGTGAAGAATAACTCGCTGTGCATTCCCAGCACAGTGACCTAACTGTCAAAGACTGCTTCCAGTCTCAAGTAATGATTGTGAGACAGCAGGACTGGCTCCTGATCATGTGACCCCTGCGACAGCCAATCAAAATGGTCACGTGAGTGGGCATTCCTTCCTGCCCCCCGGGGTGTAATAACCTAGTTAAAGGAATGCTGGAGCTGGGTGGAAAGAGCTTAAACAATAGTGTAAAAATAAATACTAACTCCAAACATTATAGTTTCCTTTTAATGGAATCTTGTCACAAAGTCACTTAAACCATGCTTTTCATGTATTTGCCAACTGAATTAGAATAGATTACAAATGGCATGTTCTACAAAAGCTGTATACACAGAGAAAATCATGTGTGAATCTGTATGCAAATATTGACAAACTAGCAAACTCCTCTAGTCCCCGAGTGTCTCATGGCTAGATTACATAGAATAGATTCTTGAGTACTAAAGAGATTAGTGCTGGTCTGC
The DNA here is from genome assembly GCA_018402905.1 of Glandirana rugosa. Lineage (NCBI taxonomy): Eukaryota > Metazoa > Chordata > Amphibia > Anura > Ranidae > Glandirana > Glandirana rugosa. Next base: position 659,301 of record BLSH010420000.1, read on the forward strand.
CAATTCTGGGTTTTTGCAGACAGAATTACAAGTGTTTACATTTAGCTGCGGTGGTTCTGCCATGTGAATAAATGACAAGCTTGACAGCAGCTGGATATGTCCATGGCTGTCCATAGGTGAACACACATGCAGTGGTCACCTGCGGTTCGGGGTGGCCGATTGCTTCTGTATGCAGAGAGATGCATCCAGGCTCAAACATCTGTCCCAGAAGCTGGCTATACACAGCCCAAATGCTGTCTGGTTCCTAAAGAACCGGCTGAAATTCACTTAGTGGGTGGTCTCGTTGGCCCCCTCCCACCTGACACCCTTTGACTGACAATCTGAGTAGCCAAGCAGGAAATTGTCAACCAGACTGGGGCTTCATCCAAATAGATGCAGCCACCGTTTGAGTATTCTATCAGCCGCCTCCAGAAAAAAGAGTACAATAGCCCAACATGGGGATTTGTCAATTTGCACTCAATAGCATGGCAGCCTTTGTGGTTCACTTTGGAAAGTTTTCCTCTAAGCAAGTTTTATAACAAAATCGCTTGCACTTAATAAACAAGAGACAAGTTAAAACGCATCCAAAGACAAAACCTTTGTTTTTAACTTTGGATAGAGTGATGAGGGGTAAGAATCTGTTGGGTTCTTCATACTGTCATAACCCTCTCTATTTGTCCTTGTGACCACTGTTACTGGGATTGAATATGAGGAAAAATACACATTCTGAATAGATAGAGGAGAAACCTTTCAATGGGGACACTTTTGTTGGCATTTGTTGTGACAGTACAATCAAAACTGACCGGTGTTCTAATCCTTCTCCGCTCTATCCAAAACTAAAAAAAAAAAAGGTTTGGCTTTAGTGATATTTCAAGAAATCATAGGCAGTCAGAACATCAGGTTTGATCAATTTTCCGATATATACTATAGCATAGCTTATAGACTCTATAATTTTCACAAAGACTAATATACACTGATTTTGATTATATATTTTTTTTCCAAATGTAGCAGAATACATTTTGGCCTAAAATTATGAAGAAAAAATATTTATTTACAAAATTTTGTAACTGAAACTAAGAAGTTTTTTTTTTTTCCTTTTTAAATAGCAACAAATAAAAGAAAACTGTGGGTGATTAAATACCATTAAAGCACTATCTGTCTTATAACATGATAAAAATGAATTTGGGTACAGTGTTGCATGACTGAATAATTACCATTCAAAGTATGACTGTGCTGAAATCTGAAAAACGGCCTAGGCAGGAATGGGGTGAAAGTGTCTGATCTTGAAATGGTTAAACAAAATAAATGTAATTTTAAATGTTGCTGTAAAATATTTGTAAATGTTATTCCATCATTTGGTTTACATGTGCTGTATCCTTCTGTTTCAGACGCTCCCCTGCTTGGTTAGAATGTGTAACAAAGAGCGCCTTCTAGAGGAAAGAGTAGAAGGTGCAGAAACCTTAGCCTATCTAATAGAGCCTGATGTGGAGCTGCAGAGGATTGCCAGCATTACAGATCATCTCATCTCTATGCTTGCTGACTACTTTAAATACCCCAGCTCAGTCAGTGCCATCACAGACATTAAGAGGGTGTGTATATATGACTGCCTATTTGGCTTAAATACATTTTGAATAGACATGGAACTCACACACAAGATTTCTTTAATATAGTGAATAATCTGAGTGAAAATGCCTCCATATAGAAATTGCATGTGTCCAGTATCTACATAAGAGATGTTTTGCTTAAGATTATATGAAAGGACCCATCTGTTTTAGTGTATATTACATAGTAACATATGTCTGACCTGTGGGTGTTTTTTAGCTACATAGCATAGGTTTGTTTATTTTAGATGTGTCAAATTATCTGAAGCAATACATTTTATAGAAGTAGCATATTCAGAATATTACCTGCATTTTCAAGCTGCCTAGATACAGCAGTAGGCAGACTATGCTCTGAGTTGCGTTTTAAAAAAACATTGGCGAGAGCAGTAGTTTTGGACAGTGATAGCGACCACAGTCAGACCACTAAAGGTTGCATGAAATGGGTTCAATGGTACATCTAGCTTGTTCATAGATATATAATAAACCCTATACGAGACAAATGTTATGCTGGTAGGCTAAGCTGCTGGACACAGAATTTCTACTATAGCTGTGCATTGCATTCTGTGAATGGGGGTGGAGTAGTTGAATGACAGGATCTCCACTGCCCATTCACAGAACACGATGCATTATGGGAGACAATTAGTAGGAGTTCTGTGAATGGCAGAGAAGGCAGAAGGGGGTGGGTCATCAAAGCAACTTCTCTCAGCTGCTGCTGATAACCCCATTCCTGCCAAGCCTTGGCGTCCCTTTATTTGGGCTATTATGACCAGGAGGCAGGAAGGCATTTGACCGCTGTGAATGGCTGTTACAGTGGTCACATGATCGAGAGCTGGTCCCGCCAGCTCCAGTGACTACTGTCTTTAACAGCTCAGTCACTTTGTAAGGAGCATGCACTGAGTGCCCACCCGATTTGCTTAGACACACATGCATGTTAACCTTCACAGCATCGGAACAGAGCCGCTCAGGACAGTATTTGGTGGCTCTGAAGAAGGCACAGCAGGGAAGATTTTTACAAGACACAGCTGCCTTCAGGTAATACGCAATATTACACATAAATAATAAAAACTAAATTTAGCTTTAATAATTTCATATTTCTATCCCTGGAAGATTTGTAACTTTATAGATCAGAACAGTCCCACACAGGAAGGTACATTTTAGGTGGTTTTCTTTTACATTCTCTATGATCTGATGACCAGTTTGTAAAGTTCATGTCACGTGGTCATGGTATGACTGCATCTGTTACCACTAGAGTCATAGAGGTTTTACAATTGGGAAAAATTGGTTACATCTTAACGTTTGCCCTTATTAAGCCCATAGGAACTGCTTAATAGTTAGTGGTTTGTACTGTGTATGCATTTTTTATAAAAGCATGTGTAAAGGCACTATAAAGTTTTTACTGCTGTATATGCCTCTGCTAGGAATATTCTGTTTCCTATTTGTCCTGGTTTCCATTTCCTCTGAGACAGAAAGTAAAGAGAAATACATCAGTCCAAAGGTGTTTCCAGAACAGGAAGTGAAGAGGAATCTTCCAATAGGGTCACCTTTTTGAGTGGCGATTGTTCAAGAGATTTCTCTCCCACTTGTTGCTTCTGAAATCTTGGAAATCTTGCTAAACAGGACATGCAGCAAAAATTAAAAAACATAATAAAAAGGACAGGGTTTTAACCGTTCCCTAATCTAAAAAAAAAAAAGGTTTTGGCTATACATACATTTTAAATAATTTAAAGTGGTTCTAAAGTCCAAGCTTCTTTTTTAACTTAGAGTAGAAGTCGATCCTAACACTAAAATCCCGGCATCTACAGACATCCACGAGCTAACAGTATGCCGATTTCTTCTTTACAGGGCTAGATAGGTTACATACCTTTTTTGAAGCCGATCCGACCCTACCCGATCCCATGCTGAGCTGTCATCTGCGGCTTCTCTGTGGAGGAGTGTGCAGAGGACACAGATGACAACGGAAGCCCCACAGGAAGGCTGGATTCACACCTATGCATTTTTAGTGCTTTTTGCATTTTGCAGATTTACACTGCAGTCCATTTAACATGGTTTCCTATGGAACACATTCTGCAGTGCAAATCTGCAAAATGCAAAAAGAACTATAAATGCATAGGTGTGAATCCAGCCTAACTCTATGGGTGACGTCACTTCCCCTTCATTTCACAGCTGTTGCCCGCCGTGTCCCCTGCAGAGCTTCCGCCGCTGGAGACTGTATCAGGTTGGCTTAAAAAAAAAAAAAGGTATGTATGCTGATTTCTTCTTTACAGGGCTAGATAGATAAGTTCGTGTTAGATCTGCGGATATCTGTAGATGCAGGGATTTTAGTTTTAAGGTGGACTTACACTTTAATGAATTCCCAACGTTAAAGTAAAAATGTTTAGTTACCAGGTTTACCTCCCCCCTACCACTAAACACTTAGCTGTCTTCCTCAGATCAATCCACGCTGTCCCAGATACAGTTCTTCCTCCTTCATTACCAGGTCTCACAGGAGATTCTGGCAGCAACGGGAGCCATAGGCTTCTGATATCAGTCAAATCCTCTGAGGAAGGAGGAGGGGGATGTGTCCAAGCTGCGCTAAGGTTTGTCTATGAATGCAAACAGCCCAGCTTGGGAGTGCGCCTGCACGGGTGTCTGCATAGCATACGGCTAGCTACCCGTGGCCACAGGGAGGAAGATGTGGATGACGCCAACGGGGGACTGCTAAATAAGAGTTTAGGGATCACTCTGTGTAATATCGTTGCACAAAGCAGGTAAGTATAGACCTCCTTTTTTTTTTATTTATTTATTTATTTTTTTTACTTAAAATTAAAAAGCTTTAGTATCACTTAAAACACCTGCCAACCACTGACAGTAAATATAGTGTGAGTGGGTGGCGGGTACAGTCACATGCCATTGGGTCTGGAGTGTGTGTGCACATGCCTCCCCCCGCTCAACCTTTGCTGTGATTGGACACAGCACAAGTTTAGCAGCAGATTTCGTGCAATGATTTTGTCTGAAATTGGCCAATCACACGCAGTTTTGCATTTACAGTCACACAGAACTCTGTGTGCATAGGAACAGTGATCTGGCTGTTTATTCTCCCTGAAAAGCAGGGGGGAAAACATCCAGATAGTAAAGTAAAAGCAGCACACATTACACATTGTTAGGCAAACAGGTAACCCCTTGATTGCCCCTAGATGTTAACCCCTTCCCAGGCAGTGTCATTAGTACAGTGACCGTGTATAGTATCACTGTATTAGTGTCACTAGTGGTGTCAATTAGTGACCCTCCCAGATCACATAGTGTCTAATAGCACCAGATTGCCTGTCACCCTATCGCAGTCCCACTAGAAGTTTCTAATCACCACCATTACAGTATAGCATGTATAGCTGCGTATATACCATAGTTTGTAACTTTTGCACAAACCAATTAATATACACTTATTGGAATTTTTTTACCAAAGACATGTAGCAGAATACATTTTGGCCTCAATTTATGAAGAAATTAGATTTTTGTAATTGGATATGTTTTATAACCAAAATTAGAAAGAAAAAAAACATTTTCAAAATGTTAAGTCTTTTTTTGTTTATATAGTAAAAAATCCAGTGGTGATCAAATCCCATAAAAAAATGCTCTATTTGTTTGAAAAAAAAAATGATAAAAACTTAATTTGGGTACAGTGTTGCATGACAGTCAGTTGAAGTAGCAAAAAATGCCCTGGTCATGAAGGGGGGGAAAATCTTCCGGAAGGTCAAGTGGTGTTAAGGGTCAGTCTACCATTATACCAGTTTTGACTCAATGCAGGACTGCTTAATTGCCCACAGGCTTCTTGCATCTTTTTAAGACTGAGATTTTGGCACGTACAATGGTCCACCAGCCTATCACCACTATAACAGAGTCTCATTAATTACATTAATGCTTGGCAGAAATTGAGCTGTTTTGGGAAGAGTTTGCTGCTGAAACCAGCTAGCAATACAGCCCACTAGTGCCTTCTTGCAACCTAAATGGCTGTTTTGGATAATAATACTTTTTAAGCATATTCTCATGTAAGTGAAATGAAAATAAGCAGTTCCTTTGCGCTTGCATTTGAATTGTTTCCTTGTTATAAATTCTGTGTGTGAGTTTGTTTTTCCTTAAAAATGGAAATCTCATTTTTTTCATTGGTTTTATCAGTTGTGTTGCACTGCATGTAGGTTTCTCTTAAACTCCCATGTTTCTGCTCCTTGGTTAGAGCAAACCTGTCCTCTTTCCCCTCTTGTTGTACACTACAGCAGCAAGAAACAGGGCAACTTTGCACCGAGGAGACAGACTCAGGAGGAGCTATAGACGAATCCTACTGCACTGCAGACTTTCTTACCTTTCCATTGTCACAAATGACTCCGCAATCACAGCTTGTCTCACCCCCATCTCCAGAGTGCAAAGTGAGTATATACTATTTGTTGGTAGGTAGGTTCTAGTGTGTATTTTTTTGCTTGAACATAGAAATGTGGCATTTTGCTTACTGCTGTAAGGAAAAAAAAAAGAACACCGAAAAAAGCTTATCAAAGAGGTCTGATGCATATACTTTACAGTAGGGTCCAAAACTACTAGGTATACAAAACCATGTTTATTTTTACACCCAAAAATAATCCTTTACACTCATTGTACTAACTAATAAACAAGTTCATCAGTATTTATTCACCATCCAGTAATCATTTTGAAAGAACTGATATAGGAAATACAGTTGTTGCTGGTGTACCTGTACTCTGTTTTGGACTATACTGTATAAAAGTTATTTTGGAATTCTATTGGACCAAGCTTTTCTCTATCTCTGTGTAGTACATGTTGCTTGATCTTTGTGTTTGATGGTTGTGTCACATTGAAACCGTTAGAAATGGGTTACTGTGCACAGACTATGGTCAAATTTTAAATCGTATATTCATTTCCACATTGCATTTCAATTATTTCTAGCTTACCCCTATTAATGTGAACAATCTTGAAGCTTGTAAACTTACTTTGTGAAGAATTCCACACATTTACTTAAACTCTGTTGGAGGTATTCACTGTGCCCTGCAAATATGCACTACTTTGTCACACATTTCACAGAGCCTGCTTTCTGAAGACCAAGGTGCTGAGAGGAGAAACTAAGACCAACCATACACATTCTGAAAAACTATCCGAGATTCGAACTGTTAATGGGCAGGCTGAATGTACCAAATTGATCGATCAATCAAGTTGGGTGCAACCAGCCTGCCGGATTCTATTGCGATTATCACTTGCGGCTGCTATAGCCGCTAGCGATAATCACTGCCTTCTCCTAGCAAGGACGGCTTCCACCCACCGGGAGAAGACAATGGCCCGGCAGGAGGGATTCCCGCATCAATACTGCCTATGTTGATGGGGGAATTTAGCAAATTTCTTTCTGGCAACCCATGGTTGCAGGAAAGAAATTTTCTCCGTGCATGGCCGGCCTTGGAACAGTCAGTACAGGAAACCTAAAATGTAAACAAAAAGTGCAATCAGTGATAACCTCCATAAGATTACACCAGCCTCTGTCAAAGCTGCTCAATCATGTCATAAAGTAGACTGTAAAATGTAACAAAGTCAATATACTGGGTAGTCAAAAAGATCATAAATGAACACAAACTGAGAACACACAGGAAAAGACTGATCTAAATAAGCATGGAGTGATAGCGGGTAACCTGAAAGGGAATCTCCATTTAATGCAACAAGTGAACAGAAGCCAAGCAAATCCTGCATAGTGTAAGAAGTGAAATCCAAGCATTTTCTGGATTTGATTTGCTACACTATGCAGGTTTTGCACTGTGTCTTTTCTCTCTTGTTAGTACAGGGAACCTATCACTTCATGACAGATTGCAGGCAGCAAGGTACCATTGGATACAGTCCCTTGAAAAAGTATTCATACCCCTTGAATTTTCCCACATTTTGTCATGTATCAACCAAAAACGTAAATGTATTTAATTGGGATTGTATGTGCTAGACCATCATTTTCCTTCTACTTCACAAATTATGTGCCATTTTGTGTTGGTCTATCACATGAAATCCCAATAAAGTACATTTAAGTTTTTGGTTGGAATATTTCAAGGGGTATGAATACTTTTTCAAGGCACTGTATGAAATAAAAAACAAACAAAAAAACCCAAGAATGGGCGGAGGAGAAACTGCAAGGCATGCACTGTATGTAGGAAGTTGCTGAAAGAGATGGCTAATGGCAGTCGCAAGCATGAAAGGAGATTTTATGAGAGAAGTTCAACTTTTGAGAAACAATAATAAATGCACATATTTTTGCAGGAAAAAATATGCATTTATTTTTTTTTTTCCTAAGGAACCTGGAAAGCATTGGATCAGGGGTGCAATGCCAGACCCCTGCAGGCAAACCCTGCAGCTTTCAGCCCATATCTTCATAGGGACTAGCTGTTTTACAAGCTGCAGGGCTTGTGAATGAACTACAAGGCCGCTTATCAGCAACCTCACAGTCCATTCAGAACTACAAGTTTTCAGCCACAAAGGAAAATGTGAATGAATGACAAGACTTTGTGGGCTGAGCCCTGCATGGCCACATTATTTTCATATAGTGATAGCAGACGACAGGATAAGATCCCTGCTCACTGTCACTGGGAGGACGAGAGGCTGCAGCTGCTGGAATATGTTACATGTTCCACCCTAAATACGGAAAATGTAACATATTCCAAAAGGTGAACTTCTCCTTTAAGTAAACACATTGGATTATCAAAAATGACTATTGTTTGTATTGCTGTTACAATGCAATTATACAATTGCTATTACAATGATAAAATATGTGTATGCTGTGTCTTTAGATCTCCTTTAAAGTATTTATATAGTTAAATGAGCTGTAAAAGCGCTTCAAAACGAACCATCTCTGATATCTGTAGCTGCTTGTAATGTGAAGTAATTTATTCTTGGATACTCAAGCTAGGGTAACATTTGTGCAATGCAGGAATGCATGGGAAAAAAAAGCACAAACCCACTCATCCCTTTTGTAGGCACACAGTGGTTAATTCTTAATGGCACCCTAACACACTACTAGCATCCTTTAAAAAATGTCTTTGGTGCAATTTTTTGCATGTAGGGCAGTCCATTGAATCGATTGGGCTGCTGTAAACACACTACACAAAAAGTGCAAAACCTTCTCTTCCATTGAATGACACAGGAAGTCTTCAAACTTCAGGTTATTTTGCCAAGGAATGGACACCAGTATAAAAAATTTAGGCCAGCTCAGGATAAATCCTACCGCTATGCCTCATTTTTTGCTAGTGTCCTTGGAGGGTGGATATCTGTTCAGTTCTGCTGCTGAAATGATTGACCTATTATTTTGCTAGCATTTTTTTCCAATGAAGACTCTTCTTTGCAACCTGGCCTTTAGAGTACTTCTGGATCCCACCAGACTGCACATTGTGGGGATAGCCTGGAAGGTACCTTTGTACACTTGGGCTTCATGTGGTGCGCTTTCCATATTCCTTTCTGGAAAAAGCTGGCTGTGGAGCACCTTCCAGGTCCGGAGCCACTGACATTTCCTCAATTTTCACATGTCTCCATTATTCCTCATTCCTGGTATGTGTTTTTTTTTTTTTTTTTTTATTGGAGCCGAGGAAGGGATGAACACTCTTGGACTACGGGCTGACATTTTCTGCTGGGTGGAGTGTTGTGCATGCCCTGCACTATTTCCTGCCACACAGCATTAACTAGTTTGAGACTTTGGGTATGCTACACATGCCCAAAAAAAAACAAGTGTACAAAGGACGATATTGAGGACAACAAAAGATTTAGGCCTAGGAATTTTAGGATGGATTGAATGATGTATTTTTCAATCAGAGGGTACCATCACTACTGTTCTGGGAACAAACGAATGTGGACTAAACTAGCAGACAACAAGATCCGCCCCAATCAGACCTTCCCCTCAGATTCTTCTGCAGCAGAATGAAAGGGGTCGAGTCTGTTACTGTCTACAGCAGTGTTTCTCAACCGGGGTTCCGCGGAACCCTGGGGTTCCGCGAGAAGTCCCCAGGGGTTCCGCCACGATCTGCCGTTCATCACATGCAGATGAACGGCGGATCGAATCCTAGACGTACACTACTTGCCGTCTAGCACCGCCTTGGGGACCCCTGAAGAGCGCCTTGGGGTCCCAAGGCGCCTTGGGGCCAACTCTTTGTGACGACATCTGTCATTGTCTGAGCTGGGGAAAGTAAGACGACGTCTTCTTAGACTCCCCTTCCAGACTAACCCCGCCTAGAACAACAGACGATCAAATCAGGTGTAAGCAAACAAGGGTCTTGTCATCACTACCATGGGAGACTAACTTTTTATGTAGTAAGTTAGGTAGGATTTTAAGGATCCGGATTTAGAAAACAACAGGAGTTATAGCAGGAAACATGTGAACAAAAAAAA
>BLSH010420000.1:678007-689161 GCA_018402905.1 Glandirana rugosa
TATATATATATATATATATATATATATATATATATATATATATATATATATATATATAGCGGTGGCCACATAAAACCATGCCATTGCCACCATATATTAGCCCATGTAGGGCCAACAATTTTACAATACAATTAGCAATGGTACCTAAACCACTGTCTAACAATAACAGAGATCACCTGACTACCTAAAACAACAAGCCCCTCGTTTAAAGAATATTTAGCTATGATAAATGTGAGCTTGAAAGGGGCAACTATTATAATTCATTTTTGCAACAGATTAAAGCAATTCAATTCAATTTCAATTCCACACAGTCCCCACCAGCAGGCAGCACATGTTTAAGCTCTATTATTTTCTACACCTAATGTCTAAGCCTTGCTGGTTTTATGTCACAATGATGCTTTTTAGCTGTTACAGTTGTTTGTGGGAGCTTTGCTTTTTGAACTGTCACATAGATTGATATGAACACGTGGTTTGCTTGCTGTAACTTCATTCTTTTTTACTTCAGCTTGATCATGATTTGAAACACGCCCATGAGTTGCGACAGGCAGCCTTCAAGCTCTACGCCTCACTGGGAGCCAATGACGAAGACATCCGGAAGAAGGTGAGTCTGGGAGAGGGGCGACCCGCGGTCCTGTCCGCCAGCAGACAGGGTGTGATGCCCACCTGAAAAAGAGTCACAAGGAAGAGACTTTAACAATGACTGTCTTGTTTAAACGCCAGAAGCAGAGACTGTGAGGGTTAATGGAGCAATGAATGAATGAGGCTGTGCCTTTTTGGCTTTATTTTTATGCCTTTAGAAACGTAGCCTAGCGTGACTGTCAGAGGATGACCAACACATTGCATTCCATTACTGTCTTCAGCTTTTAACCTTACGCATTACGTATGCATGAGTTCAAATTTAGTCTGTAGAAGGTCAGGTGTCTAGTGTTCTTAAAGAACTACCAACAGTATCATAAATGTCCAAAGCTGCTTTTGCAAATAAAACACCTTTCATTAGCAGCTGGGCACCTGTGTGTTGCATTATCTTCTTTTTTTGTCATCTACTTTTTGTTCAACTTTGAGAGGTAGATTGTGTGCAGTAGGTACACAATATTGGACAAAATGTATTTTGCATACAGCAACAGAATTTAAAAAAAATGGTTAAGATTCTTTCTCCCTCTGGTCCAGGAGGACCCCAAATGTTGCACTATTTTAGGATATATTTTCCTGGATTATGGTCAAAGCATGGCTGAGTCTAACCTTTTACTCCATGTTAACAAGTGGTCATATAATTACATTTTTTTTTTTTTTTTTAGTTTTGATCTCCAAGGGTAATTACAAGACACCTAGCCACTTATGGTGACAGTGCATCTTCTAATCTTTGTAAAAAGTTTGAATAGCTTGTGATTATCAAGTGAGGATTAGACCTTGTTGGGTTCCTTATGCAGTGGTATCCAATGCTGTAGAGCATGGAAAAAGTACAGTATCACACGCTGCCATTTAGGGCAAAGCTTTCACCCCACCCTCTGCAGCATATACCTACACTTTTGCTTGCCCTCTTATTACTCCCCTCCAAGAAGAAAGCTGAAGAAAATACCCGGTACTTCCAGGAATGGAAGAGCATGTAACATCTCTGAGCCAATCAGTGTTGTCACAGGGAAGTCCATAGCCCTGTATGAGCTACAACACATGTCTTGTTGCTCATGTAAAAAAGGTAAGTATATGCACCCGTGGAGGTCTAAATTAAAGTTAACTTTTTATTTTGCCCATGCACTTTAGGGGTGCACATTTTGAAATATATCATTATGTAAAACCTTGGGCCATTGTAAATTTTGCAGAGGTATGCAAACACAGTTTAAATCTCAGGGTAGTGGTGTATACCCTGTAGTAGTGCCTAGTCTATAGCTATTTCTCCCTTGTTAAGATAATCAATTGAGACTGTAAAACTAGTCTGCATGTTTGTTACCTGTAAAAAGAAAGGTCATGTAAGATTTTGCATTTACATGTAATGGACCTTTTATCGCTGTATAGCATAAAGACATACCTCTTCATTGCTTGACATTTATCCTTGAATACTCCTGTATAAGCTTAAACTTAATCTCTAGTTTTCCTTTACCTCCTATTCTCAGTTATAGATTGCTCCCAAATTTCATCAGCTTCCATTATGTTTTAGTGTATACACAACCCGTGCACTTTAAGGTGCTAATGGCGCATGCAGTGGGTATGTTTTTGTTGCTGTGTTAGATAAAAGCCAAAGTATGTACTCAATTTATGCAAACTAGGTTGTCGTTTCATATATAGATGTAAGCAAAATGTACAAGTTCATCAGATTTTAGATTTCCTAGCATGATTTTCACAAATGCGCTGTGTATCAGTACTGACTTGATATACTTTAAAAAACTGTTGCTAAGAGATTCCTACAAGTCTTTTTTTTTGTCTGTATTGTATTGATACCTTATCTCTTTAAGCAAATGTCTTGCACGGACCGAGAGACTGCATTACTTTTGATGGTTAATGCAGTGTGATTTTGGTGGTTCCCTTCGTAAATGTGCTTGTTTGAAATAGATACTCTAAATACTCTTAGCCGCTTCCCCATTCCTGCAAACTGAGAAAGATCAGATTCCTGCTGCAAACCTATTTTTCTATATTTGTTTTATGTGGATTAACTGATCACACTCAATATACAAGATTTTAACAGGGAAATGTCTTTGGGGTCAGATGAAAGCAGCATTCCCTAAATTTTGCATGCCATTTACTTAAAGAAACATAAGGGTGTAGGTTTAGTGTGTCTGGCGCAGAACCAACAGGTGATAAAGGCTTCCATTCGAGTCTATTATACAGGTGCTATGATTTACTAATGCAATACCTTTAATGTGAAACTGGCATGGCAATTAGAAACCAATCTAGAGCCCCCTTATAGCACTCAGCACCTGTTTTTACACAACTGGTAGACTGGTTTCAAAGGCAGACCTCAAACAGTGGATCCAAGTAGAACAAGTTTGTTCTCCAAGACCTTTCCTGGATTGGTCAGAATCCTAGGAATAGACCACCCTCCCTTCCTATTCTCACATGCCATCTCCTCACTCTCTGGGACAAACTAATCCCTAAACTATGGGGTTTTTTTTAGATCGTAGGACCTAAGCCTGTTTTCTTTGGGAACCCAGCATTCCCTTCTGTCTTAACTCAATCCATTTTCTAATCCCTCCATCACCTCTGCCAAATCACATAGTGGTGATCCCTTCCATCTCTAGAGACTCTCCTGCCACACATTATCCTATCAACTCTACAGTGGCTAGTTTACCAATCCTCAGTCCCAGATCAACAGAACATTTCCTCTACCAACTTCCATTTGAGAGCCTGCTTTTACAGGATTCGCACCTGACATCTATGCCATTCTCCTGTCTTGCACCCATTCATCTGTGCCCCGTTACACCAATCAATGGTCGAATGAACTAGGGGTTCCTCTGTCCTCAAAGGATATAGGAAAAATACTTTATTTTTATGCATCAACTCTTCTTGGCAAACAGTCTTCCCCACATTGTTCTACTTTGTAACATACTAAAATGGGAATCCTTTTGACATTTCCTCACTGTGCTCTGTACTGTGATCCCACACGCTGGCATCCATCCCAGCCACCTACCCTTCTGGAGTGGGTTACTGAATTAGACTTTATTTCTTGCATGAAGCTCCATCTGACTCTGAAAATGACAAACAGAATTCATATACAAGGATCTGGGGCCGCTCGGATTGTCCTTCAAAATTCACAGTAATTATGTGACCAATTTATCACCCCCTTAAATCTATGCATCTTTTGTTCAAACGTGGCAATGGTGGTGGTGTGTCCCCCAGTACCTTCCCTCACGACGCCTATACTCTCTACCTTGCATCCTCCACTAATTCTTTCCCCCATAAGTATCCTTTTCTTGTTTTCCCCACCTTTTCTCCTTGGCCTTTTTTTACATGTCTTGTATATGATGCTTAGTGAACAAGCATGCACAAGCCTCTAAACTTCAAACACGTCTGCTCTTATATCCTTTTACTTAGAAGAGTGCCCTCCTTATTCCAGATCACACTCTCACACCCTCCTGTGGTTTGCCATGTGCCTTGGGAGGAATAGTAATCATTGCCATGTAATCATTCTGAACTGGTCCTGTTGTGACCTGGAATGCCTACGTTCTCATTGCAGAAATGTGTTGCACTTCCCCTCTTTCGTACATTCTTTTTCCCTTATTTGTCCTAACTTAACACTCAATAAGATCAGATAGCACAAAAAAAAAAAACCTTGAAAAAAAAGAATGGATACCAAGAGTGGGTAACCTGGATACGCTCTGTACATAGCACCTAGTCCCATATTACAGTAAGCGCTTTTTTGAGACTTGGAGCTTTTAAGGTCTCAGAATGATTTGTCTTTGAAGTCTCCTTTTGGCAGAGATTTCCTAAAACTAAATACTCTTAAGTATTTTTATACTGTATATAAATACTGTACCTGCTATTGGCAAGCAACATTCTTAAAGTATCTCACAAAAGTGAGTACACCCCTCTGATTTTTGTAAATATTTTATTATATCTTTTCATGTGACAACCCTGAAGAAATTACACTTTGCTACAATGTAAAGTAGTGAGTGTACAGCTTGTATAACAGTGTAAATTTGCTGTCCCCTCAAAATAACTCAACACACAGCCATTACTGTCTAAACCGCTGGCAACAAAAGTGAGTACACCCCTAAGTGAAAATGTCCAAATTGGGCCCAAATTGTTGATATTTTGTGTGGCCACCATTATTTTCCAGCACTGCCTTAACCATGTGGGTATGGAGTTCACTAGAGCTTCACTGGTTGCCACTGGAGTCCTCTTCTAGTCCTCCATGACAATATCACGGAGCTGGTGGATGTTAGAGACCTTGCGCTCCTCCACCTTCCATTTGAGGATGCCCCACAGATGAGCAATAAGGTTTAGGTCTTGAGACATGCTTGGCCAGTCCATCACTTTTACCCTCAGCTTCTTTAGCAAGGCAGTGATCGTCTTGGAGGTGTGTTTGGGGTTGTTATGTTGGAATACTACCCTGCGGCCCAGTCTCCGAAGGGAGGGGATCATGCTCTGCTTCAGTATATCACAGTACATGTTGGCATTTATGGTTCCCTCAATGAACTGTAGCTCCTCAGTGCCGGCAGCACTCATGCAGCCCCAGACCATGGCACTCCCACCACCATGCTTGACTGTAGGCAATACACACTTGTCTTTGTACTCCTTATCTGATTGCCACCGCACATGCTTGACACCATCTGAACTAAATAAGTTTATCTTGGTTTCATCAGACCACGGGGACATGGCTCCAGTAATCCATGTCCTTAGTCTGCTTGTCTTTAGCAAACTGCGGGCTTTCTTGTGCATCATGTTTAGAAGATGCTTCCTTCTGGGATGACAGCCGTGCAGACCAATTTGATGCAGTGTGCTGCGTATGGTCTGAGCACTGACAGGCTGACCCCCCACCCCTTCAACCTCTACGGCAATGCTGGCAGCACTCATATGTCTATTTCCCAAAGACAACCTCTGGATATGACCCTAAACGCGTGCACTCAACTTCTTTGGTCGACCATGCCAAGGCCTGTCCTGAGTGGAACCTGTCCTGTTAAACCGTTGTATGGTCTTGGCCACAATGCTGCAGCTCAGTTTCAGGGTCTGGGCAATCTTCTTATAGTCTAGGCCATCTTTATGTAGAGCAACAATTCTTTTTTTCAGATCCTCAGAGAGTTCTTTGCCATGAGGTGCCATGTTGAACTTCCAGTGACCAGTATGAGAGGAGTGATAACACCAAATTTAACACACCTGCTCCCCATTCACACTTAAGACCTTGTAACACTAATGAGTCACATGACACTGGGGAGGAAAAATGGCTAATTGGGCCCAATTTGGACATTTTCCCTTAGGGGTGTACTCACTTTTTTTGCCAGTGGTTTAGACATTAATGTGTGTTGAGTTATTTTGAGGAGACAGCGAATTTACACTGTTAGGGCCGGTTCACACTTGCGCGGAGCGGCGCGACTTCGCGGCCCATTCACATCTAGGCGAATTGTCAGGCGACTTGAGTCACCTGACAATTCGCCTCAATGCTGTGCAAATGGGACCGTTCTAATAGGAGCGAATCGCTTCTCTCCACCTTAGAAAAATGGTCCCTGCACTATTTTCAGGGCGATCTCAGGCGGCTTGCATTGACTTCTATGATAGAATTCTCCTAGCAAGCCGCTTTGAGATCGCCTCATTGCGCCGCTCCGCGCCACTCCAGTGTGAGCTGGCCCTTATACAAGCTGTACACTCACTACTTTACATTGTAGCAATGTGTAATTTATTCAGTGTTGTCACATGAAAAGATATAAGAACATTTTTAAAAAAATGTGAGCGGTGTACTCACTTTTGTGAGATACTATATAAGTACTGAATAGTGGGGCGCACATACAGTATGTCTAAAAGCTAGCATGTAAACATGCTAGTAACATAGCATGAGAAGTATTAGATCTTTGAGACTGAAGCTATTTGCTAGTTGTTCCTAGTTTTACAACATGTGTATAGTGTTTTATCAGAAGGGTCACCATCCATCTGGATTTCACGGATCGGATAGCAGCGGGTGTCAGTGGACATGTGTCCGCTGATATCCGCCGATCCATAGGAGTGAATGGAGGCTCTGATCAGTTCCGCCTAAAAAACTTACAGGCGGACCTGATCGGAAAACCCGTGTGAAAGGGGCCTTAGCTTTATAGGGATTGTTTTAAATTCTCTTCGTAAATTGACCTTACAAAAAGGTGACCTTATAAGAGTGAAATTTTACACAGCTAACTTGGTGGTTTACACCTGAAGTTTAGTTCATTTCTTTTTTATTTTGTTTGTTTTTTTGAGTAGAATTTTTCCAACTCCATGAATGTTAACAGCAGCTACTGGGAAAAGTTGCTAACGCGCTGCTGCCTCCTTCTACCCTCTCTGTCATTCATAAAGCTTGCATTAATACACTCCCTTAACACTTTGGTGTTGAATGTACTGGGAATGTATGCACCATACAGGCAGCTGTATGCTGCAAATCCTCTCCAAGTCATTTAAGGTGTCGAGGCTGACGTTTGGTAATTCAAACTTTCAGCTCCCTCCACATATTTTCTATGGGATTAAGGTCTGGAGACTGGCTAGGCCACTCCAGGACCTTAATCTAGGCCACTCCAGGACCTTAATGGTTCTTCTTGAGCGACTCCTTTGTTGCCTTGGCCGTGTGTTTTGGATCATTGTCATGCTGGAATACCCATCCACAGCCCATTTCCAATGCCCTGGCTGAGGCAAGGAGGTTCTCGTCTGAATCATTTAGATGTCCATTAGCAAACTTCAGATGGGCCTGTACATGTGCTTTCTTGAGCAGGGGGACCTTTTGTGGGCACTGCAGGATTTCAGTCCTTCACGGCTTAGTGTGTTACCGATTGTTTTCTTGGTGACTATGGTCCCAGCTGCCTTGAGTTTATTGACCAGATTCTTCTGTGTAGTTCTGGGCTGATTCCTCATTGTTATCATGGTCGTTGAAACTCCACGAGGTGAGATCTTGCATGGAGCCCCAGACTGAGGGAGTTTGAATTATTTTGTGTTTCTTCCATTTGCGAATAATCTCATCAACCGTTGTCACCTTCTCACCAAGCTGCTTGGCGATGATCTTGTAGCCCATTCCAGCCTTGTGTAGGTCTACAGTCTTTCCCTGACATCCTTGGACCGCTCTTTGGTCTTGGCCATGGTGGAGAGATTGGAATCTGATTGATTGCTTCTGTGGACAGGTGTCTTTTATACAGGTAACAAGCTGAGATTTGGAGCACTCCCTTTTAAGAGAGTGCTCCTAATCCCAGCTCGTTACCTGTATAGAAGACACCTGGGAGCCAGAAATCTTGCTGATTGATAAGGGATCAAATACTTATTAAAATGCAAATCAATTTATAACTTTTTTGAAATGCATTTTTTTGGATATTTTTTATGTTATTTTGTCTCTCACTGTTAAAATAAACCTACCATTAAAACTTGACACTGATCATTTCTTTGTCAGTGGGCAAACAAACATACAAAATCAGCAGGGGATCAAATACTTTTTTCCCACACTGTAATACAGTTCTGTTCTTGGAGTATACCTGTCAATACTGTCAAGGTACAGCACTACAATGCAATCGGCTAGTAGTCTCCACACATACTGTTAGGTGCCAAGGCCAGCTTTCCAGGTGCCCTAAATCCCATATGAGTGTAAGTATCTGGATTGGCACAGGATCACAACGTTTGGTCAATTTTGTATAGTTTACAAACTTAATGGTATATAGGGCTCTGTAGACTGCTCCCAATCCACAGGTATACTTTGACATACCTTTTGTTGGACCCGTCACTATGATTACTGGCCTTTCTAGACACTTGGAACTTGAAAGGAGCTGTGTGAGTTCTCAAAACTGTCAGGAGGAGTAGATCATTGCGTGTTACAATGGCCTAGCAATTAGGACACTTAGGCCTGGTTCACATGAGTGCGATTTCAGATGTGACTTGAGTCGCACAGAATCGCATGACAAGTGAAATCACATTGGTGCCTGTTCACATCAATGTGACTTTGCGTGGTGTTATTTTGGAAAAGGTTCCTGTGCTACTTTGGTTGCATTTTGCATGAAGTTCGTATATCCTACGGGGCCAAACTGCACTGTAAATCGCACCAAAGTCACAGTACATAATCACACTGCAAATCACAGTAGTGTGAACCAAGCCTTGGGCATTGGAGGAAATGGTTGCAGGCTGTTAAGTATACTTAGGGAAGTGGCAGATTTTAATTAATTAAGAAGAATCTTATTTGATACACAAGCTCTACAGTTCTATAAATCATTTTTTCAGCCATATTCTTGGTAAGCCGTGGGACAAGGGTGGAAGAAAAACGTCCTTTTTTTAGGTTTAACCTTCTTTCTTTTCTTCTTTCTGTTATTTTTTAAAATTATTTCTATGTGTTTTTAAGGATGCTGTGTTAATCCTTGTGTTCATGATTTTTCAGGATTTTTCAGGATGTGGTTGTATGGGTTTAAACTTTTGTATTTGTTTATTGACCATTATGGCTGCTATTTAGCAGGTTTAATGAACATTTATAACTACCCCTTTATTGCATTCCTAATCTGACCGTGGAAAGATGCTGCCAAACGTCTTCACTTATGTAATGCCATATTTAAAACACCTTTTATCGCTTGAAATATATGTGTGGTTAATTGATCAGTATTGCTATATAAAATATAGTTGACTAAATATGGGTCAGTAAACAAGTAAAAGTGATAAAGTCTTGCCAAAAAATACCTTAAGGTTAATGGTGCAGAAAAGGTTTCCTTGAAATCCATAAAAGAAAAAGAAAAAAGGCATATTCATTTCAGAAGGAAACTGGTACAATTGATTTCCCACAGACTTCATGGTCTTCACGCTTGTTTTCTTGGGAACAGGGAGTGGTAGAATACTGTGGTATTTGGGTGATGACTTGAGCACTTTAAAGTGGTTGTAAACTGCAGACATGAAATATAAACAAAGCATATCCCTCTATAGTGTGTATTGTCTCAATTAAAAGCATTACATTTAATTTCTGTCTGCTGCTTTGTTCCTGTGATGTCAGCATGAGTCACTTCTGACAAGTTTTCCTGACACCAAGAGAAAAAGGTGACAGGGGAGCGAGCTCAAGTTGATTGACAGCCTCAGCACTGTTCCTGTGAGCTGTGTTAAGGAGGGTGTGTCCCTTCCCTCCAATCAGCTCTCAGAGCTCTCCTCACTGAGGTGTGCAGAGTATAACTTTAGCTCTCCGCCCCCTTTTTTCTGAATTCTCAGACAAGTTGATAAATTCTGTACTTTGAACAAATGTAGAAGAGTTAAGACTGGAGATAAACGGGTACAATTTATTTAGGAGGATTTGTTCCAGCTCTGTGTATCACCTGAGAGTAGTCACTTCACCGGGTATATGTAAGAGTTTACAACCACTTTGAGTAGCAGATAAATAAGAAACCTTAGCGCGACATCATCCACACTACATTATTAAAATAAGAAACCATGCATCCATTAAAGTTATATTTAAATAGAACTGCACTTTAGTTGAAAATTGCCAAAGCCAACAACAACTGATGAAATCGCTCTGTACCCCGTATACCCTGACTCCTTTTGAAAGTATTTGTAGATCTAGGCCCCACTCATCGGGATTGATATCATTAATTTACTCATCCATAATAACTGGGAGAAAACCCCCAGTAAGAGCTTACCACTTACAGTGGGAGAGGGAATTGGGTGG
Organism: Glandirana rugosa; assembly: GCA_018402905.1. Lineage (NCBI taxonomy): Eukaryota > Metazoa > Chordata > Amphibia > Anura > Ranidae > Glandirana > Glandirana rugosa. The sequence continues at coordinate 688,284 of BLSH010420000.1, forward strand.
GCAGCTGGACCCGGAGGACTGGCAGGCAATGACTATCACCCTATCAAAAACTTCTAGAAAAGTTTTATTCTTAGAAAATGCCTACAAGGTTTTGTACAGATGGTATTATAAACCGGTTAGACTTGCACGCTTTATCCCATCCTATTCTCCACTCTGCTTCAGAGGCTGCACTCAGGAGGGGTCAATGGCCCATATTTGGTGGACATGCCCGAGGGTTCGCAGGCTGTGGATTAGGGTATATGCCCATCTTAGAACTATGTTTCAGATTAATATAAAACGTGACCCATATGAGGCCCTCCTAGGAAAATCAATCATAGATTATTACGCCCGGAGCGACAGTTGGCACAGCATCTTTTTACTGCCACTAAATTGACCATAGCAAAGCCCTGGAAAACCCCTCTGCTTAGTTTCGAGGCAGTGAAGAATCGTACGAACAACCTTATGATAAATGAGAAGCTAACGGCTGTCCTTTCGGACACACATGACAAATTTCTCAAGGTTTGGCACCCATGGGTCATGCACGTTATGCCCACTAGGTTCGACAACACATTGCTTCAGATTTGATCCCCCACGGACCACTCGTGTTTCTTATTTCTGCTTCCATTTCTAGCTTAGACATTCTCTTTCTTTTCCTTTACTCCTTACTTTTTCTTCCCTTTACTCGTTCCTCTGATTTTTAATTCCTTTTGTTCTAGCTTTGCTTTTTTCCCTTTTTTTTCCCCTTTTTTTCCCTTCCTTCCTTTTTCCAGAAGATACGATTCAGTTAACTGCCCGCATTATTAGATACTAACTAAAAGGATCCTCCCGGAGTATACCCAGTGCAAAATATAATTAGACTTTGTATCAAGATTCTACCCGTATATGGGATTAGGTGTCGG
>BLSH010420000.1:689216-707257 GCA_018402905.1 Glandirana rugosa
TATATATATATATATATATGTCCCTGGATGGAACCCGGGAGGTCATGAGCTTGATATAAGGAATGAGTCATTTGTAGTTTTCTTCGGTTTCCCTGTAGTATTCCTGTAATGTTATAACCTCTACTGGTGTACTGCACATTATGCCATCTTTTGTGTTCCTTACTTTGTATGTAACTTCTGGATTGCATATTAATAAACCTATTGTAAAAGAAAATTGCCAAAGCCAGATTTCCTTTAAGCACAACATTAGCATAAGCAGTTCACTAATTTGTTTTTCCATTTCACTAAAATTGCTCTTTAATGCAAGTCCTTGTGCATTATACTATTTTATGTCAAAGTGGAAATGTTTCCTGTAACAGCTGTTCAACGCTGTCAATCATTTCCCTGCTGGGCCCTCTTCTCCACCCTCAACTTTAAGTGGCTGGACTATTTCTGCCATCTTTAATTTTTTTATTGGGTTTTTACTTACAGCTATGGAAGCTTGTAGGATTCCCGCAAACCTTACATTCCATACATCTAAAAGCCCTTAATAAGAGGGTGCTTTTGTTTTTGTACACCCCATGATAGTTGTGTTCGCTGTGTTTGTGTACAGTGTGAGAAATTGATGCAGGAGTGCATTTTATTGCAATGCAGCACATAGAGTTGAATGAATGTAATTTTAATACCTACTAAAAGAAAAAAGCTAGCGCTGTGATGCATCTTTAACACAACACACATGCACGAACGCATACCAGTGTGCACATTATGTGCACTAGAAGGTGTGCTTCCCAGTGTGTTTTGGTGTGTTTTATTTCTTTATTATATATATATATATATATATATATATATTGCAATACTGTCACTTTGGTAAAATAACAAGGGGCTAAAGAGACCCCTGATGTTTTACTTTTGAGATAAAGAGATTGAGGACACAGAGTTCTCAGTCTTCTTTTCCTCTTCCGCCTGGCGCTTATTACCGAACACTGAATATTTATTTACAAATGGAAGAGATAGTAAATTTTTATTAAAGGTCCTTTCACGCAAATGGACTGTTCAGGTCCGCCTGTCAGTGGTGACATGTCCGCTGACATCCAATCCGCTCCGATCCGCTAAACACAGACGGATGGAAACCCTGTTTTCCATCCGTCGATCGGATCGGATGAACACGGACATCCGATCCCCCATAGAGGAGAGCGGAGCTCTGACAGGGCCGTTCCTGCACGGAGTGCAGAGATGGTCCTGTCATCCGCCAGCTCAGCGGGGATCAACGGATGGATCCCCGCTGAGCAGGGGAGCCCGTCCGCTGGTGTGAAAAGGACCCTAATGCATACTATCCTTTCTGTTATGAATGAACCCCAGAGTGCTCAGTACTGAGCACAGGAAAGTGAAGGGATCAGTGACATATTCACTAATCACCGCTTGCCATCCTGAAAGAATCTAATCTTCTCCAGTGGACTGTCCCTGTCAGTGCAGGTAGAGAGAGCAGCAGAGATTGGAGGGGGAAAACAGGAAACAATGGGTTGGGGAGGGAGCTAATTGCAGACAGCCAGCGGGAAGGATTGGTGACAGGCAGGGCATACTGTGGAGCAGCGGCTTGGGGCATTTACATTGTTGCGATCAATTATTTTTTAGCAACTGATCACAGCTATTCCTTTGTCTGGAGAATCGAGGGGACTATAAGTTCGTGGTCACTGAAGCAACCATGAGCTAGTAGCAGAAGAGAATGTAGTCCCCATAAGGACTACTGAGCTGGCCAGCTGCAAGCAGTTCTGTTCCACCACAACCTTTGTGTCGGTGGCAGCAAAAGAGTTAAAGAATAGAATATTTAGTGAGTGACTTGTTTAGGTTTTTGTCACCAGCAACTGCACATGTGCTGCACTTTACTTGTAATTGCACTTAGGGCTCATTCTTATGTGTGGCAGCCCTTGCCATACCTATGAAAACATGTTGATATGTTGCCTCACAGCCTGTTTTAAGGTGGATGTAAACCCTCACATATACCCAGTTAAGTGAACAGCCTCAGATGATACACAGGGATGAAACAAATCTCCCTACATAAGTTTTATCTGCTGTCTTCAGCTTTATATACTGTTTAGAGGGGATTATTGCTAGACACTGTGAGACAGCTGATTGGAGGAAAGGTACACACTCCCTCCCCACACATGCAGAGCTTGCCTCTGAATAGTTTCGCAGTCTGCTAATCTATTTATAGTAACCTCCCCAGACACACACTTCTATCTCCTATCTCTGAGAGCTTGTCAAAAGTTATCAGGCTGATAACAGAGGAATGGAGCAGGACAAAACTATAGGACACCGGGCTTTGAAGAGAGATAACAAAACACTGCAGATAGATGTGCCCAGCTCAAATTTCATGAGTTGGGTTTACATCCACTTTAATCCTAATAGCAACCACATGCATTAGACATGGTGGCAAGGTGGTTGCACCCTGCCCCCATTAACTTTAATAGGTTATGTTTGGTGGTGGTACTGCTCGCCAAATATGACAGGGATTTAAAGTGATTGTCAAGTCATTACAACCACATTAAACTACAGGTAAGCCTATAATAAGCTTGCACAGTTTAGGAAATATTCCCTGTATCTGCATGTGCCAACGTCATTGGCACATGTGCAGTGAAGAAACAGCCCGAATGGGCCGTTTCTTCACGAAGAGTGCTGTAAATGACGTCTCCGTGCGCGGGAGTGACGTCAGCGCGGCCCCTGCCAGTCACATCGCTGGAGTCCGTGCTGTGATTGGTTGGAGCCCAGGATCCCATAAGACGACAGACACAACATGACGCTGGTCACGTCGGTGACCGGGGACCGCTGCAACGGCGTCGATCTAAGGTGCAATGCATACTAGCTCATTATGCCTGTCTCTTGCAGGTGTTTTTTTTTTCTCCGCAAGCCTTGACAACCACGTTAAATTTTTCCTTCATCTGCAATGTCTCCTAGATAGCTGTTGATCCTTTTCTTGTGATGGGACTGACAGAACTGCTGTATTGCTCCAAAATTCAGACCAGTTTTCTCCTGTTTATGTAGGCTTTGCCTGCTTACACTACAGTGAGAAGATTGCAGGGGTGGGGCTATCCACATTGACAAGACTGACAAGCCTGATTCAGCAGCTACCCACACCTAGCACTGCCGAATGACCTATGGATTCATAGCACTGACTTTGTTACCTCTCCCTGTGAGCTATAGGGTTGATTTACTAAAACTGGAGAGTGCAAAATCTGGTGCAGCTGTGCATGGTAGCCAATCAGTTTCTAACTTCAGCTTGTTCAATTCAGCTTTGTCAACAAAACCTGAAATCACTAATCTGATTGGGTTCTTTGCAGAGCTGAACCAGATTTTGCACTCTCCAGCTTTAGTAAATCAACCCCATAGTGTCTAGGAGGGGAAAATGCAAAGCATAAAATTAAGTATTTGACTCACTCAGGGGAAGGTGTGTTTGTTTTTTTTTTTTTTTTTAATTTGGGCCCCTTTTAAAGGACAGATCAGATGAACATCGATGCTAATGGATGCACATCTGCCGCTCCATGCCGATTGCAAGTTTTTTTTTTACTGTTGATCCCTGGTTCATATGTGCGATGCGGGAACCAGCACGATTACAGAGCCAGTTCCCGCATCGCATCACTCCTGCAGGCAGTTCACACTGCCCTCTACGAACCGCTGGAGGGTGTCATTACAAGGTTAATGACACCCCCAGTTTTGTTCACAGATCTCAGTGCGAACTGTGAACTGGCACATGAATCGCATCGCATGGGTGAGAACACCCATGCAATGCGATTCTAGTGCAGGGAAAAAAAAAGGTACATATCTGAACCAGAGCTAACAAATCCCCTGCTTGCATGGATCTGAGGATTCCCATGTTACCACAAGTCCTAAGGTTCCAGAACTCCTGTGGTTTGCCGCTATTTTCATTGTATGGGTAGGATTGTGATGATCTCGCCTTCTAATTCTTAGAGCAGTCATTTTGAGGTTAACTGTGCTGCTCTGATAAGCATTTTTGAGAATATATGTGTTTATACACAACAGATGGGCAAAATAATAAAGCAAGTACTAATCATACACCAAAGAGGATTAATATTGAAATCTAAAATAAATAAGATGATATGGAAAGGAAGAGTGATGTCAGAGATATTCAGAAACATGGCTCCAATAAGATCTAACAATCCGACTGCTTTATTTCAGAAAATGTCCTGCAAATCTGTTCTGCTTCTTTACATTTGTCATAACAAATCCTATGAGCTCTTTGTAAAACATTTGCAGTGAATCTCATTAAATTCTATCAAGAAGGAAAATGGTTCATTTAAGGACTCACTGACAGCTGTTGGTCCTGCAAGTGACTTGAAGATTCAATTGTACCCAGACACAAAACAGGGATTTCACTTATAGTGCAGTGTTTTTTTTAAAAAAAAGTAGACCGTCCAACACTTAGAATGGAACTAAATTTAAAAAGTGAAAATTTGTTATGTTATGGGGAACATCTGGAAGTGTTATATTTTCCAAAGCAGTACCCTGAAAAATGTAAATTTTTGTTGGAAGTCCTGTATATCTGCAGTGTAAATGTACGGTAAGTCACTGCAGCCTCTAACTGCTAGTCTTGGGCAATTTGGAGTGGGATTTGGTGTCAGTGTTGTACTGATCAGTTTTCCTTACGGGAGGCTCTGACATGCAGAACCAAGGTCTCTACCATGATGGCTGCCTCCACACATAGAAACTGTGCAGAATAAGGCTTGGTAAGCCAGTAACAGGGAAAAGATCAGCTGCAGGAAGACCACCAGCAATACTGGTGGCTAATTCTTTGCCCTCCGCCTGCCTTTTTTGGCACAGATTCCCTAGTTCTGTTCCTCTTTGTAGAACACATATCCCATGGTACCTTACTGGCTGCAAGCAGTGATTCCTGTCTTACCTAATTCCTCATCTCAGTATCTCTGTAGTTCAGAAGGCAGGCTCTATTGACTCTTTGAGACATTGTCTACCCAGAGGGCATAGTGAATACATGTCTCACTGAATTCAAAGAAGTAAATGTGTGGGGAACTACACAAAATACTTTTACAGACTCCATGATCATTCATATTAATAGGAGTAGGCTAGAATTAATTGAAATACAATGTGGACATTAATATGATTTTACATTTTCACCATAGATATGCTTTAAGCACTTTTTTTTTTGGGTCGGTGGGATTACACACTTGTGTACAGTAGAATGGAGCTATAAGCGATATCTGAAATTGATAGTGTTGGACAGCATTGTATACAAAGGGATAGCCACTCTGTACTGGAACGTATTTCTAAGCCTTGATTCCAATTTGGCCAGCAGTAGAAAATAATTTCCCTTATCCAATATTGCTCTCTGTCCCGTTTTTAGTTGTGAAACAAGGTCCCAGTCTGTCTTCCTTAGATCTAATTTGCGACTAGGCCAAATTTTGATGGTTTGGTATATTTTCCATAAATAAAAAATGGGCACTTATGTTTACAAAAAAAATCCCTTATCTCCAGTTTATCCTGTAACATTTTTTGAACAACCAGAACTTTTCTAAACATTTCATTAAAGTAAATTTTTGCAATTTATCCTAAAATTAGGAAGCCGCAAAATGTGTAATTTGATAAATATGTTGGTGGTAAATGGTTGATAGACAAGTGGCTTCTTTTCATACAGTGCTCCAAGTTCAATGGCTCTGGAAGATGAAACGAAAATCATACGTAAATAAATAAATCTATTCCTAAAAGAGATATTCGATGAGTGGTATATTATTGTGTATTTATTTTGCAAATATTGGAGACCATTACAGAAATTTAACGGAGATGCTACGGTACTAAATTGGGGCAGCTGTTCCCCTGGATCCTGTTGTGTACCAGAGTCTGCTGCTAGTTTACCAGACCCTATAACTGAGTGAGCTTAGTGCTTTTGAAACATATTAAGTAACTCCCGTTTTTTAACTCCGGAACTTGCTGGGAAGATCCTAAAGTTACAGAAGGAAATCTGTTAATATAGTATATTTAAAGTGGCACTAAACGATGCTGCCGCCCGAAGGCTTGCTCTTTTCCCCCTCCCCTCAGTGGCACCGGCATCACAAGTGTGGGTGCCCGGCTTTGAAGCATGCGCGAGTCGTACTGTACTTTGTGAATGGCCCGCGTATCTTCTGGGACCTGTGATGTGTCCCAGAAAATCGCCGGATGCGAGGGAGGGGGAGGTGAACTTCCTTCCGGCTCTGCAGCGCCAGGACAGGAAATGCAGCTGGGACACTTTCAAAACAGGGTCCCAACTGCCCCCCCCTCCAAAAAATGACATACCAATTGTGGCATGTCGGGGGTCACCTCCCCTTAAAGCGGAAGTTCCACTTTTGGGTGGAACTCCGCTTTAAGTAGTGGATGTGTATGGATTATTTTGAAGAAAATCGATTTTGTTTAGTATTACTTTAAGCGCATGTCTAGGCAAAATAAAAATATTCAGTACATCTCAACAATGCATCATGCACATTTATCTATTTTATCCTTTTTAAAAAGTCTGTACAGATAATATCTATTGATCTGTCAGAAATCCACTGTGCTCCTAACTTGCTATTTGTCCCGGGAACACATTGCTTCTGCTGCACTAAAACCCCAAGCAATATTTTCAAGCCTACCCAGTTTTCTTATGCTGGACTACAGAATACCGCTCCATCTTTTCATCCCCATAACATAAGGAGGGTGTTCTGTAGTAGAATAGGGTAACTTGAGATTTTAGATAACACTGCTTGTCATTTCAGTGCAACACAGATGGGGTTAAGAGCGTACTTGATTTCTAGCAGGATCAGCGGGTACTGTATTTTTTGTCTAATTGCAACATTTTTTTTAGGAGACAAAACATAGGGATGTGCGCATGTGTTGACGAAATGTACTGATTTTTTTTTTTTTTATTTGCCCAGGCGAACACTTTGGTGCTCTCATTGAAGAGCTGTATTGGATCCTCAGAGGTCCTTTCATTGTGAATGCAATTTTATTAGTTTATTATTTATTAGTAGCATTTTAATACTATTTCCTGATATTTCTCTCCTGATATATAAAGGCAGTGAATGCCCCAATAATGCATTCCCAGGTTTCCTTTGGATGCCTCTTCGAGATGCTTTCTTATATATATATATCAGTGGGAAAACACTGTGGCAACTGCTTTTGTTTTCCCAGATTTTCTTTGTAGGTTTGCTGGTGTTAAACCAACCTGTTGTGAGAAGCAGCATACTTTTTTTTTTTTATAGTCATTTTTGCTTGAAAATAGTTATTGAATTGTCTGTTTTGCCATATAAATATACCCATGCTTCTGTTATTATGCTATTGTTTACAAATTTGGTAAGCCAATAAAATTTGTGTCAAAGTATCTTGACCTATCCTGATTTCATATCTTGATGGTTGACATATTTCCAAAATGATGATTGTACTGAGAGCTTTGTATGTTACCAGGTTCTCCATATAATAAGGTATGGTAAGAGTTTACCTGCATAATTTTATTGTGTAAATTGCAACTGCTTTTAAAGATTTATTTTTTGAAACCTGTAAAGAGAACTTTGATGGATAAATCTGTCTGCTGTATGTCCAAGGAAGTTTTTAATAAAGACCAATCGCACCTTGAAAAAAATATTGAATGTTTTTGTGTTTTTCTATTTTGTTTCTCAAAATTTAAACAGGGCAGTTATGGAATTATATATAAATGGGAGGTGGTATTGTATTGTCGCCTGTTTTATTTCTCAGTATATGTTCACAGGATAAATACATTTTTTAAGTTAGGCTGGGTTCACATATGAACCGCATGCGGCTCACAGCAGGGGTCCGGTGCATCCTGGTTCACCGTTTCAGGTCCAATTTCAGCCCGAATTTTGGGCTGAATTCTGACCTGAAACGGACCAAAAGTCACAAAGCGTTTTTGTGAAAAACGCACCGGACATGCTGCAGAGATATGTGAACCGGCTCCATAGAGAACAGGTCAAAATCTCCTGCTATTGCGAATTGGGTGCGGGGAACCCTCAACCAATTTGCAGTGGTGTCAACTCAGCCTTACAATGCATAATTTTTTTAACTGAAGGTTTAGGGAAACCTTAACCAGCTTTTGACAATTATATTTGGACATGAGAACAGTGATGACACCTTCTTTTTAATATTTGAAGGAACATACCCTGGAACCTTAGATTTCAATTTGATGTTGTATCTGTATATTGCTACCACATTTGGAATTGACTGAACTTTAGGCTGAACCTAAAACTCTGTGCTTTTCTAATACTGACATGCCTGTACTGATGTAAATTAAACCATTTTAAAATGTCCCTTTATTTCTGAATAAAGTACATAATGAACAATGCAGAGTAAATAAAATGGGTGATTTAAGATCAGACATTATTTCTTGCGTAAGCATAGATCAAATGTTTGGTCTGTTACCTATAAACCTCTAATGCAGTGCCACAAAGACATCAGACTAAACATGCATCTTCTTTTTTTAAAAATCCAACCCTGGGAATAACAGACTTAATAATATGGATAAGGAAAAGTGGTGGAGTTGTATAGCAAGATAATGCCCATGGCAAAAGAAAATTGTTGAAGCCAACACATCTACTTTACTTTCCTACATTTGTAAATGTCTTTAAGTATCACCAAGCTTCAGAAATTCATAATCGAAGAAACTGCACACCAGATTGCTGCTGCTCAGTGTTTGCAATATATTACCAAGAAAGGCATACTATAGTTCATGCAGTGTATGTTTTGTAAAGAAATTAATGGGTCAGTATTTACTGCTGATTCCCTTAGGCCAGCCTTTTTCAACCAGGGTTCCTCTAGAGCAGTGGTCTCCAAACTGCATCTCAGGAGCCGGATGCAGCCCTTTGCATGCTTTTATCCGACCCTTGAGGCATTATCCCCCCCCCCCCCCATCAGTAACAGTGGGGCATAGTTCCTGCCACTGACAAAAACAATGGGGCACTATTTCTCCTTTTAAACACCAATGATGATCAGGCACCATTCCTCCCACTGACACCAGTGATGGGTGCAGGATTTCTTCCACTGATACTGACGTTGGGGCACTATTCCTCCCACTGACACCAATGATTAAGCACCAACAATGGGACGCATTTTTTCACACTGACATCAGTGATGGGGCATTATATCTCCCACTGATACCAACGATGGGGCACTATTACTCCCACTAATCCCGATGATGGGGCATTGTTTACTCCCACTGGTGCCGGGACATGTTCTTCTCCCACTGGCCACAGTCTGGCCCAATAACGTTTGAAGGACAGTAAACTGGTCTGTTTATAAAGTTTGGAGACCCCTGCTCTAGAGGTTCCTTAAGCAATGAGCAACTTCTGCCTCTCAAATGAGTAACCAGTGATACTAATAATCTGTTTAGCTATCTGGGGATTCTTCCCAATAACCACAAATGTAAGAAGCATTCTTCTTAGTAACCATCATACTAATGTACTGTGAGCTGTAGATATAGTTTATTATATAATTATTAGCAGACACTCTGAGACCTGAAAGTTATTTCAAGGGTTCCCCTGTGTATAAAAAGGTTGATAAAAGGCTGCCTTAGGCTCGGTTCACATATATGCGAATTGGATTCGCTTTGAACTGCATCTAGTTCGCATAACATGTAAACAAAACAGGCTTTCAATGTAGCCGGCTCACATGTATACGGGCTGGTTGCAGTTCGAGTTAAAAAAAGGGTCCTGTGTGTTTTTCAATCCGGTTCAGGTGCGATTTAAGTGTCAAATTTGCACCTGAATAGCTGAATGGAAACTGCACGTGAGTCGGCACAAAAAACAGCCCTGCATATATGTGAACCCAGCCTAGACAAACCTTTGTTGCTGCTGGTGCTGGCGCCAATTAGTGCTGCTCCAAGTCATGTTGTTGCTTTACACATCATTATTAAATTAACTAAAGGGTCAATATATAAAGTAGTAGTATGACCTTAAAATGGTAATACCACTGTTTTAAACAAAGCAAATTGCACACTATAAAGGACAGGGATGTGCTTTATAAATTTGCATGGTGCTTGTCTGACTTTGAAGCATTATTAAAATTGATAACATTAAAAGCCAGCAGGAAATTCTGGTCACCTAGCCTGTCAAAGTTGGCCTCTCCCTGCTGGATTACTCCTTGACCTACCATAGGCTCCACACTGCGGCCTGCATATAATGCATGGGACAAAAATGACATGCTGCAGTGTATAGTGGATAATGATATCCTTGTTCTATTATAAATGGGCTCTTCGTTCTACAGTTTGTTATACAAATTGTGATTCCTAATTAGGAACTTGAATTGACCTCCACATGAAAAAGACTTCCCCTAAAACATTTGGACAGCTTTGTTTGGCAGTTGGCAGTGTCTTGATGTTTTACAATGTTAGGCATGCTTTGAAAATTGCATCCATGTAAACTCCTAATACTAATACGGCTACAATCACCTCAAGCATATTTACTCCTATTGAATTCAAGGTTTTAATATTTCATGTTACGTAAGTTTTGAGCACCATTATTTTATATATATATATATATTTTTTTTTTTTTAAAGGTAGAACACCATAGTCATTTGCTTAATTGCTAGAACCTATAATCTGATGTTCTACATTTCAGAACAACATTCAAAAGCTATTTGAGATGCAGTATGTATTGTTAAACACATTGCTTGGTTATGCAGATGTAAAAGATACTTGAATTGAGAGAAATGCATAAACTGCCCTTGCTGGTCTCCTACAAATAGTTACATAGTTAGGTTGAAAAAAGACACCATCTAGTTCAACATATATATATATATATTTTTATACATCATTTTGCCCCTGTACACATCATTAGTAAGACCCTCATCTGGAATATGCAGTCCAGTTTTGGGCACCAGTTCACAAAAAGGATATCAGGGAACTGGAGAGTGCAACCAAACTAATTAGAGGCATGGAGGCTATGAGGAAATATTAGAGGAACTGAATTTATTCTCTCTTGAGAAGAGGAGATTAAGGGGGGATATGATTAACAAACACATAAGTGGTCCATTTAGTGAACTTGGTGCTGAGTTATTTATTTTAAGGTCATCACAAAGGACAAGGGGGCACTCTTTACGTCTAGAGGAAAAAAGATTTCATCTCCAAATACTGAAAGGTTTCTTCACAGTTAGAGCTGTGAAAATGTGGAATAGACTCCCTCCAGAGGTGGTTTTGGCCAGCACGGCAGATTGCTTTAAAAAAAGGCCTGGATTCTTTCCTTAATGTAAATAATATAACTGGGTACTAACATTTTTAGGTAAAGTTGATCCAGGGTGAATCCGATTGCCTCGGAGTAACTGTCATGCCATTTTAAGGGCTGCATTCCTTTCTAAATCACTAATCTGAAATAATTATGAAGTCACCGTAAAGTTAGAGTACATTATTGGCATATTTGTTTCATGGCTTAGATACAGGATAAGCAAAGCATTAACATGACAGCCAGCAAATGTGCATTTTTTTATCAGGATAAGCCAACTATGGTGTATCCCGTGTCTTTTTTCATTTCAAGTTACCTTAATTAACATTTATGTTTTCAATAAACATAACAGTACAGGATCGGCTAGCACAAAAGGTAACCAACCTAGTGAGCAACAATAGAACTCAAAAAAAGTGCAGCTCTAAAATATCATATAACAAAGATAGACATTTAAAGGGAAAATAAACTTCTATTATTGCATATCGTGCACATAATAATATCATGATAATATATGATCCCATAAGGATCCAAAAATCCACAAAGTGAAAAACGTATATCAAGGAAGTCCGCAAAGTAAAAAAATAACAAAAGTCCTCTAAAGATGACACTTCACAGTGTGACAATATAAATGCATAAAGTGATTACAGTGCTCATTCATAATAAGGTGACTCCAGTGCTCTCCCTTCAGTAAATGTCCTGATGTTTGTCATTCCAGGGTTTACCACTGTATGAATATGGAACTCTCTGCCTTAAATGTGATATACTTTGGCATATACTCTTACTCTTCTTCACATTGTGATTCTTGCCATTCATTAGTTTTAGTTAAAGTGAACCTATCAGCTGTTTTAATAATTTTTAAGGACACATCTAATAGCAAAAAACATGTTATTACCTTTTATTATTTTATTCACCTTACATACTGATGTCCAATAAGAGCACCCTTACCAGCCACTGTTGGCGCTCCTAAAGACAGGGATATGGTAAGTGAACAGGATGTAGTCCTAAATTCAGGAAAGGCAGGTGCCTAGTAACACAGTGAAACCAAGATAATAGAGGTACCCTATGGCGCCTGTTCTTAGGCAGGGCATTTACATGTTTAAAATGGCTGATAGCTTCGCTTTATTGTAAACGGCAAGACCTCTGAGACTACAACCCTCGTTTCTGTAATGACATATTTTTGTACTTTACGTGGAATTCTGTTTTAAATTAACCACTAACCCTAAACCGTCCATAGTGATGTGTAGGTGTAATAACTAGAAATACTTAATATTTCTGGCCAGAGCAGTGTGCAGCATAGCTGTTTATCTACTCGCAAACATTGCTTGAAAATGTCTGTCCAATCTACATAATTGGATATACACCTTATGGGCACTTCTATTTACATTTTTTAGGTTATATTTATGTTCTTAAGTGTTTATCTGCCCAGGCTAAATGTTTAAATGGAAAACAGTTATAACTAAAGAAAGCTGTAGATTGGTGCACAGGTACAGTTTACTGCTATAGACGTCAGCCGAAGCCAAATATATCCAAATCTTTTGCATAGCTGTTTCTCTTGGACTTGTGTTTTAAAATGTTTGAAAATGCAAATAAAGGGTAACAGTGTGAATGTGCTCTCATGTTTAGTATTGTTAATAAGAATAAGGGAGGCAGGCATGGTGTCCTTGATGTTATTTATGCTGCATTAACATCTCTCTCCAGATCATAGAGGCTGAACATATGATGGACCGGATTGTGAATGGCTTATCTGAGACTAGTGTCAAGGTGCGGTTAGCTGCTGTCAGGTACGACATTATAGTCCATTGATTCCTTTTCTACTGCCTACCTTTATGCATCCAGTTTAAAGAGCATCTGTCCCTCACTGCGTAGGTGGAAGGTTTTCCAGTAAACCAATATATTCCATTATTTGATGATTCGTCTAATCCATATACAAAAATATTGGGGAGATGGACACAAATCAGAATTTTCACTGTGTATTGATGCTGTGGCTTATTTAGCATAATAGGCAAATGCTGTAATGTCACTTGCCAGATAAATTTCTTTTTAAACAATTTTTACTTGGTACCCAGTAATTGTAAGTGCAGCAGTTCGATGGATTTTAAAGAAAAAGACGCACCACATTGGTAATTTGGATGCATTAATCACTTAAGCTCCTGAAGGATTTACCCCCTTCATGACCAGAGCACTAGTTGCGATTCGGCACTGCGTTGCTTTAACTGACAATTGTGCGGTCCTATGACGTATCCAAATGAAATTGGCGTCCTTTTTTCCCCACAAATAGTGCTTTCTTTTGGTGGTATTTGATCACCTCTGCGTCACTTCGGATCACTGCTATAAACAAAGAGCGACAATTTTGAAAAAGAAACAATATTTTTTACTTTTTGCTATAATATATATATATATATAAACAACAAATGTATTCATCAGTTTAGGCCAAAATATATTTTTGGTAAAAAAAAATCGCAATCGGCATATATTGATGAGAATTAATTTATGGCGTTTTTCTTTTTTTTTTTTTTACTAGTAATGGCGGCGATCTGTGATTTTTATCAGGACTGCGATATTGCGTCAGACATGGTGGACATTTTTGACACTTTTTTGTGACCATTGACATTTATACAGTGATCAGAGCTAAAAAAAAAAAAACTGATTACTGTGTAAATGTCATTGGCAGGGAAAGGGTTAACCTGTAGGGGGGAAATCTAAGGGTTAACTGTGTTCCCTGTGTGTGTTCTAACTGTGTGGGGGCTGGGCTGGCAGGGGCATGACAGATGTAACTGATCCCAATTACAGGGATCAGTAGATCTCTGTCATACCGTCTGTCAGCACGGGGAACCGCCCTGTGTACATCCCTCTCTCACAGGCCATTGCGGGTCGCTGGCGGACATCGAGTCCGCCCTACCTGCGGCCCCACTCAGGGAGCGTGCGGCAGGCACGAGAGCATGCCGCCAGTGGCGTGCGCCCGCCCGCTATTGCGCCTGTGCCGATCGCCCTTTTTTAGTCAGCGATCTGCGATATCGTGCCACTTTGCCGTCTTATATGTATGCGATAGTCGGCAAGTGGTTAAACAATTGCAGAATATATACAGTAGATATATAGTTTGCAGGAAAGCAAAAACCCTGACAACTAGATAATAAAACATTTAATCACAAACAATTAAGAAATATAAAAGAATGAAAGAAATATGAAAGAAATATAACATTAAAAATCACAATAAATCCAGTAGCACCCTGTGTCTGAACAGAGCATAGTGCACACGACGGTGGCATGCCAATACCAATTTTGCACTTATTGGAGGAGCATCAATTCAGTGGCAAGGTACTGCTTAGGAGATATATGGGTCTAAGTACTATGTGGTCAACCTAAAGCATTCTTCTAATTGTTATGCTATTGTTGTTTAGTAGGTACATGTAGTGGGCGAATGATGCTTTTCCTTGTCTCAAAGAAACACTTTGTTAGGGAATCTTTTTTGAGTGTTTCCTCAACCAACTATTTTAAATACACGTTGTAGTGTCTTTGGAATTGGTGGAAGATAAGGGGTGGTTTAAACGCTAAAGTTAGATTCTAGAACTTTTCTGTACTCTATGTTGCTTTGTAAGCTATGTTGCTTATTTCCCTGTACTGATAAAGACTAATTAAAGCAATGTTGTATAGCCATTGATTAGTAAGTGGCCTTTTACCCATCAGGATTGTATCATTGATCATTTAGGAATTGAGTAGGGCATTGTCTCCTAATATGTAAAAGATATAAAATGATTTCATTGTATGTGTGCAAGTTGGCACCAAACATTTTTCTATCTAATTGCTTCTTCACCCATCTGGGTACAAGGGAATCGTACTGTTACTTATAAAGAAACTTGACATTCACTCTATTGATTTGCATATTGCTTGTATCTAATTGCCTTTTTCTCCTTAGATGTTTACACAGTTTGTCCAGATCAGTCCAACAACTCCGAACCAGTTTTCAGGACCATGCCGTGTGGAAACCCTTAATGAAAGTAATTCATTTCTGTACTTCCCTTATAGAAATCTGCTTCTTCAAAATCTAAAACATACAGGGACTATCAACAATTTAGTTTTCTTGTTAGAAGTTATTACTGGCAAGTTCTGCACATGCATAATTTTCAAGTAAAAAACAAACTTGAATATGTTATTATAGTTTTCTTATGCGTTCTATGTCCTGTGGTAAGTCGTATGTGTAGCTATTTCTATTATAACTGCACTGTAATCTCTGGGGCCACAGAATCTGAGAGATTGTAGTAGTTAGCTGGACCTTTCACTAACGTTAAAGACATGGCAAAGATGTATCGCAATTTTTCAAATTGGCTTCCTCTGTTTGGAACTGATGAAGGCATTCAAATGTGTGGTGAAACAACATAAACTTTTCCAAACAAGTCTAATTGAATGTCACTGACATATATAAATGAAAATAGTTACAAAATGAAGAGTTGCACTGAGCAGGCTGGCCTTTCCCTTCCCGAAGACGCAAATTCCCTGTGGAATATTTTAGGTTTACAAATTCACTTAATTTTACCCTCTATTTCCTGTCATTTCTGGGGGAGTTCTACATGGAAATACCTGATGCAATCCTGATTATTACCATGATTGTAAGGAACATTTACATCTTTTAAAAAAGTTTTTGTAAATCATATCAGGTTGTAATATGTAGTGGCATTTTAATGTCTTTAGGGTCTGTTTCATACATGAACCGCAAACATTTTTTTTCCCTACAGGTTTTACAGAATGCCCCAGATGACATCTTGGTGGTAGCTTCATCGACATTATGCAATCTTCTCCTCGAGTTTTCTCCTAGTAAAGAGGTAAGTTTAACGGAGGCCAAGTGCAATATAGCAGGGGTCATCAACCCATCGATTGCTGCTATGGGAAGGCATAGATTGTGTCCCCGCTGTGCTGACACGGGAATGCCATCCCTTCAGAATGCATTCTCCAGCGACATCACAGACTCCATCCAGTGTGAATATCTTCTAAACCCCAGAAGTTTAGGAGATATTCACTGTACTTACAGGTAAGCCTTATTATAGGCTTACCTGTGGGTACCAGTTCAAAAACGGAGTTTACTACCTACAAAAAAAAAAAAAAAGTTTGCCTACTCCTGAAATATATTGTGCATGCTTGGAATATACCATATTTCATCTGCTGGTGTTAGATACATCATTATAGGTACATATTTGTGAATAAGACGCATGTGCTTAAAATACTCTCTTCTTTGCTCATGTCTAAACTCTTCATGCATCAGACAGCTCTATGTAGCATGCAGATACAAAACTATATATTTAGCTGTTAAGTTTGTTTGAACTTATTATCACTGCATAATACAGGAAATGTTACAATAGGTTAGAATATAAGTGCCTTTAAAATAATCAATCTAATGTAGTCAGATTGTTTTGGATCATCCTGATAAATGACCTTATCCAGATATTTCACCATTGTAATGTCAATACATTAATTGTATTGTCTTTTTTGTATATTATAATGTAGTAGACTCTGTACTGTAAGGACTCTCATTTTGTATGTTGTGATGTGAACAGAAAGTAGGCAGAATCCACTACTCCTTCATTTGTTAAATAATACCCTCTATATGTGCATATGTGTTTTCTTTAATTGGAATGTTACATGTTATACAATGAATATGGGTATAGTGTGTAACATGCTCCCAAAATAACAAAAATAAAAATAAAGAAAACCCTCAAAATGACTCCGCTTTAGATTTTGTAGAGCAACATCAGTGTGTTTGGATGCCTTTTTATCAGTTTTGACGTGATTTTCATGCTGCTGCTTTTTTCGTGGGGGAAGGAGACTTCTCAGTACACAGATGCTGATTGTTAAGGAGTCTGTATCCACTGGCGTCCTATCAACAAATGACATACCTCTGCTTGCAACCAGCGATTCCTGGAAAAATTAAAACAGAAAAATGAAAGCGGCACGGGGGTCCCACCACAATGCATACAAGAGCTCTCTTGTCTGGTATGAACTTAAAGGGGGATCCGATGACAAAAATAGAAAGGCATGGGGTCCCACAAATCTTTACCAGGCCAGGCCCCCACCCCCGTTTCAGGTGTTAATGTAGCTCTTAGAATATATTTGGGCATGATGGTAAAGATCCTTGATAAAGGATCCTTGATAAAGATTTTTCTCTTCCGTTCACTGACAGACGCAGCATTCTTATGACACATGGGGTTATGCTCATCCTACTAGGAGTAGACTAGGCAAAAACAAACAAAAGCGTAGGTTGGCCCCTCCCAGGGGGCCGTCCTCACCTCAGCATATAATCCCCCTGCTCTGCATAGAACATCAGTTTTCTTGGTTCCCTTTGGGATCTGCGGTCTCCTGAAGATTCATCTGATGAAGACTGCTATCAAGAAGCTGGCTGGTGGTATAGAGGCTATCTAGAATCCAAATCTTTCCCCAGTCCAGCCGACACTATGCGAACGCCCTTCGGGGTGCCCACCGCATAGCGCCCGTTCCGTGCGGGCGGCCAGTGGCTAAAACCCACTAGTCCTCTGGCGTCTAGGGTTTCCCTTGGTTCTTTTGACTACAAGATACGTCTCGTCCCCCTAATATACGACTCCACTCCTGCCGGGGGACCCTCCCCGGTTGGATGCGAAAACAAACAAAAACGGATCAGATGAGGATCATCCTACTCGTATTGGGGTACACAGTATTCTTACGACGCAGACAGTCACTTGCCTTCTCTTTTTAGAAATAGTTCCTAGGAAATAGTTCCTAGAAATGGTAGTACGGGTTTATATAAGATTCTCGATGTAATTGTGGACTTTGCCCCCACCCCCGGACCGGACCATTTCTAAACACCCTGGGGTACGGAAAGATAAAAACAGTAGCCTA
>BLSH010420000.1:710962-725226 GCA_018402905.1 Glandirana rugosa
GCAGGTCACCCTACTTGGTCCTCCATAAGGACAAGGCAGTTCTGCGGCCTTCACCTTCATTTCTTCCGAAGGTGGTTTCTTCTTTTCATTTAAATGAGGATATTGTTCTTCCCTCATTGTGTCCGCACCCGTCACATCCCAAAGAGGTCGAGCTGCATTCTTTGGATGTGGTGAGGGCTTTGCGGGTATATTTAAGTTCTACAGCTTCTTTTAGGAAGTCTGATTCTTTATTTTTGCTGACAGAAGGGTCGCGCAAAGGCTTTGCGGCTTCGTCAGCTACCGTATCACGTTGGATACGGAGGACCGTGACTCATGCATATGAGATTCGGGGCAAGGTTCCCCCGTTTCCAGTCACGGCTCATTCCACCAGGGCAGTTAGTACGTCCTGGGCGTTTAGACACCAAGCTTCGGTGTCCCAGGTGTGCAAGGCTGCCACTTGGGCCTCAGTGCACATGTTTACTAAGTTTTACAAAGTTGATGTTGTAGCATCCTCGGATGCTGCTTTTGGCTGCAAGGTATTACAAGCGGCAGTTTAGTCGCGGTTAGCGCCGCCTGAGAGGGCGTCTTTCTGTTGGGTACATTTGTTATGGTTTGCCCACCCCTCTTGATTGGCACAGCTTTGGGACGTCCCCATGTGTCATAAGAATGCTGCGTCTGTCAGTGAACGGAAGAGAAAAATTGTTTTTTTGTATAACTTACCGTAAAATCCTTTTCTCTGAGTTCACTGACAGACGCAGCACCCACCCCTCTGCGTTGGTTTTGTACAGCTTGTTATGAACTGATGTGCTATGCAGAGCAGGGGGATTATATGCTGAGGTGAGGACGGCCCCCTGGGAGGGGCCAACCTACGCTTTTGTTTGTTTTTGCCTAGTCTACTCCTAGTAGGATGAGCATAACCCCATGTGTCATAAGAATGCTGCGTCTGTCAGTGAACTCAGAGAAAAGGATTTTATGGTAAGTTATACAAAAAATCCATTTATTTGAGAATCATGATGACCCATGTAAGTACTTTGTGTCTGCTGGCTGTCGAGAGCAGTGTCCTCAAGATCTAGTTTGATTAATTAATTAAAGAGGAACTGCAGTCTGCTCACATAATTTGTATTAAAAACGTCTTTGCCATTCTGAAGCTTCCCTCCAACCACTTTGCATATTATTTTATATATACTGTGATTCTGTACTTGACAAATATGCTGCAGAAATCTCCCTCCACTAAGTCTAGCTGCAGTCATTTTAACTGTGGGCAGCTGAAGCCGCTGCCTGTTCACTTCCTGGATTAACACACACACATAGAGGCACACCTCCAGTTCTGCAGCTCTCATTGGCCCTTTTATGACTCCGCCCCCCTTACTGGCAAACTCTCACGAGAGTGAGAGAGAGAGCTGTGCATGATGTCAAACGCCGAGGCATTTTTGCGGCCAAGAAACAGGAAGTGGGCTGTATAAGCTATTTACTGGCAGAAAAAAAAATGTTTTACTATCCAAAGTTAAAACAACAAGGGCATAGGATTTAAAAGATGGAAAGATGAAAAAATTACCGCTTTAAAGATTTTGCAGATGCTCAGTGCAGGCAGAAAGACTTTTTGTAAATATTGTGATGCATAACTGTGATGTATGATTTGCCAGTTCCAATGACCTGTGTAACATGTATTCTTAGTCAATTACATTTAGAAAAAAAATTTAGTAAAGTGTGCTCTTCGGAACCAAACTTAGATATACATCCTATCTATCTATCTATCTATCTATCTATCTATCTATCTATCTATCTACCTATACACACAGTATCTCACAAAAGTTAGTACACCCCTCACATTTTGTAAATATTTTTATATCTTTTCATGTGACAACACTGAAGAAATTACACTTTGCTACAATGTAAAGTAGTGAGTGTACAACTTGTATAACAGTGTAAATGTGCTGTACCCTCAAAATAACTCAACACACAGCAATGGTCAGGGGATGCCAGCATCCAGTGAGGGTAAGCAGATCAATTGGCTGCACCTACAGAAATCAAGACCACAGGGATAGAGAAAATGACATGCATCCAATACCAGCACCTATGAAAATAAACAAACAAGGTGAAATGTAAAAGGAACAAAAAACCCACTAAATGCCCTAACTAACTATTACAAATAAGGAGATACACAACAGAATACCAGCAGAGAAAGGGGACAAGGGGAACAGAAGGTCAGCAGCAACAGGTCACAGGGAACAGGGCTCCGGGTCAGGAACAAGGACCAGAGGACAGAACCGGCTCAGGCAGGAACACGGCTTGCAGAGCAATACTGAAGCCCTGAACCTTTGTGAAGGGCAGGCTTACATACTCCCAGCAGATCATATCAGGTGCAGCCTGATAACCAGCAAGTCCATCTGCTGGGAGACACCAAAACTACACCCTCTGGTGCTGAAAGCCAGACCACCACCCGCAGGTGAGCCAAGTAGCAACACAGGTCCTGTCAGTCCCCCCCCCCCCCCTTAAGAAGTGGCCTCCAGATGCTCCATTCTGCCCTTGACCTGACAGTTTATGTACTGGAACATACTCCCCACCGCCAGGGTCTGGAGGTCTGAGTTCGGTATTAGCAGCTAGCTGGACAGCGGGCATGAAACCCGCAGAGGCAGGCAACACAGGGGCATCAAAGTCAGTCTGGGCATCAAGCCGGGGGGAAAACAGTGGCAAGCTGGGCATCAGGCAGGCAAGCATCCACAGGCACAGGAGCAGCAGGCACTGGATGAGTGGGTTCAAGGTCATCAGGCATGGGATCTACAGGCACTGGATCAGCGGGCACCGGGTCATCAGGCATGGAATCAGCAGGCACTGGATCAGCGGGCACCTGGTCATCAGGCATGGAATCAGCAGGCACTGGAGCAGCGGGTACAGGGTCATCAGGCACTGGATCAGTGGGCACTGGGTCAGCAGGAACTGGATCAGTGGGCACCGGGTCAGCAGGCACTGGATCAGCGGGCATCGGGTCAGCAGGCACTGGATCAGCGGGCACAGAATCATCAGGCACTGGATCAGCGGGCACCGGGTCATCAGGCACTGGATCAGGGGGCACCGGGTCATCAGGCACTGGATCAGTGGGCACCGGGTCATCAGGCACGGGGTCATCAGGCACTGGATCAGCGGGCACCGGGTCATCACAATGGGCAGTAGGCACCGGGTCATCAGGCACTGGATCATTGGGCACCCGGTCATCAGGCACTGGATCAGCGGGCACCGGGTCATCACACTGGGCAGTAGGCACCGGGTCATCACACTGGGCAGTAGGCACTGGGTCATCAGGCACTGGATCAGCGGGTACCGGGTCATCAGCGGGCATCGGATCATCAGGCACTGGGTCATCGAGCACCGGGTCATCAGGCTGGGCAGCGGGCACTGGGTCATCAGGCACCAGATCAGCAGACGCTGGGTCATCAGGCTGGGCAGCGGGTACAGAGTCATCAGCAGGCACCGGGTCATCAGGATGGTCCATAATTACCAGATCGGCAGGCTGGGCATCAGGAACGGGATCATCAGGCTGGGCATTGGCCATCGAGTCCTCAAGCTGGGTGTCGGCCACCGGAACAGCAGGCTGGGCAGCAGGCATGGCAGCAGGTACTGGAACAGCAGGCATAGCAGCAGGTACCAGAACAGGCTGTACAGCAGGCTTGGCAGTGGGCACCGGAACAGCAGTCTTGGCAGCGAGCACTTGAACAGTAGGCTGGGTATCAGAAATGGAACCACCAGGCAGGGCATCAGGAACAGGATCAGTGAAGTCAAATTGATTACTGGCAAAGAGTCCATAGGGCCAAACTGGGTGGTGGACAAAGAACCAGTACAGTCAGGTGGGATAGCGACAAGCCGGTCAGAAGCAGAAGGTCCAATCACCATGGGCTGAACCAAGGTGGCAGGTGTGCCAGGATTGGATAGTGGTATGATTGTGTGGGTTGGAAAAAAACAGTTTCTTTTTAGGTTTAGTCGCAGCAATTCAGTGTGCGGATGCAGGGCTGTAAGTAGTGGGTGCAGTGGCTGGAGGAGAGAAAGCAGTACAGAGAGGAATGGGAAGGGAGGAGTAGTTACAGATGAAGTTTTCTGGGGAGTTGCTATGGTCAATGGAGAGAGGGATCTCTGAAGAAATTGGTGGCTAGTGGATGGATGCATGTCAAGAGATACTGAGGAGGACAGACCCGACCAAGCTTGGAGTAAAGGCTGAACAAATGTCAATTTACACTCTCCTTGTCTAACTAAAGAGTGTACTGCATTGATACAATCTAACAGAGCTTTTTGTGAATACACAGAGTAATGTTCCAAAAAATAGCTTTTATCATCCTCTAATAGCCAGACAAGAGACACCACCTGAGATACATTAAAGGGCGGATTATAATCATCACCACCAGTAGGAATGCTAGACAATGCCAACTCCGCACAGATCTGAATGAGGGGCTGAATTTCCTCAAACAAAAAGCTGCCTTGATCCACCAGAGAATGAGCCAGACTGATATATTCCAGCAAGTGTTCCCTAGTCTGCTCTTTCAAGATTTGGCAGCAATATTCCCTGTCTTCTATAAGCAGAGCAAAATACACAACCTCCTCAGACTGCATCTTGCACCAATTAACAAATGCCAAAACCTAATTTCCCAGGTGCAGCCGATCTGATAGTATGGCTTCAGTATTATGTCAGGGGATGCAAGCATCCAGTGAGGGTAAACAGATCAATTAGCTGCACCTACAGAAATCAGGACCACAGGGATAAGTGAAAAAGATATATTTATTAAAGAAAATAACATGCATCCAATACCAGCACCAATGAAAATAAACAAGGTGAAGTGTAAAAGAAACAAAAAACCCAGTAAATGCCCTAACTAACTATTACAAATAAGGAGACACAACAGAATACCGGCAGAGAAAGGGGACAAGGGGAACAGCAGGTCAGCAGCAACAGGACACAGGGAACAGGGCTCCGGATGAGGTATGGGAACAAGGACCAGAGGACAGAACAGGCTAAGGCAGGAACACGGCTTGCAGAGCAATACTGAAGCCCTGAACCTTTGTGAAGGACGGGCTTATATACTCCCAGCAGATCATGTCAGGTGCAGCCTGATAACCAGCAAGTCCATCTGCTGCGAGACACCCGCTGGTGGCCACCAGAACTACACCCTCTGGTGCTGAAAGCAAGACTACCAGCCGCAGGTGAGCCAAGTAGCAACACAGGCCCTGACAGACATTAATGTCTAATCTGTTGGCAACAAAAGTGAGTACACCCTAAGTGAAAATGTCCAAATTGGGCCCAATTAGCCATTTTCACTCCCCAGTGTCATGTGACTTGTTAGTGTTACAAGGTCTCAGGTGTGCATGGGGAGCAGGTGTGTTAAATTTGGTGTTATCGCTGTCACTCTCTCATACTGGTTACTGGAAGTTCAACATGGCACCCTAATGGCAAAGAACTCTCTGAGGATCTGAAAAAAAGAATTGTTCCTCTACATAAAGATGGCCTAGGCTATAAGAAGATTGCCAAGACCCTGAAACTGAGCTGCAGCATGGTGGCCAAGACCATACAGCGTTTTGACAGGTTCCATTCAAAAGGGGCCTCGCAATGATCCACCAAAGAAGTTGAGTGCACATGCTCTACGTCATATCCAGAGGTTGTCTTTGGTTAATAGACGTATGAGTGCTTCCAGCATTGCTACAGAGGTTGAAGGGTTGGGGGGGTCAGCCTGTCAGTGCTCAGACTATACGCCGCACACTGCATCAAATTGGTCTGCATGGCTGCTGTCCCAGAAGGAAGCCTCTTCTAAAGATGATGCACAAAAAAGCCCACAGACAGTTTGCTGAAGACAAGTAGACTAAGGACATGGATTACTGGAGCCATGTCCTGTGGACTGATGAGACCAAGATAAACTTATTTGGTTCAGATGGTGTCAAGAGTGTGTGGCGGCAACCAGGTGAGAAGTACAAAGACAAGTGTGTCTTGCCTACAGTCAAGCATGGTGGTGGGAATGTCAGGGTCTGGGGCTGCATGAGTGCTGCCGGAACTGGGGAGCTACAGTTCATTGAGGGAGAATAGGCCCGTTATGGAAGTGGTTAATGAGAAATACCAAATCATTTTGTAGACGTGTGAATATCGAACTTTCGGGTGCCATTGAAAATAGCTTTGCATGCCCACTCTG
Source organism: Glandirana rugosa (assembly GCA_018402905.1). NCBI lineage: Eukaryota > Metazoa > Chordata > Amphibia > Anura > Ranidae > Glandirana > Glandirana rugosa. Next base: position 717,106 of record BLSH010420000.1, read on the forward strand.
CCACACTTGCAATGCGCTGTGTGAGGGTTATTATATAGAATAATTTGATCATACGTTTCATTTAAATGCTGATATTTTATATATTTCTCCACTTGGAGAAGTGAAGATTTTGAATGGTGTATCCCATTTGCAGGCCAAGAAAATGGTTTAAAAGAAAAGTTAATTTTCTGTTTTGTAAGTGCACCAGAAAGGAAATGGATGTCATTTATAAATGATTCAAGACAAATGCAGAACCACAAGTCCCTTTACTTTTTAGAAGGCACAACAGAAATGACGTCTGTAAAGCCATCTAATGACTCCCCAAGGAGAATTGCGATTGCTTCACCCATCTTGTGTTCTGTTGTTATTTGTAGCATTAATCCTAAAACATCCTGTATTTTTATCTGAAATCAAATTATGGAATAGAGTGGGAGCATTATAGAAATGAATGGAAGAAAACTGCTTGAACAACCATTGCAACTTTTTTTAACCCCCTTTTCTCTATAGTATGCCAGTCCTCCATAACAGTTTAGCTTTTTGTAGCTGACGTGAAATAAAATATAATCCATAAAAAGAATGTGCAAGATATATAAAAAAACACTGTCAGCCTTCCCCAACTGGAATATCCTTTTTTAGCTCTTGTCTTTCTTTGTTAAAGCTGAACTCCAAACAAGCCAAGAAAGCATTCATCAGAATCCTGTCCACCTGCTTATACGTAAAGCAGAACTACATTGCATCTGAGCACAAAAAACACTATTTAATCATTTTTTTATTATTCAAAGCAAACTCTCTCATTCACCTATCACTCATGGCTGCACATTTTATTTTGCTGAGAAATCACTTGGCAGGTTATAGCCAGTCCATTTTACCTAACCTTTGTGGAAAGCATAATGACAGGATTGGTACCAGCTGATTGGAGAAAAGCCAATGTGGTACCGATATTCTAAAAGGGGCAGAGACATATTCCTGGGAATTAGAGGACAGTCAGCCTAACATCAATAGTGGGTCAATTTATGGAGGGAATGATTAGACCAGACCAATTTGCCAACATTCTACGAGGAAGTGAGCTGCCATCTATGTGGTGTATCTGGATTTTGCAAAAGCATTTGATACAGTCCCCCATAAGTGCTCAATTTACAAGCCAAGATCTGTAGGCATAGACCATAAGGTAAACATAAAACTGATTACAGGGACGTGTTCAAAGGGTAATGATAAATAACATGTACTCAGACTGGTCTGAAGTGGTAAGTGGAGTACCTCAGTGTTCGGTCTTGGGACCATTTCTATTCAATTTATTTATAAATGATACAGAGGAAGGGATAATGAGCTCAGTCTCCATTTTTGCAGATGACACAAATATAAGCAGAGCAATAAACTTACACCAGGACATGAAATTTTACAGAATGACCTACATCTAATAATGGAGGGGGCAGACAAATGGCAAATGAGGTTTAGGTGTCCTTTTATAAAACTCTAATCACAGTTCATTTTCGGTTTATAAAGCAGAGATAATCGGGAGAGAACACGTTCTCCGCAGATTATCAATGCACACGGATAAGCTGTCATTCACTGACACAGAAACGGCCAGTTTATGAAGCTGCGATCTCCGCACTTCACTGGCGATCTGGGTCAGAATTCATCCTCCCTGATTCACCAACTCAGAGGTGGAGAATTGGGGGGGGGGGGGTGAAGAGGGAATCTCGGGGAAGGAGGAAGATTATAGACTTCCTCCTGCCTCGTTCAGACCCCCCAACACATTAGCCATGTCCCCCTGCCCTGTATATATGTATATACATGTATATGATGTATGTGTATATATATGTATATATAATGTGTGTATGTGCTTGTATATACATATATAGTGTAGGGGGGCTAATTATTTTATTAACTGTTTGGGCTGGCTCCTCCGAGAATGTCCGTTGCTGAGCAGTGATAATTTATCACTGCTTAACCGCTTGCCGACGGCTGATCGGCAATTGACGGCGACAGTGTGGCTCGATAGCGCGGATCGCCGTCATATGACGGCGGCCACGAGATCGAGCCCAGTGAGCGCGCGCGCGCTCACTGTGTCCGGGGAGGGCCAGGGAGCGGGTGCGGCGGATTCGATCTCTGCCGGCCACCCGCGATGCCCCCCCCCCGGAGTGAAAGAATGGAGGTCCGTGTAAGTAAACACGGACCTCCGTTCTGTGAGGGGGGAAGGGCTGTGATCACAGCCTTCCTCTACATAGAAGGTGTGATCACTTCCCTTCCCCAGCTAGGGCAGTCCCCCCACAGTTAGAACACGCCCAGGGAACACTGTTAACCCTTAGAGCGCCCCCTGCAGGTTAACCCCTTCACTGCCAATGGCATTTACACCGTAATCAGTGCATTTTTATAGCACTGATCGCTGTATAAATGCCAATGGTCCCAAAAAAGTGTCAAAATGTTCTGACATGTCTGCTGAAATATCGCAGTACCGCTAAAAATCGCAGATTGCCACCATTACTAGTAAAAAATAATAATAAAAAAAAACCCCAGAAATGAATTCTCCTCATCCGTAAACACGGCCACTTTTGCACAAACCAATCAATAAACGCCGATTGCGATTTTTTTTATCATAAATATGAGGAAGAATATAAATCGGCCAAAACCGATGAAAAAAAATGTTTTTTTTATATATTTTTTTTGGATTTGTATTTTAGCAAAAAGTAAGAAATTTGGGTTTTTTTGCAAAATTGTCGCTCTTCTTTTGTTTATAGCGGCGATCAGAAATGACGCAGCGGTGATCAAATACCACCAAAAGAAAGCTCTATTTGTGGGAAAAAAGGACGCAAATTTCGTTTGGGTACAACATCGCACGACCGCGCAATTTTCAGTTAAAGCGACGCAGTGCCGAATCGCAAAAAGGGCTCCGGTCCTAAAGCTGGAAATCCTTCCGGTCCTTAAGTGGTTAATAAACGGACATCTCTGTGTTTCTGTGAATTTCTGCTGCCGTAATCTCATTAGGTCTCACGAGATCAGGGCGTTCTCCAGTGTTTGAAGCGTTTTGTAGATCACTTCACTTCACAAACTGTGAAGTGATCTACACACCTTAATAAACTGGCACACAGGGGAGAATGATCTCCTTTGTGAATGCTGGAGAACTGAGCAGTGGATTTTTTACACTGCTTTATAAACGGACACCTTAATCTGGAGAAATGTAAAGTAATGTACATGGGGGAAAAAAACATAAATGCAAACAATTCACTAGGGGGAAAACCGCTGGGAGAATCAAGGATGGAGAAGGATCTAAGGGTCCTAATAGATGACAGATTGAGCAGTAGCATGCAATGTCAAGCTGTAGCTACAAAAGCAGGCAGAATACTAGCATGCATAAAAAAGGGATATATTGTACTCCAGGTATAAAACTATAATTCTGCCACTTTATAAAACCCTGGTTAGGCCACATCTGGAGTATTCTGTCCAGTTCTGGTCACCAGTCCTCACAAGGGATGTGCTAGAACTGGAGAGAGTCCAAAGAAGGGCAACAAAGCTAATAAGGAGAATGGAGGACCTCAATTACGAGGAACGACTGCAAACACTAAAATTATTCTCGCTAGAGATGCGACAGTTGAGGGGGGACATGATAGCGACTTATAAATACCTCAATGGGGATCCCAGCATAGGAAAAAAACTGTGCAGTCCCAGGGAATGTACGAGGACACAAGGCCACACAATGAGGCTGGAGGAGAGGCGATTTAACCTTAAGCTGAGCTGTGCAGGGGGTTTCTTCACTGTCAGGGCAATAAGGATATGGAACTCTTTCCCACAATTGGTGGTTGCTGCAGGGAATATGGATATTTTTAAAAGACTCTTGGATGCATATCTTCAAGAACACAACATAAAGAGGTATGGGAAATAATTGTAGACAATGACACACATACACCTACACAGGCTGAACTGGATGGATTATTGTCTTTTTTCGGCCTTACCTACTATGTTACTTGGAAAAACACCTCCTAGCATTTCTGGAGTGGCCATCTTGAGTAAGGCCAGATGATTTTGTTGCATTTACTTCCTGGAATTCATCTGCCCTTAGCTCAGGCATTCAGGCAGGAAGGTGTGCTTAGCTAAGGAAAACCCTCTTCCCCTTCTTGAAGAATCCCGGTATGTATGACCTCATTTTCCTAGGCCAGGAAACCAGGAGTCTGAAGAAATGTACAAAAAAGTACGTTAAAGCAGGATAATATATCATATCTACTTATCTATTTACTAATGCTAGCAGCATAAGGAATAAAATAGTCAGTGTTGATTAAGAAAGTGAAGTTCTGCTATTTAATAATGCCTGCAATGTTTCTTCATATCCCACATTTGCATCTTGGTCTCTTTTAACCACTTCAGCCCCGGAACGATTTACCCACTTCCTGACCAGAGCATTTTTTGCGATTCGGCACCGCATTGTTTTAACTGACAATTGAGCGGTCGTGCGACGTTGTACCCAAACAAAATTGATGTCCTTTTTTCCTCACAAATAGAGCTTTCTTTAGGTGGTATTTGATCACCTCTGCAGTTTTTATTTATTTTGTGCTATAAACAAAACAAAAAAATTTTTTTTTGCTATAATACATATCCAAAAAAAACATAAAAAAAATGTATTCATCAGATTAGGCTGATATATACTCTTCTACATATTTTTGATTAAAAAAATCGCAATAAGTATATATTGATTGGGTTGCGCAAAAGTTATCACATCTACAAACTATGGGAATAGATGTGACATTTTTATCTTTTTTTTTTTACTAGTAATGGCATCGGGACTGCAACATTGCGGCGGACAGATCGGACACTTTAGACACTTTTTTTGGGTCCAATGACATTTATACAGTGATCAGAGCTAAAAAAAATAGCCACTGATTACTGTATAAATGTCACTGTCAGGGAAGGGGTTAAACTCTAGGGAGCAATCTATGGGTTAACTGCTTTCCCTCAGGGTGTTCTAACTGTGTGGGGGGCTGGGCTGGCAGGGACATGACAGATCTCACTGTTCCTGATCACCGGGAACAGTAGATAAGTGTAATGTCCCCTAACAGAACATGGATCTGCCTTATTTACATTGGCAGATCTCCGTTCTGCCTCTGCAGAAGGCGATCACGAATCTAGTCCGCCCGAACCGCGGGCACGCTCACGCAACTGCGCCTGCGCAAGCTGATGTACCATGACGAAGGTTTGGGCAGCCGACCCAACCAGCCGCCGTAAAACTGCGGCGGCTGGTCGGCAAGTGGTTAACCACCTCACTTTCACCAGGCCAATTTTCGGCTTTTAGTGGTCTCACACTTTGAATGACAATTAGGCAGTCATGAAGTTCAAAGAATGGAAAGTAGACCGCGCTGGAAACACAATCCCTCGTTTGGGGATATCGTCTTAGGGAGATAGGGGTAGATCCCCAATATCCAGTGCCTCTATGGGGCGTGATCTGGAAATTTTGATGGTACGCCCTCTTGCGGGGCCTGGGCTGCTACCACTGTAAACGACTTGACGTTTCGATTCACATATAAGATCAAATCCTAGATACGAATGGAGCGCCCGAGACAAAGGTGTAAAAGTTGCAAAGGTGGATTTTATTCAGTAGGAAGAATAGTAAAAAATGCCAACGCGTTTCGGGGGTCAAATGGCATCCCCCTTCCTCAGGGCTGATGCGTGTTCAAAGAGGCATCCCGATGCATGGATGCGAGGATGCCTCTTTGAACACGCATCAGCCCTGAGGAAGGGGGATGCCATTTGACCCCCGAAACGCGTTGGCATTTTTTACTATACTTCCTACCGAATAAAATCCACCTTTGCAACTTTTACATCTTTGTCTCAGGCGCTCCATTCGTATCTAGAATTAGGCAGTCATGTAACACTGTACCCAAATTACATGTGTATGATTTTTTTTTTTTTTTTGGACAGATAAAGCTTTCCTTTGATGGTATTAAATTACCACTGAGTTTTTTATTTTTTGCTATAGAAGAGAAAAAAATACCGAAATTTTTGAAAAAACACATTTTTCCTAGTTTGTTAGCTGTTTTATTTGCAAAGTGTTCTTTCTTCATAATTTTTTTTTTTTTTTTGTGTTCAATATTTTTATTGAAGGTAATAACAAATAACCATACATACAGTAAATATGTCATGAGTTGGGAAGAAAGAAAACATTCAGAACAGAAGTAGTCGGATCAGTGGCGTGGGGGCCACAGTCCCCGAGTGGGGTGTGGAGCGGGTCTGGTGTTACCATGGAAATAGAGTTTCATCAAAGTCCGGGGGTAGATTGTGTTTAACCCATGGGTGCCACATTGCTTCAAACTTGCGAACCTTGTTGGTTTCAATTGCCAACATTTTAGAGTGGGTTAATACTTTGTTCATCCTATCTCTGGTTTCAGAGAGTGGCAGGGAAGGAGATTTCCAGGCCTTTGCTATAGTTTGCTTGGCCACGGTGGTGAGATGCATTAGCAGCTGGAAGTGGGGGTGTGACAACCCTTCCGGCTTGAGGTTTAATATGGCAGTGGTGTATAGGTAACGTGATTTCTAATGTTTTTGAAATAAGGTAAAATATTTTCTCCTACGTTCACTGACAGATGCAGCTCTTCATGACATGTGGGTTTATGCTCGTCCTATTAGGAGTTCACTAGGCAGGGAAGAAGCAAGCTGGCCCCTCCCACGTGAGCCATCCCCTCTTCCCACATAAACCCCCTACCTAGCTCAGCTCATCAGTTTTCAATGCCTAGTCACAAGGAGTTGACCTGGCTCCCTTATGGAATATGTGGTCCGGATTGGGACCGTTCTTTTTTTTTTTTTTTTTTTTCCCTTTCTTCTATCAAGCATTTGAAGTCTGCTATCAAGAAGCCGGCCGAGGCATAGAGGGTCATTCCAGGACTCTGTACTTTCCCCGGCCCGGCCGACCGATGCGAGCCAGTCCCGTGGTATGGGGTCCCGCCGCATCGTGCCCGTTCCGTGCGGGCGGCCTGGGTGTGTACCCCACTTGCGCCTAGGTCCCGAACTGCGGTCCGGTTCGGGCGATTTTGGCTGTCAGCATCCCGCTCAGGCAGGGGCGGAAGGTCTGCGAACGGGTGGCTACCCGCTACGCCCGACAGGAGTGGTGAGTGCCCCCCTCTCCCCTGTTTCAGGCGTAGAGGGGGGGGGCCCGACAGGTGTCCTGACACTTTTCTGGGTTGTAGCCCCTGGTCCTCCTGGGGTCCCTTCCCCCCCCCCCTCCCCCCGCACTGCACCCGATCGTTTTCACTAAGGGAGCCTTCCCTCTAGTGCTCAGAGCGGGCATTTTGCTGTAGTCACATTCCCCAGCAGATGTTTTGGCCTCTAGTGTATGACCTCGGCGGCCATATTGGACTCCCTGCATGCTGTAAAAATGTGCTTCAGCCGTTTTTACTTTCTCTTTGGAACTCTGTGGCTTCTGACGGCGCAGCTCTTCTGGCGGTCCTAAGTGAAGTTTTACTGGCAGCAAACAGCAAGTATAGCTGGGCTCTCCTGTGGGTGCTGGTGGCAGCGGGTGCAGTCCTCCTGGGTCTCCCTGGCGTTCTGTGGGGAGGTGGTGTGCGGCAGTGTGGGGGTGCTTCAAACAGGTTTTTTTTCACTGCATTTAACTGCTTTTCAGGGAAAACGATGGCAGAGTACCCTGCTGTGCCTGCTGAGGAGGAATCAGCAACAGCGCAATCTGCGCAAGGGGCATTTTTGGACCAGCTGCGGGCGGTTTTTAGCGAATTTCTTCCCCGGCTGGAGCCGAGCATTGCTCCAGGGGTCCCTAAGAAGCGCCCTCCTCCCCCTTGTTCATCAGGGGAGGACTCTGACCCAGAGATAGCTTCGGGGGTCACAGGGACCCCAGTAGAGCTGTCTGACGGTACCTCGTTACGAGCCGAGGTCGGCCCCTTCTTTAAGCGATTTTTGGCGGGCGTCGACCAGGTTTTTACGGGGAACGCGTCTAACGCGACAACGACTAAGGAGGAGTCGTCCGTGTCGTCCCATGAGACGGTAGCAAAAGGGACTTTTCGTCAATTTACGTCACTTTTTTTTGGACAAACTTCGTGGGGGTGTGACGGCGTGTGGTGGAGGGGTGTCTTGCGGTCCCTCTGGGTCCTCCTGACGTGGGCGACGGTGGTCGTGGGTGTCCTCTCGGGTCGATATGAACGACAAACG
>BLSH010420000.1:734373-749679 GCA_018402905.1 Glandirana rugosa
GCAAATAATAGCATTTCTGGTGTCGTCAGACAGCTCCTTTGTCTTTACCATTGTCACACATGAAGAGGGAATAACAGGTGGCTTTTTATAAAACCAAAATGTTCATTTATTGGCTAATTTGGGTCACATGGGTGGAGGCAATTCATCACAGGTGATCCTCATTTGAGATCTGCAACAGGTGAGCCAAATTGGGTTTCCATACTGATTTGCAGCAAAGGGTGCCAATACCACTGACAAGGCAAGCATTATGGTTTTCTCTGTTTTCCTCATAATGTTTATCTTTTTAAATGTTATTTATCATTTACAGTTTTTTGTCAAACACAAGCTATCTGTAGTAATATGTTGGTTAATTTGATACATTTCCTTCAGTAGATATTCCACAATATGTACATAAACTTCATGGGTGCCAATAATGGTGAGCAGGACTGTATTTAGTAAGAGGCATGCTAAGTTTTTGGTAGTTGTATTTTTTGTCACAATTTTTCTTTTTTTCACAAGTTGGTCATTTGAATAAGATGTTTCTCACACACAGAATAGACATATATATTAATACACACTAAAACATATTTTGCCATGTCTCTAGAGCATGGGGATACCACATGTTTTTGATGTTTTCACAGCCTAGATGCATAGAGGGGACCAAAATACAAGGAGCACCTTAAGGCATTCTAGGGGCATTAATTACCCATCTAATTTCCTGAATATCTATCACATTTTTGGAGGCCACATTTTGAAAAGAAAACACCTTAAGGTATTTTTTAAGGGGCATAATAAGTCTTTTGAAGACGTCGTTGTTTTGCCACAAGTTTTTGGAAAATGCAAAAAGAAAATTAAAATTAAGATTTTTTTTTTTACACAAAGTTGTCAATTATTTCTTCCACATAGCATGGGCATACTTAGAATTGCACCCTAAAACACGTTCTGCTACTCTTCCTGAGTATGGGGATACCATGTGTGTGAGACTTTTTCACTGTTTAGACTGATTATGTACCAGACATTGTATCTTGTGTATCACACAAATCAACCAATTGTATCAAAACTAATGTATTGTAATGGTCACCTTTATATGAGTGATCAGGAAATATAACTTAGTGTAGCGTCACCTATAGCAGTCCCCATTCCTATAAGCCATGCAAGCCTAGACTAATGGCACATGGCTACCTCCAGGAATGCCATATTCACTAGCCAGGAAGTACAGGAGGCTGAAGAAAGAAGAACAAAAGAGTTCCTGTGGTTCCAGGAATGCAGTTGTACACAGGGGATGGCTGTGACTGGTGTATCGTAGGAACATGGTCAGTTGGACATGTAGATGAGCCATTTTAGGCTGCAGACAGGGACATGGTCAGCAAACAGGTGAAGGATTGGTCTAGGCAACAGGCAGAAACGTAGCCAATAAACAGGCCGGGGCAGTACAGACAGCAGGCATAGGCAGCACTTCACTGGTGTGGTGGTGATCAGGAACATTGTTGCTGGCTGCACTGGTCTAGTGGCACTGGGGACTAGTGTGGCAGCAATCAGGAACACTGCTGCTGACTTACATTGGTCTGGTGATACTGGGACTGGTGTGGTGACAATTAAGGACACCGTTGCTGGCTTACACTGATGTAATGACACTGCGACTGGTGTGGTGGTGATCAGGGACAATGACTGGTGTGGTGGTGATCATAGGCATTGTAACTGGTGTGGTGGTGCTTAGGGACAATATGACTTGTTTGGTGATAATCAGGAACACTAACTGGTGTGGCCATTATTAGGGACAACATGTCTGGTGTGGCTGTGATTATGGACAATATGACTGGTATGGCCGTGATTATGGACAATATGACCGGTGTGGCGGTGATCAGGGATAATATAACTGCTGTGGCGGTGATCATGGACACTGGCACATGTGTGGCGATGCTCAAGGGCACTGGCACATGTGTGGCGGTGATCAAGGACACTGGCACATGTGTGGCGGTAATCAAGGACACTGGCCCAGGTGTGGCAGTGATTGGGGACACTAACTGGTGTGACGATGATTAGGTACACCACCAGGCAGCACTAGTCTGGTGACATTGTACTGAAGTGGCAGTGATCAGAGATGATGGCTGGTGGCAATGACAATGGACTCCAGTGGACCAAAACTCCAGACCGGGACCAGCCCAGCCATGGTTGCTGGTAATACCTGGGCCGGACTCCACCTAGTCCAATCTATATGAACGCATGCGAGGTGACAAGTAGCGTCCGTCTACTAGTTCACCTCGCATACTGTCACAATATATACATACAATTGTGCTCATAAGTTTACATACCCTGGCAGAATTTATGATTTCTTGGCCATTTTTCAGAGAATATGAATGATAATACATAAACTTTTCTTTCACTCATGGTTAGTGTTTGGCTGAAGCCATTTATTATCAATCAACTGTGTTTACTCTTTTTAAGTCATAGTGACAACAGAAACTACCCAAATGACCCTGTTCAAAAGTTTACATACCCTGGTGATTTTGGCCTGATAACATACACACAAGTTAACACCAAGGGGTTTGAATGGCTATTAAAGGTAACCATCCTCACATGTGATCTGTTTGCTTGTAATTAGTGTGTGTGTGTGTGTGTGTATAAAAGGTCAATGAGATTCTGGACTCCTGAAAGACCCTTGCATCTTTCATCCTGTGCTGCACTGACATTTCTGGATTCTGAGTGATGGGAAAAGAATTGTCAAAGGATCTGCGGGAAAAGGTAGTTGAACTGTATAAAACAGGACAGGGATATAAAAAGATGTCCAAGGAATTGAGAATACCAATCAGCAGTGTTCAAACTCTAATCAAGAAATGGAAAATCAGAGGTTCTGTTGAAACCGAACCTCGGTCAGGTATAGACCAACTAACATTTCAGCCACAACTGCCAGGAAAATTGTTTGGGATGCAAAGAAAAACCCACAAATAACTACAGGACTCTCTGAAAACATGTGGCGTGGATGTTTCAAGATGCACAATAAGGAGGCACTTGAAGAAAGATGGGCTGCATGGTCGAGTCACTGGAAGAAAGCCATTACTACGCAAATGCCACAAAGTATCCCGCTTACAATACGCCAAACAGCACAGAGACAAGCCTCAAACCTTCTCATTCATTCGGAGTGATGAGACCAAAAGTGAGCTTTTTGGCCACAACCGTAAACGCTACATTTGGAGAGGAGTCAACAAGGCCTGTGAAACACGAAGGTGGATTGCTGATGCTTTGGGGATGTGTGGGCTACAAAGGCACAGGAAATTTGGTCAAAATTGATGGCAAGATGAATGCAGTATGCTATCGAAAAATACTGGGGGAACATTTGCATTCATCAGCGAGGAAGCTGCGCATGGGACGTACTTGGACATTCCAACATGACAATGATCCAAAACACTAGGCCAAGTCGACCTGTCATTGGCTACAGCAGAGGGTGAAGGTTCTGGAGTGGCCATCTCAGTCTTCTGACCTCAGTATCATTGAGCCACTCTGGGGAGATCTCAAACCTGTAGTCCATGCAAGACAGCCCAAGAATTTCCAGGAACTGGAGGCTTTTTGCCAAGAGGAATGGGCAGCTTTACCATCTGAGAATATAAAGAGCCTCATCCACAAATACCACAAAAGACTTAAAGCTGTCATTGCTGTTAAAGGGGGCAATAAACGGTATTAACAACTGGGGTGTGTAAACTTTTGATCAGGGTCAATTGGATAGTTTCTGTTGTCATGATTTAAAAAGAGTAAACACAGTTTATTGATAATAAATGGCTTCAGCCAAACACTAACCATGAGTGAAAGAAAAGTTTTGGTGTTATCATTCATATTCTCTGAAAAATGGCCAAGAAATTATAAATTCTGCCAGGGTATGCAAACTTATGAGCACAACTGTATGCATAAAAGTAGGAGGTGGTTACAGGGGGTACTGCAGATATCGGAAAGCCAAGGAGTCTGCAGTAGGGTACTTGGTCCATCCCAATAGGAGTGTTTTTTTTAGGTGCGAGTCTTCTAAAACCATTGATGATAAAATGCTATTTGAATGTGCTATAAAGATCTGGCTAACCAACTAGTGTGGACGGTTTCTGTGGATGGCTTTTTAAACTTTTTAGAGGGTCAATGCCTTCTGGTAAGGAGCTTAGGCCTCGTGTACACTGCTGCTGGCAGCTGCCCCTGAAGTCTCCTCTGTTATCTTATCAGTACATGTACACAGGGTTGTTAACAGTCATTTTCTAGATGAGTTTAGAGGCTTTTTTTGGAAAGCAAAAAAATGCGTTCAGATGGAAGTTCAGAGGCATTTGAAACGCCAAATGCCTGTAACAGCTTGTAAACGTGCCTAAACACGGTAACTCGTGTTTAGCAGCATTTCATTTAGAGACGTTTGTCATTTAAAAAAAGAAAACGCTTCTAGACGTCATTCAGGAGAGGTTGAAAAAGCGTCCCATATACATTAAGCCTAATGTTACTCACAGTTGGTGAATACTCCTGCACAGAAGATTTCTTTTCATTTTTTCATGGTTTGGAGGCAGTTCACATTTTTTTAAATTTTCACATTTTGGGACTTTTAAATGGACTGTTTTGCTTTTATCACTCCCTAAGAAGATTTTATTTTTTCTTTTACAATATTTCTATATTTAAAGTATTTGAAGATTGATCTTATACAATATGTATTGTGGGTTAGCGCTACACTTGTATATATACTTTTGAATTATATGTCAATGAATTGTGTTAGTAGCTAGTAGCGATGGTGGCATTTTAAAAGATATTTTAACTAGAAATTCAACTTTTGTAAGCGAGAGTGGAAAAGTTACTACTCCTGACAGATTTAAAAGGCAGTTTTTTAAAGATGCCTCTATCCCTTAAAAACCTGGGCTTCAACAGCAATGCCATTCAAGCCAGTGACCATGAAGCGGAACGGTAAACCAGTCCCTAGCATAGATGATTTGAATGATCTAGTAGAGCCCATGGAGCATTTGCTAGGAACCTGATCAAGTTGAATACCACATTTGCCTGGGCCAATCAAGAACTACAGTATCTCACAAAAGTGAGTACACCCCTGACATTTTTGTAAATATTTTATTATATCTTTTCATGTGACAACACTGAAGAAATTACACTTTGCTACAATGTAAAGTAGTGAGTGTACAGCTTGTATAACAGTGTAAATTTCCTGTCCTCTCAAAATAACTCAACACACAGCCATTAATGTCTAAACTGCTGGCAACAAAAGTGAGTACACCCCTAAGAGAAAATGTCCAAATTGGGCCCAATTAGCCATTTTCCCTCCCAGGCGTCATGTCATGTCAAGGTCTCAAGTGTGAATGAGGAGCAGGTGTGTTAAATTTGGTGTTATCGCTCTCACTCTCTCATACTGGTCACTGGAAGTTCAACATGGCACCTCATGGCAAAGAACTCTCTGCGGATCTGAAAAAATGTTTTGCTGTACTGTATAAGGGTCACTGAGATACGCTCAATCTCAAACCTGTGGAGTAAACAAGGAAGGAAGGAAAAGCATAGATTGGTGTGTACTGATCTCGCAAAGCCACTAGGGCATCCACTGCTTACACCAGATAATTTTTGTACCTGAAGATAAACTTGTCCAGTTAATTGTTGAATCTAGAGGTTGGGCGGTCCACTTCTGGTGTCCCCCACTTGTGACAGGTCCTGAAAATTTACGGGTGTAGGAATCATTCCCTCTGGTCAAGGCACTGCCAGCTGAGGAGGTCTGACTGCCAGTTGTCCACACATGAGATGGAAAAAATGGACAAGGCTGGAACATGTAATTCTACCCAGGACAGAATACTATCTACCTCTCTTTCTGTGGCAGGACTTTTGGTTCCTTCTTGATGGTAAATGTATGCCACAGCTCCAGTCAACGTTGCTGAGACAAACAAATTGCATGACATTCCAGAATGTTAATGTCACGGTTTAGCCAGCAAATTCCTGCCTCCTTGCTGCTAGGCCTGTGATTTTATTCACATGTGTTGTTTGGCTTCTGTGTTCACCTATGGGTGTCACCTGCTATACTGTGGGTTTATATCTCCTTTCCTTTCTATCACTTTCTGGCCTGCCTCCCATTTTGCTTCCCTATATAAGACATGCTTCATGCAGCCCACATTGCCTGAGCAACTTCCTAGTTCTCTGAGTTCCTGTTTGCTTAGTTTTACACGTATTCAATGTCTGACTTCCCATATCCTGACCCCTGCTTTGTCTACCATTTGTGCTTGCCTGCTCCCTGACCTGACCTCGGCTTGTTTCCTGAATCTTCTATCTCTTGGTGTTTGTACTCTGCACACGCGAGTGGTCTCAGGATCTTCAGCTGGGTGTACCTGGGGACACGCGACCATCAGGGGCCCTGGTGAAGCAGGCTAGGGCTTAGACACCGCACCCTGAGAAAACTCGAGGGGGCGTTCTACAAGGGCTCACAACACTGAAACCTGACAGTTGATCAGAAAACGAGATTCCTCCAATGTCCAAATCGCCTGTACTGACAAGGCATCCAGAACGCTCCTCCACAGCCAGATAGGCTAATATCCTTTGTGTTACCCCCCCCCCCCCTTTTTTTTTTTTTTTATACTGTTCAGTTATGCTAGAAGTAAATGGCCGTTTCCATCCTAGGACCATGTGAATCAGTTTGCTCCCAAAGGAAGAATTCTCGTTTGCATGTTTGCATACTGTATGTTTTGTATTGTGCATTTTGCATTTCTGACCTTTTGATGGTTGTCGGCTTTTCCACTGTCTTCTCTTTTTTTGGAGCGTTTTGTTTTCTGTAATTTTTTTTTTCAAAAATGATAAAGAATTGGAAATAAAAGGCGCTTCCTCCACAGGCTGATCCTGGAAATGCGAAGTGGTTCAGATCTTAATAAGAACCAGTCCATCCCTTCACATATGTTCACTGAAATTACATGCCTCCCTTGATATGCAATGCTGAAGCAAATCCACATATGCTGTACCTTTTCACCTGCAGACCTCTTTCCTCCACAGCCCTGCAAATTACACAGATCAAATGGTATTTCTCAGTTTCCAGGAGACAGTGGGACCCGATCTCATACACCCCACAGCACAGAGCTGACTGTAATCTGAGACCTGAGCAGGGAGAATAGACACATTCCTACACAACTTCACTAGGAAACATGCACGTCTAAGCATGTTAATATCCTGATGTCCTTTATTGGTGGAGTGTGGGCTGGAGGGGGATCTAGGGGGTGGCTGGATTGGTGATCTTTGACTTCTCCCATGTTGTTCAAGTAGATCTCAACCTCTTTAAGGTTGCCTACCTCTGCCCTATAGTATCTTTGAAGTGCTGGAGGTATAATTGTTATAGAGGAACTTTGCTCCATATTTTCTTGTCATGCACATTTTGCAACACTTCTGGAAAGACATAAAGAGGCTGATTACTATACTTCCAGGGGTAACCTTTTGGAGGTAATCCGGCAGTGTTCCTTCTCCATCTTAACCCACTCTCTAGAAAACAATATAATTCCCCCTTCATCTTCTAAATGCAGCCAGGGTATGCATCCTGGATTAAAAAACTGTTACCCTCCTTCTGTCAGCCAATGGATATCTCCCAATAACAAGACGATGGGAATAGCAAACCTCACATCCTCCTTAAAATATCAGTAGGAAAGATTCAGGAAAGCCTGGTTTTACTAACATGAGTTCTAATTAACTCCTGACTACAGATCTTTTATATCAGAATGAAGTTTGGATGAGGCTCTACTGACTAGATTTTTTTATTACTTTTGTGCTTCCTCACGCTCTCACCTTGAATCATTATTATTATCTTTTTTTACTTCTCTCTCTCCCATCCTTATTAATTCTTTCCTTAATCTTTCTTTCCTACAACCCTTTATCTTCGCCCTTCCCTTCTATCCTGACATCCCCCTTTCCTAGTTCTTTCTCCAAATGTTTAACAAAAATAATTTGGCCCCATGTTGTGCTCTACAATTATACAACATGAATTATGGAAACAGTCAATACCCACAGGATCTTGCTATATTTCTGTATTAAATTCTCAACTAAATACGTTTTTGCAAAGAACCTACAATCAGTACTCGTATGTTTCCTTGTAGATGTTTCTGTAAATCTCAATAGCAGTTGGGTAATTGAATTGTATGTTTTTATCACTATATACCTTGTATCTTCAGTGTGTGTTGTTAAAATAAAGGATTAAAAAAATGAACATAAAGCAGTAATAGACATATAAGTATATGATCAATGCTTGCCATAACATTTAAAGTGGTTCTAGAGGCAGAATGAGGCTTTTTTTTACCTTAATGCAGTCTATGAGTAAAAAAACCTTCTGCAAGCAGCTCCCCCTTCAGCCCCCCTAAATACTTACCTATATTTTAGCAAAAGGCAAATAAACCCCCTATATGGGACTGTAATAGGCAGCAAATCACCACAGTAATTGGTAAAAAAGACTACATTTTATTATATAGTAATTGATTTTGATTAAAAAAAAGCAAAGAAAGGTTCACCCCCTGCTAAAAGTAAATACAAGAAAATGGTACATACAATCAATATACATAACAATTATAAGTCAAATGTTAATGAGACAGATTAAACAGTCCACCACAGATGTTTGCTGTGGGAATAATTGAACATATCTTGTATGGAAAAGAGATCCATTGCCTGAAGATTGAGGTGGAAATTTGGTGCCAAATTTTCACCTCATTCTCCATCTTCGGGCGACGGATCTCTTTTCCATACAAGATATGTACAATTATTCCCACAGCAAACATCTGTGGTGGACTGTTTAATCTGTCTCATTAACATTTGACTTATAATGATTATGTATATTGATTGTATGTACCATTTTCTTGTATAGCCTTTAGCCTTTTGCTAAAACTAAGTAAGGGATGAGGCAGCCACCACTTAAAAGACCTCACTGACTGTGAAACTTCCTCACTGATTAATACTTATCTAAGCCCCATCTCGATCCAGCCATGTGCACAAAATCAGAGGGTCTCTCTCCTCATTGGTTCAGACAGAGCAGTGGGAGCAATTGGCTCCCGCTGCTGTCAATCACAGCCAATGAGGAGAACTAGCTCGGGAGTACACACAAATGCCCCCATAGCAAGTGGACTGCTATGGGGGCAGTCGGCTGGGAGGAAGAGCCAGGCGCGCCGGTGGGGACCCGGGAAAAGCAGGATCGGGGCTGCTCTGTGCAAAACCACAGAGCACACAAGTATACCATGTTATTAAAAAAAAAAATAAAATCTGCCTTTACAATCAATTTAAGTATAGTATTATCAACACCCCAGTTCATGAACGGCTTATTTTATATGAAGA
The DNA here is from genome assembly GCA_018402905.1 of Glandirana rugosa. Lineage (NCBI taxonomy): Eukaryota > Metazoa > Chordata > Amphibia > Anura > Ranidae > Glandirana > Glandirana rugosa. The sequence continues at coordinate 743,647 of BLSH010420000.1, forward strand.
TAAGAATAAAATGACTATAGAAACACATGTCCAAGATCTTGAGCTCAGCACTGTCACTAAGTGGATCACTGAGAATACGTATTGTGGCTGGCCCAAAAAAATTGTTCAGTCTTTACAAACCCTTTGCCTGGAGTGGTTTACCCCAGTCGTTGAACAATCTGCTTTTTCCACTTGAAATCAATACACAGAGAAATCAAGTAGTTGTCCTATGGTTTTATGTTATTACACTAATAGATGGTCATTTTAAAATGCTTTCCAAAGCAGTTTCTGAACAATTCATGCACCCCTAGTGGTATTTTTACCTGTTATACTTTGAAAAAAAACTGTATAATGTTTCAGTAATATGAAATCTTAACACAAAAAGGTGGAACCCCTGTATTTGTGCATTACTTTTATATGTCTATAGTATACCAGATTAGTTTGTGGAACAACTTTCTGGCTTATACGATAGGGCTGTCTTTGGAATGTGCATTGTAAATATACTCACTCATATGTTTTGTTTCTGAAAATAGATATAATTCACATATTACTTTCTATAACGATTCCTCACCAGTAATATTTTTTCAGCCTATTTTAGAATCTGGAGCTGTAGAACTACTATGTAGTTTGACCCTAAGTGAGAATCCTGCCCTGCGTGTCAATGGTATCTGGGCTTTAATGGTAAGCATTTTTTCGCTAATATGATATTCTATTAATTGATAACATCTTCATAACAATGTTTCTATTTTACAGAACATGGCATTTCAAGCTGACCAGAAGATAAAATCCGACATTTTAAGAGGTCTAAGCACAGAGCAGTTGTTTCGACTATTGTCTGATTCTGATGTGAATGTATTGATGAAAACACTGGGACTTCTCAGAAACTTGTTGTCTACAAGACCAGTAAGTAATTTATGAACAATTGCTGATCCCCAGCAAATAACAAAAACAAAACTTATGATCAAAATCTTGCCATATGCAATTTAATATTTGCAGGTGACAATAGTCATCGGGACAAATAGTGTGAATTTTTCCAGCAGGGAGCAGATGGCAATAAAATGTGACTAGTTGTACAAGGAGGAAAGCACCAAAAGAACATAAAAGGTCCAGATAAAATTTTATTTAGACAAATATAACCAACATGTTTTTTTTTTTGGGGGGGGGGGGGTCAAAGGACCCCCCCCCCCTTTATCAGGGCTTGGTACTGTTGAACAAAGGGCGTACTGGACTGAAACAATTGGAGGGATTATGAAAGTGATATTAAAGTCTTGTTCTTTTTTTTTTAAATAACAAACATGTTATACCTACCTGCTCTATGCCATGGTTTTGCACAGAGCAGCCTAGATCCTCCTCTTCACGGGTCCCTTGCTGGTGCTCCTGGCCCCTCCCTCCTGCTGAGTGCCCCCACAGCAAGCGCTCGAGCCAAGCCAAGCCACAGCTCTGTATGTTTCAATCAGACACGGAGCCATGGTTCGGCCCTGTCCCCTCTCTCTCCTTATTGGCTAACTGACTTTGATTAACAGCAGTGGGAGCCAATGGCGCTGCTGCTGTGTCTCAGCCAATCAGGAGGGAGAGTCCTGGATGGCCGAGGCAGTCTTGCACATCGCTGGATAGAGATGGGGCTCAGGTAAGTATTAGGGGGGCTGCTACACAAACCAGTTTTTTTAACTTAATGCATTAAGATAATAAACCTTCTGCCTTTACAACCACTTTAATTAGTATGATTGCTCCAGATGCATACATCATTGTACGTATCTGCACCATATGCAAATCATACTAATTTTTATGTTCTGCTTTTGACATGGAATCCAATCCTTCTGCTTTTGGAATGTATACCTTCAGCTTCTGGCACTTTGTTCCTTGCACACTCGGTCCCTACTTGATTAAATAGTCAACCATCGGCCACCACCCATGGGAGCGCTGCCTAGTGAGATTCATCCCCTTTACATTGATTAAGACCTGACTAAGTGTACTGCTTTATAGAATCCAGTGCCCCACACCTGCTTCCCAAGCAATAAAACTGTGACTGGGTGTTAACACTATCCAAAAGTTTTGGCTTTAGCTATTTTCTTATCAAATTATTGATATGAAAAATAGTGCCACAAACGTATAATGGGCAAGATAAGTATTGTTTCTTTTTTATCAAAACAGATTTTTTCCTATTTGTTTTAAATAAATGAGGGCTAAGGAACATGCATACCTGTGTGAATTGCTTCATTGCTGATACCTTGCTGAGCTTTTCTTCAGCCAACTCTGCCTTATCTGGCAGTGCTACAGACATTTTATCCCATTGGTTCAAATAACGACTCCCATGGAGTAGATGCAGTCATTCATGACAACTGAAAAATTAACTTTAGTAGAAAATATTCTAATTTATATGCACACCACAACAGATCTGGTGATTTGAGACAATTGTCTAAGGCAGACCATAGATTATGTGATTTTATTTCCTGCAACCATGAGTTGCAGGAAAAAAATAAAATCGCTCTATTCCCCCGTCAACACAGTCAGCGTTAATGGGGGGAATTCTTCCCGTGAAGCTATTGGTGTCCCAATGGGTGGGGCGGGGGGCCGTCTCTGCCGGGAGAACACAGTGATATTACATTTAAAAATCCAACATGCTGGTTGTATCCAAGTTGATCGATGGATCAACTTTGTTACAATTAGCCTTCCCATAGATGGTTCAAATCTTGGCAGGTTCAGCAGGGACCGGTCGAGATTCAAACTATCTATGGCTGTCTTAAAGCTAGCACAAGCCCACAGTCCACTACACATTAAATGCTTTCCCATCAAAGGCCTTCCCTTATCAGTTGTGCCTGAATTGCACTAGGCATTCAGACATCTTTTCAATTGCAATCATTTTGATACATGAGAACAAATGTGGCAGGTGTCCTCGGCTGTTAATGATGTTCGTGATTAGTGAGTCTACTTTCCTCAGCAATTAGCATTACTAAGGTGACATTCACACTGGCAATTTAGGCCGGTGCAAATTTGTAGTGGCAGGAATCCGATTCCTGTTGCAGTTCTGAGAGGCTACGTGTGTCCGTTGGCCCCCGTTCACTATGTCAGGTTGCCAGCGGCCGCAGTTCTTCGCTGCTGTCTGCATAGCCAGCGATCACTGCAGTTATTCATTAGCTGGGCAGAGATCTGCGAATAGCTGTGGTTGCTCAGAGCCGCAGCAGGAATCTCTGCATCCTGCCGCTACAATTCGCACTGGCCTAAATGGCCTTTGTGAATGTAGCCTTATTCTGTAGATATTGAGCTAATTTACAGCGGCTCTTAGTAGGCAGTTCCCAGTCATATTGAGGGAACTGTTCTAGCTATGCCACTCATTCAAACAATAACTAAAGGTCACTTTATTCTTTGTGATATTACATTACCACTGCTGTTTTTTATAGCATCCTAATGATCAAATTCTAGAGCCTAGAGGTCTCTCAAACTCATGAACTCACTGTGAAAATAATCAACACGTTTTAAATATTAACTGCTAGTTTAACATTTATTGTATGTATAGTTACTACATAATTAAATGTCAGCGTTTGATCAAGGATGAATTATTATATTGCCTAGTGGTTTTTATACTTTGTGTGTTCTAATTATCCTAGAATTTATTTTAGGCAACCCGTGTTAACTGCCTACAGGCTGTTGGTAACATTATTCCTTTCTTCTTTGTCCTCTATGTGCACTTTAAGCACATAGACCAGATAATGAGCACACATGGGAAGCAGATCATGCAAGCAGTGACCTTCATCCTTGAAGGGGAACATAACATAGAGGTCAAGGAACAGGTATGATATTACTGGTTCAGTGCCAGCATTACCTGTACTGCACTCGACTGATCTTTTAGAAGCATGAAACATGGTACTCTGTAATGAGTGATGGGCTGCTTAATCTCCCTGGCAGGGGTTAACAACAGCTTAGCAGTACTGTAGGTAATGAATATTTTACTAGCACAAGCAAAAGATATGCATAACACATTTTATTCTTATCGATTTTCGTTAGAGCCCAGTCCTTCACAATTAATGTATTACATCAGCTATTCTTTGGCTCCAGTATGCTGTATTGTAAATGCACTTTCCTAGCACATGTTCATGTACATTAGCCTAAAACTCTCATTGGGATACAGGCTTTTTATTTCCAGCAATGGCTTCATTTGCTGGTTTGTCAGCTGATTACTTTTTACTATTACCGGTTACATAATAATTGAACCTCAAACATGCAGTATTTATAGTGTCTAAAAGTGCACAACTAGTATTATAAGTTCACAGGTAGTTTGTAGTAATTAGTGATGGTCTCAGAAGTGTTCGGTTACAAGTCTGAACCCATTTGAGCTATTCTGCCGGGAAGCTGTCAAACCCAACAGCCAGCCAGAAGTGGTGGATGCATTTTCTGCCCCACAACTCCACATATGAAAGGGTATACATTAGGCTGTAGGGCAAGGTATGCCTCCATCATCTTCGATTGGCTGACAGATTTGACAAACCCCCCTGCAGGATAGCTCAGACGAGTTCAGACTCCGAACGTGCCTGAGCTCATCACTAAATGCAGGAACACACCTACCAAAGTTGGAATTTGCTATCTGAATGGGCTTTCCACATATTTTCCGCTTTTTCTTTTTGTCTGTTTATTAACAATGGAAGGTTTAAAGTTTAAGGTTTTAGTATAGTTTGTGTTTAGTGAGTAAAGAAAAAAAATCAGCATCACTGTGTAAAAGAAGCAGCTTAATACTTACCTTTCTGATGGGTTGTGTATTACGGTAATTTTTACTTTCTTAAGGGGCTCTAGGCACCACTGCTTTTCAACACTTTTTGTTGTGTCAGTGTACACCTAAAAGTGTTCGATATTATTTGCCACCAGATCTCTTCAAAAGGGTCTGCCAGAAAGGTAAGTATTAAGGGGCTTCTTTTACAGGGTGATGCTGGTTTATTTTTGTATCTTGGCAACAAGAAAACATAATCTTATTTGCCATATTCAACACGTTGCATGCTTCCATTTCCCTTATTTTGCTCTTTTATTACAATGGATATACAAAGTCTACACACCCATGTTAAAATGTCAGGTTTCTGTGACGTAAAAAAATGAGACAAAGATAAATAATTTCATAACTTTATCCACCGTTCATGTGACCTATAAACTCAATTGAAAAACAAACTGAAATCTTTTAGAGGTGGGGGAAGTAAAAATAAAACTAAAATAATGTGGTTGCGTAAGTGTGCAATCATATTCAAACTCATGTTAAATAGGAGTCAGTACATATCTGCCATCATTTTAAGTGCATCTGATTAACCCCAAATAAAGTTCAGCTGTTCTAATAGGTCTTTCCTGACATTTTCTTAGTCGCATGCTACAGCAAAAGCCATGGTCCACAGAGAGCTTCCAAAGCATCAAAGGGATCTCATTGTTAAAAGGTATCAGTCAGGAGAAGGGTACAAAAGAGTTCCAAAGGCATTAAATATACCATGGAACACAGTGAAGACAGTCATCATCAAGTGAAGAAAATATAGCACAACAGTGACATTACCAAGAACTGGATGTCCCTCCAAAATTGATGAAAAGACGAGAAGAAAACTGGTCAGGGAGGCTGCCAAGAGGCCTAAAGCAACATTAACCACTTCAATACCAGGCACTTAGGACACTTCCCGCCCAGACCAATTTTCAGCTTTCAGTGCTGTTGCGTTTCGAATGAGAATTGCGCGGTCGTGCGACGCTGGAGATAAACACCCTTGTTTTACTGTTTTTCACACAAACCCACGTCGCAGCGTGCTGGCGCGTTAAGAGTAAGCTTTGCGTTGTCGTGACTTTCGACTTTTAACCAGACCCGCCCTTCACAGGATTCACGGACCATAACTTCACCAATTACAACGAAATCCGGAGAACCGTCGGAGGGACTGGTCAAAAGAAGAGCAGAAAAGTAGTTAAAACCTCCCTGTAGGTCAAGAACCATTACAGTGACAACACGATATAAAAGAAGTGAACTACTACTGACAGAAGTGACACAAGGTACCATATAAATTACGGAAACCTTGAGAAAACATGGGAAGAGGACTGACTATG
>BLSH010420000.1:750103-771071 GCA_018402905.1 Glandirana rugosa
TGCGCTGATAAACGTTCAGCGCAGCCCCCCCTCATCAGCCGAGCAGCCGTTAGGCTCTCCGCTGCTCAGGTCTGCAGACCTGAGCAGAGGAAAAGCCGATCAACGGCTCTTCCTATTTACACTGTGATCAGCCGTGATTGGTCACGGCTGATCACATGGTAAAAGGCTTCGGATCGAAGCCTTTTACCTCGGTCGGTAGTGCGGTGGGTCAGACTGACCCACGGCACCACCGATCGCCGCGATGCGCGCCCCCAGGGGCGCGCGATCGCGCATTATCCTGAGGACGTCAATAGACGTCCAGTCAGGATAATGAACCCCCCGCCCGGACGTCATTTGTCAATGCGCCGGGCGGGAAGTGGTTAAAGGAGCTGCAGGAAAATCTGGCAAGTACTGGCTATGTGGTAAATGTGACAACAATCTCCCATATTTTTCATATGTCTGAGCTAAGGGGTAGAGTGGCAAGACGGAAGCCTTTTCTTACCAAGAAAAACATCCAAGCCCTGCTAAATTTTGCAAAAACACATCTGAAGTCTCCCAAAAGCATGTGGGAAAATGTGTTATGGTCTGATGAAACCAAGGTTGAATATTTAGCCATAATTCCAGAAGAAATGTTTAGCGCAAAATCAACACTGCACATCACCAAAAGAACACCATACCCACAGTGAAGCATGGTGGTGGCAGCATCATGCTTTGGGGCTGTTTTTCTTCAGCTGAAACAGGGACCTTAGTCAAGGTACAGGGAATTATGAGCAGTTCCAAATACCAATCAATATTGGCACAAAACCTTCAGGCTTCTGCTAGAAAGCTGAACATGAAGATGAACTTCATCTTTCAGCATGACAACGACCCAAAGCATCCATCCAGATCAACAAAGGAATGGCTTCACCAGAAGAAGATTAAAGTTTTGGAATGGCCCACCTGGAGCCCAAACCTGAATCCAATAATCTGTTGAGTGATTTGAAGAGGGTTGTGCACAGGAGATGCCCTAACAATCTGACAGATTTGGAGTGTTTTTGCAAAGAAGGGTGGGCAAATATTGCCAACTCAAGATGTGCCATGCTGATAGACTCATACCCAAAAAGACTGAGTGCTGTAATAAAATCAAAAGGTGCTTCAACAAAGTATTTGTTTAACCACTTCAGCCCCGGAAGGATTTCCCACTTTAGGACCAGAGCACTTTTTGCGATTCGGCACTGCGTCGCTTTAACTGACAATTATGCGGTCGTGCGACGCTGTACCCAAACAAAATTTGCATCCATTTTTCCCACAAATAGAGCTTTCTTTTGGGGGTATTTGATCCCCTCTGCGTCATTTCTGATCACCGCTATAAACAAAAGAGCGACAATTTTGCAAAAAAAAAAAAAACAATATTTCTTACTTTTTGCTAAAATACATATCCAAAAAAATATAAAAAAACATTTTTTTCATCGGTTCTGGCCGATTTATATTCTTCCTCATATTTTTCGTAAAAAAATTGCAATCTGCATTTTATTGATTGCTTTTTGCCACGTTTTCGAATGATGAGAATTAATTTATGGGTTTTTTTTTGTTTTTTTTTAAATATTTTACTAGTAATGGCGGCGATCTGAGATTTTTAGCAGTACTGCAATATTGCAGCGGACATGTCGGACCATTTTGACAATTTTTTGGGACCATTGGCATTTATATAGCGATCAGTGCTACGAAAATGCATTGATTACTGTGTAAATGCCATTGGCAGTGAAGGGGTTAACCTGAAGGGATGCTCTAAGGGTTAACTGTGTTCCCTCAGTGTGTTCTAACTGTATGGGGGCTGGGCTGGCAGGGGGAGGGGAATGATCACGGCTCCCATCTACAGGAAGCCTGTGATCACATCCATTCCCCTCTGTCAGAACGGAGATCCGTGTTTACATACACGGACCTCTGTTCTCTCACTGCGGGGGAGCTATCACGGGTAGCTGGCAGAGATCCAGTCTGCCCTACCTGCTCCCTGGCTCCACCGTAACACGGCGAGCGCACCTCCGGTGGCGTGCGCACGCTCACAATGCGCAATCTCGCAGCCATCGTCAGGTGACGACGGTTTGCGATAACAAACCAAGTTGCCGCTGTCAAGCCACGGCAGGTGGTCGGCAACTGGTTAAGGGTGTGCACACTTATGCTTTTTAGCTTTTTTATTTTTACTTCCCTCCACATAAAAAAATGTGTTTGTTGTTTAAGGTGGAAAAAGTTCTGAAATTATTTATCTTTGTCTCATTTTTTTACATCACAGAAGCCTGTCATTTTAACAGTGGTGTGTAGATTTTTCTATCCACTGTATATAGTAGATTAGCCACTGAATACAAGGTAGATTACTTTCCACAATTCCTCAGCTTGGCTGCTTAACATCCGTTAAAACAATATATTACCATCACTGCATTGCATTGTTTTCAGTGAGTTGGCTGTAAAAAAAATTATTTGCAGCCAATGAAAGGTCTGTATTGCTGCAATTCCATGCGATGTGAAGCTCAGCTGCTGAGCAATTGACTTTCGACAGTGCTTGGAGCTAGCGACAGAATGGCCAGTTTCAGTAACTACTTGTGTTATCCAATGCAGTTGTTAATGATCAGAGCACGCCAGCAATTTGTCGCTGCATAGAGAAGCACTATAGCCTACTACAACAGCAACCCTATAGCTACATATAAAAATCACATGGGAAAGTAAGCAGAGGTTTTTGTGGCTGCTGAAAAGTTGCTAGTGTGATATCCATTGGCCTCATTCACACGGGAGGTATCAATGTATACTCTCTGTGTGAGGGTCATGTTTACTCGCATGGAGATGCATAGGTGTACCATATATACCCTTGCAGGCAGTTCCAGTCATGTCAATTGAAATGCAGAAGCTGCATGGACACAGACGCTGCTTCCAATCTGACATCTTTGTGGTTGCATTCGAAGCCATGCACTTGGATGGATGTCAGAAACAGCATCTGTACAGCTGCTGCGTCCCAAATAATTTCAAAGGTACTGCCTACATGGGGATACATGGAACACCCATGCATCCCTGTGCAGGTAAACACGGCTCTCACATGGGGCACGCATTGATGTACCCCGTGTGAAAGCCATACAGTGGCTCACAAAAGTGAGTACACCCCTCACATTTTTGTAAATATTTTATTATAACTTTTTTTTAAGAAATGACACTTTGCTACAATGTAAAGTAGTGAGTGTACAGCTTGTATAACAGTGTAAATGTGCTGTCCCCTCAAAATAACTCAACGCACAGGCATTAATGTCTAATCACCTGCTAGTTACATAGATACATACTTACATAGTTAGTCAGGTTGAAAAAAGACACAAGTCCATCTAGTTCAACCAAAAAAGAAAAACAAATAGAAAAATGATATATAACCATACAATCCCATATACAATCCTTCACCCACAGTTGATCCAGAGGAAGGCAAAAAAACCCCAGCAAAGCATGATCCAATTTGCTATAGCAGGGGAAAAATTCCTTCCTGATCCCCCGAGAGGCAATCGGATTCACCCTGGATCACCCTAGTTCTAGTGCTGCTAGCATTGCTGCAGAGGTTGAAGGGGTCAGCCTGTCAGTGCTCAGACCATACGCCGCACACTGCATCAAATTGGTCTGCATGGCTGTCGTCCCGGAAGGAAGCCTCTTCTAAAGATGATGCACAAGAAAGCCTGCAAACAGAAGACAAGCAGACTAAGGACATGGATTACTGGAACCATGTCCTGTGGTCTGATGAGACCAAGATAAACTTATTTGGTTCAGGTGGTGTCAAGTGTGTATGGCGGCAACCGGGTGAGGGGTACAAAGACAAGTGTTTCTTGCCTACAGTCATGCATAGTGGTGGGAGTGTCATGGTCTGGGGCTGCATGAGTGCTGCTGGCACTGGGGAGCTACAGTTCATTGAGGGAACCATGAATGCCAACATGTACTGTGACATACTGAAGCAGAGCATGATCCCATATCTTTGGAGACTAGGCAGCAGGGCAGTATGCCAACATGATAGTGACCCCCAAACACACCTCCAAGACGACCACTGCCTTGCTGAAGAAGCAGAGAGTAAAGGTGATGGACTGGCCAAGCATGTCTCCAGACCTAAACCCTATTGAGCATCTGTGGGGCATCCTAAAACGGAAGCTGGATGAGCGCAAGGTCACTAACATCCACCAGCTCCGTGATGTCGTCATGGAGGAATGGAAGGGGACTCCACTGGCAACCTGTGAAGCTCTGGTGAACTCCATGCCCAAGAGGGTTAAGGCAGTGCTGGAAAATAATGGTGGCCACACAAAATATTGACATTTTAGGCCCAATTTGGACATTTTCACTTAGGGGTGTACTCACTTTTGTTGCCAACGGTTTAGACATTAATGGCTGTGTGTTGAGTTATTTTGAGGGGACATAAAATTTACACTGTTATATAAGCCGTACACTCACTACTTTATTGTAGCAAAGCGTCATTTCTTCAGTGTTGTCACATGAGAAGATATAAAATATTTACAAAAATGTCAGGGGTGTACTCACTTTTGTGAGATACTGCACCAACGATGATGGCTATTATTATTATTATAAGCAATTATGTAGAGGTCTTAAACTATCAAATTAACATTTGCAGTTAAATACAGGAACGTAGATATTGAGTATTGAGTTTGTGTCCACCTCTCCCATTTCCTAAATTTTATTATTCAGTAAGGCCATCAAAGTAATAAACCATTAGTGAGTTGAGGTTATGAGATTCTTAAAATCTGTGTTTAGTTAGGTTCTAGGTGTCTGTGCTTTTAGTTTTGCAAACTTAGAATGTAACCAAAGTTATAATTAAAGAGGACCTGCAGTCTGCTCACATAATTTGTAATAAAAGCATCTTTGCCATTCTGAAGCTTCCCTCCAACCACTTTGTATATTCTTTTATATATACTGTGATTCTGTACTTGCCAAATATGCAGCAGAAATCTCCTTCCACTGAGTCTGGCTGCAATCATTTTAACTGGGCAGCTGAACCTGTTGCTTGTTTGCATCCTGGGCTTACACAGACACACAGGTGCACACCTCCAGCTCTGCTGCTCTTATTGGCCCTCTTATGACTCATCCCCCTTCCCTTCCTGGCAAACTCTCGTGAGAGAGAGAGAGCTGTGCATGATGTCAAATGCAGAGGCATTTTTTCTAGCCAAGAAACAGAAAGTGGTCTGTATAAGCTATTTACAAGGGCAGAGGATTTAATAGGTGAAAAAAATGACAGAAGTTCCGCTTTAAGATCACCTTCCATATGTTCATCTAGCTTTCTTGTACATTTTTTTTTTTATTTTCAACTACTTACTTTAAAATGGACCCTTCTATATCACAACATAGCCTACCAGCTGTTAGCACTGGTTTGCCTGTGTAGGCGTCCATAATAGAGATGGTTAAGTTACCACCTCCCTGCTAGGTTGTATCTCTACTGGTACATCTCAAACCTTAAAATGCCAAAATGCAACAGTTTGGTGACTGAGGTGTAATAGGTTACGTTTTATTTCTCTTCTAGACACTTTGTATACTTGCTAATATAGCAGATGGTACTTCAGCAAAAGACCTTATTATGACGAATGATGATATTTTACAGAAGATCAAGTATTATGTGGTAAGTCACAAACCTATTTCCTGGCACTGCTTTGGCAATATTATCTGTAGTTTCTTTAAAGAACAGGATAAACATATTTCTCCTATCATTCGCTGACAGACGCAGCTTCTCCATTACGTGTGGGGTTTTATGCTGGTCTCACTAGGAGTTAACTAGGCAGGGAAAAGAAACAGCTGGCCCCTCCCATGGGGGCCGTCCTCTCTTCCCACATAAGACCCCCTCATAGCATAGCTCTTCAGTTTCAATGCCTAGTTTGCAAGGAGTTGACCTGGCTTCCCTTCAGGGGAATTGCGGTCCTGATTGTGACCGTTTTTTATTTTTATTTGTCTTCTATCAAGCAATTGATCTGCTATCAAGAAGCCGGTCAGGGCATAGAGCGTCCATGGGCTCTGTACTTTCCCCGACCTGGCCGACCAATGCGAGCCAGTCCCGCCGTATGTGGACGCGCCGCATCCTGCCCGTTCCGTGCGGGCAGCCTGGGGTGATCCCCCCCTTACGCCCAGCCCCGGATGCTATTCGGGAAGGGCGACTTCTGGCCTGCAGCATACTGCCCAAGCCAGGGCGGAAGGTCTGCGACTGGGTGGCTACCCATGGCGTCGTCCGGAGTGGTGAGTGAGAGCTCCTTCCTCCCCCCCCTTTTTAGGGACGGAAAGGGGGACCGACGACCCTTAAAAAAAAAAAAAAAAAAAAAAAACATTTTTGCTGGGTAGCCGCCGGTAGGGGCGCACGGAGCCCTGTTCACCCCCTGCACACCCCCCCCTTCCCCCGATCGTCTAGCGCCGTTCCGTCGTTTTTTGCCGCCATGCGGCGATCGGCCTCCATTTTGCGGCGGACCGCCGCCATTTTGCCGTAGCCGCAGACATATTGGGCCTATGGGGCTTTCCCTCTAGCGCTCAGAGCAGCCATTTGCGGTACTGCACTTCCCTGCAGGTGTTTTTCGGCCTCTAGTGTTCAACGGTGACCATATTGGATTCCCTGCTCTTGCAAAAAGCGTGTCTACAGCTTTTTACTTTCACTTTGGAACGGTGTGTGCTCCTGACGGCGCGGCTTTCTGACGATCCTCAGGGTTATGCAGCAAACAGCAAGTATAGCTGGGCTCTCCTGTGGGTGCTGGTGGCGGCGGGTGCAGTCCTCCTGGGTCCCCTGGTGCACTGTGGGGTGGTGGTGTGTGGCTGTGTGGGGGTGCCTTAACCCTTTCTATGCATCTATGTGTTCCTAAGGGAACATGCTAGGAACGCAATCTGCGCAAGGGGCTTTTCTGGACCAGCTGTGGCGGTTTTTAGTGATTTTCCCCAGGGCGGATGTCACCAACAGGCCCTCCAAGAAGCGTCCCCCTCCTCCTTGCTTTTCAAGGGAGGATTTTTTTTGATCTGGAAGGTCCCTCGGACGTGGGAAGAGGATCAGGGGACGGCAGCTGCGATTATAATTGGTATCGCACTGCGATGTGATTGAGCCAGGATGGCGAATCGCTGATTTCTGCGCATGTGGTGTGGTCCTCCAGGCCCCCTAGGGCGCCCAAGGCTTACCCATATGATCTTTTTCCTAATCGCCTTGTTTGTTGTAAATGGCAGCGCCCGCAGCATTCCTTTTAACGCAGTGGTACTTGTGCCTGGCAGCGTAATGCTTGCTGGCTCACATCCTAATCATGATCTGCCTGGGGTTTACATGTCCTCCCTGTGCATGCGTGGGTTTCCTCCCGGTGCTCCGGGTACCTCCCACACTCCAAGGGTCTTGGGTCCAAACTGTTCGCTGCTCACTATCCCTTGAGGAAAGTTTAAAAAAAAAATAATGAGAAATGGGAGTTGCCTTGGTGTCCCGCCTATGGTCGCTTTACTAAGACAACGACCAGTCCTCTGGAAGGGGTTCCTGCATTCAAGGGCCCCACTGGCAAGACAGAGGCGCTGTTAAGGTCGCTCTTCCTGGTGGCAGGCTCTGCGGCCAGCCCTGACGTTCGCCATGGCGGCGCAATATCTGTCTGAGCATATGACGGAGCTCCAGAATCTTCTGGACTGCGGCCTCCTGCTGCCTACACTGCAGAGGGCTGACTTCTTACTCCGAGGTCTCAAGTACCTTGGTGATGCGGCCATTGATTTACTGCCTATGTGATCCAGGGTAGCGGTGTTGCTGTATCCTCAGTCGGGTACTCTGGTTGCGTTTTTGGTCCGGTGACCATGCTTCCAGAAAGGGTCTCGCATCTATTCGGTCCACGGCTGGGTGAGATCATAAAAGGTTCACAGGAGGCAAGTGCATTCCTCCCAGAGCCCCGGAGGCATGAGTTTTCGCCGTAGACAGGGGCCCCCTACCTCGGGTCAAAAGAGGTTTTTTTTTTCCGCGCCCCGGGCGTAGCGGGTAAAGGGACCCGCTCCGGTAAGGTCGCTGCAGGGGCCGGGTGCCGGCAGTGGCAGCGCAAAACCAACAAGGCAGAGGACAAACCTCCTCAGCCTGATGGGTTGTCTCCGCCCGTGCTTCGGGTGGGGGACGTTTCTGAGTTCAACACTCTGCCACCAGTCAGGTTCTTTCCTTTGACTTAGGGCTCCCGCAGGCACTCCGGGCGGCCCTCTTTGGGGCTGTACAAGCACTCGAACCAAGGGGTGATCGTGCCAGTGCCTCCAGCGAGAGGTTTCGAGGTTTTTTTACTCACATCTGTTCGTGGTTCCCAAAAAAGGGGGGGGTCTGGCCAGTACTGGACCTGAAGGCCCTGAACCGGTATGTTAGGGCGCAGAATTTTCCGGATGGAATCTATCCACTCGGTTGTAGCGTCTCTAGACATCAGGGATGTGTACCTCCATGTACCCATTTATCCACGGCTTCAGCGTTTCTTTCGCTTTGCAGTGGGAGACCTCCAATTTCAATTCTTGGCACTCCCCTTCTTTCGGTCTAGTCTCAGACCTCGAGTTTTGCTTCACAAAACTGGTAGCTCCGGTATGGCGTTACTGCGACAGAGAGGCATTGCGGTAGTAGCCTACCTGGACGACCTGCTCCTGCGAGCGGAATCCGCCTCGGCTTGGGAAGAGAAGGTGAGGATCATAATGACCTTGCTGCAGGACTTCGGCTGGTTGCTCAACCTGCAGAAGTCGACGGTATCTGGGTCTGTTTCTGGACTCAGAGCAGGCAAAGGTTTTTCCTTCCTCCAGCCAAGTTGCGGTCACTGCAGTCGGCAGTGAAAACTTTCCTGTCGCACCGACGGTCTTCCTTACGTGGGGGGCTGGGGCTCATGGTCTCGACTTTCGAGGAGATACCATATGCCCAGAGTCACACTCGTCTCCTTCAACGAGCAAGTTTGGCTCGGTGGGACAGATCCCCTCGATCCTTGGACCTTCTGATCCGTCTGAGTCCCCAGACCAGGGCGTCTCTGACCTATGGTTCCGGGACTCAGCGTTGCTTCAGGGGAAGTCATTCCTGCCCCTTCAGTGGGTGCTCATTACCATGGATGACAGTCCTTGGACTGGGGCGGGGTCCTGGGACAGCTGTTTGCCCAGGGTCATTGGTCGGCACAGGAGGCTCGCCTCCCCATCAATGTACTGGTGCTGAGAGCAATCGGATTGGCTTTTTTCTCTGGATGAGATTGCAGGGTCGTCCGATCGAATTCAGTCGGACGATGCCACAGCAGTGGCGTATGTGAACCATCAGGGCGGCACAAGGAGTCCAGCAGCTACGGCGGAGGCAGCAATGGTACTGCGTTGGGTGGAACGTCTCGTTCCGGCAATCTCCGCTGTTTACATTCCAGGTGTGGAGAACTGGCAGGCGGACGTTCTCAGTCGCCAGACGCTGGACCAGGGAGAGTGGTCTTTCCACCCGGAGGTGTTCAATCAAATTTGCCGCAGATGGGGAACACCGGACGTGGATCTCATGGCGTCCCGGTTCAATCACAAGGTGGAAACCTTTGTGTCCAGAATGAAGGATCCGTTGGCAGTGGCCACGAACGCTCTGGTGGACCCCTGGGGCCGTTACCACCTTCTGTACGCTTTCCCTCCGATAAAACTGCTTCCGCGATTGCTACGCAGGATAGTGGCGGAGGGGATACCAATAATCCTGGTGGCTCCAGATTGGCATCGGAGCACTTGATACGCCGATGTGGTGCAAATGGTGGCAGGCGTCCCTTGGCGGCTCCTGCTGTGAGACGATTATCTGTCTCAGAGACCCGTCTTGCACCCTGCCTTACCCGTGCCGGCTTCGGCGGCTTGGCTATTGAGTCCCAGGTGCTAAGGGACAGGGGAGTCGCCGACTCCGTGATCCCTATTTTGTTAAAAGCTTGCAAGTGTACTTCTCGCAAGATTATCACCACGCCTGGAAGGCTTATATAGCTTGGTGCGAGGCGGAGGGTCATAACCCTCGCTCTTATGTCGTGTCTAGGGTCCTGACTTTTTTACAACAGGGCCTGAAAAAAAAAAAAAAAAAAAATGGCTTTGAGTACTCTGAAGGGCCAGATATCGGCTCTGGCGATTCTCTTTCAGAGACCTTTGGCTTCGCACTCGTTGATTCGTACCTTTGTACAAGGTGTGCGGCATGTGACGCCTCGGGTGAGGACTCCGATGGCTCCGTGGGATCTGAATTTGGTGCTTTCTGTTCTTCAGAAACCACCTTATGAGAATATCAGGGAGATTTCCTTACAACTACTGTCACGGAAGGTGGGCTTTTTAGCTGCCATCACTTCCGCCAGACGGGTGTCGGAATTAGCAGCACTATCGTGCAAGTCTCCCTACTTAGTCATGCATAAGGATAAGGCGGTCTTGCGACCCTCTCCCTCCCTCCTTCCGAAGGTGGTTTCTCCTTTCACATTAATGAAGATATTGTTCTGCCTTCATTGTGCCCTCACCCATCGCACCCAAAGGAGTTTGAGTTGCATGCTTTGGACGTGGTGAGGGCCTTAAGGGTGTACTTGGCTGCTACAGCTTCTTTTCAAAAAGCTGAGGCCTTGTTTGTACTGCCAGAGGGCCCGCGCAAAGGATTGGCGGCCTCGTCGGCTATGATTTTCTCATTGGATTAGAAAAACCGTGACCCATGCGTATTCTGTTCGGGGCAAGGTTCCCCCCCTTTCCAGTCACGGCTCATTCTACCCTGGCTGTTAGCACTTCCTGGGCTTTCAGACACCAGGCCTCGGTTTCACAGGTGTGCAAGGTGGCCACTTGGGCCTCGGTTCAAACTTTCACTAAGTTTTATAAAGTTGATGTGTTTGCATCTTCGGATGCTACTTTTGGCCGCAAAGTTTTGCAGGCGGCAGTGTAGGCGCGTCTGGCACCTCCTTAGAGGTTCAGTTGGGTACTGTTAGTGTTTACCCACCCCTCTTTTTGACACAGCTTGGGGACGTCCCCACACGTAATGGAGAAGCTGCGTCTGTCAGTGAACGATAGGATAAAAAGGGATTTTATTAAAACTTACCGTAAAATCCTTTTCTCCGAGTTCACTGACAGACACAGCACCCACCCCTCTGTGCTCTGTTCTTGTACGGCTTGTGTACGAACTGAAGAGCTATTCTATGAGGGGGTTTTATGTGGGAAGAGAGGACGGCCCCCATGGGAGGGGCCAGCTGTTTCTTTTCCCTGCCTAGTTAACTCCTAATGAGACCAGCATAAAACCCCACATGTAATGGAGAAGCTGCGTCTGTCAGTGAACTCGGAGAAAATTATTTTACGGTAAGTTTTCATAAAATCCCTTTATTTCAGGTGTATGTAAACCCGAACAATGAATTTTAGTTGTTCCCTTTAGCCTTGTTAAATATTCCATTGAACTTGTTTTGTTATATCTACTTGATTAATGCAAAAAAACAGGTGCCCCTGCCAGAAATCTTCTGAACTGATAACTTACTAAGTTTTCTGTCTCTGCTATCTTTTATCAGTTATTATTGTTCCCAGCTCCATCTGTGGATTGCAGTACATCTTCACCCTATGTTATGGAGTAGAGTTGAGGGACAGATGTTCTGTAGTCCTGTCCTAGCATAACAATGCTCCTCCTCTTTAAATATAGTACTGTGTGAGTGTGTTTTCACTCTAGGACAGAAAGGGTTCCTGGCAGGATCACCAGGTGAAAAAGAAAACCAATGCAACCACCACGGTTGGGACTGGTAACCTGCAATACATAAAAATTGTGTTCACGGGTTTAGATACGCTTACAGCCACATTTGTTGTGTCTTTATTACAGTTCTACTGTTGCATGCTCACAATTTCTTTTCCCTTTACTTCCAAGGCCAGCACTGTGTGATTTATAGGCATGTAAAATAAAATCATTGTTCAATTTGCTAACTGCTACACAAATGTGTTGCATCAGCTATATAATGGTGCTGATAATTCAAGTATAGCTGCGCATGCCACATGCTTTAATGAATTCTGGGTAACAGCAGGAGTCAGAATTTCGCTATGTGAAATACAGCCCTTTTAATGATGGCAATAAGTGTTTTAATAATAGTAGTATACAATAATACAGACAAATGCATGGCTGCTTTATTATATTTCCAGTCACATCAAACTGACATCACCAGACTCATTTGGACATCTTTTTTCAGTCTTCCGAGGGCCATGTCATACCAGTGTCGGGATCACTAACAGACCACTTATCTTCTCCTGGCTGTCCGTACCAGCAAGGTATTGCTCTGTGCTGCTTTCTTGTCAGCGAGCAAGATTCTGCAGTGTTTTGGCCAGCAAGTGAGTGACAAATGTTTAGGGAAGTGGTTGTTGAGTGATTCTGCTTCTGTCATATCACCAGCAGCAGAATCACCAGCATTATATACAGTGTTACCAGTCTATAGGAGTACAAAACTTGCTTGAAGCAGGTCATATTCGGTCCAGTAGGAGGTCAAGTGCACCTGTCAATGAATTCTGAATGATGTCAGAAGCTGTGCAAAGTGATGCCCAAAGCTCATTGACACAGACCTTTAAATTTTGACTCTAACATGAGAGACGTATGGGGGCTGTCATCGCAGGCCACCTCCTAAAAGTGCTGGATGACTGGCTACAGCAGAGTTTCTCAACCAGGGTTCCGTGGAACCCTAGGGTTCCTCCCAGAGGTTGCTAGGGGTTCCTTGAGCAATGGTCAATTTCTACCTCTAAATTCCCAATGACATCATTGATCTTTTTAGCTATCTGTAAGTGGGTAATTCTTCCCAATGACCACAAGTGTAAGGAGCATTGTTCCCACTCACCATCACACTAATTTATCATGAGTTGTAGATTTTTAATTTTCAGCAGGGGTTCACAGAGACTGGAGAACTATTTCAAGGGTTCCTCGGTATTGAAAAGGTTGAGAAAGGCTGGGCTACAGTATGTTTCAGTCTCAATCCCCAGAACAAACATGCAGTGAATGAGTGTCAGAAAAAGTAGAGTTGCTAGACTTGTTCCAGATTGGCGACAGCAGTGAAGAAAAAGTATTAGAATACTAGAAAGCTAGCATTCTCAAGGATGAATTCAGTAATGGCATTTCACGGTGGTATCTTTTCTTATTCTTCTTCACTGACCTGTTCTGCCACATAAGTACATGCTTGTTCCAGGTCAGAGACCCACCAAGTAGTGAAGTAAGGCTGACAGCGATGGAGTTTTCACACTCAAAAACAAGTCCGTATTCGCATTACCTATATTTCCGTCATTACGGATTCCTTTTATTGTGAGAGTTTTTCTGCACCGGCCAATAGGTCATTGGATGAGGAGACCTTTACAGGACCTTTTACAGGGGAAAATGTATATCCTCAGCAGGCTCAAATGCTGGTTTTCATTCAAGGTAACCTCTGCTAATGCTTTCATAAACATATGCGTAGTCGTAATTAGCAGCGTTTGACTGTTTTGCTTTAATGACAAGCACATGGACATGACACTGCATGCAAATATAGACCAGAGAGCTGAAGGACGCAAAGTCAGTTCCTGGCTTTTTGCATAACTCAAGTCCATGAAGCACGTAGAGTGAGTTGGCCTTTTCCAGCACCTCTTCCCATAGCATATATTTTAAATAATAATTTGAAAAGCAATCCCCCTGCAGGTATGGACTGCAAACGCTGGCTTTCTTATAAAATTGCTAGATGCTTAGTTGTCCCTAGCTTCATTACTTTGACTCACTGACTTAAAACAAGTATGCAGTAAGTGAATTCAAAATTTCTGATCTGTATACTTGCTGCAGGTTAGTAATTTAGCAATTATGCCTGATTGTCAACACAAAAGCCACAATCTAGCATTTTCAGTAGGACAGCAATGGAAGTTCTCATACCTCTATTATGACAAGCTTCCTTTGAAGTGCAACAATAGTGAGACCCTTTAACCACTTGCCTACTTGGCCCCTTCACCCCCTTCCTGCCCAGGCCATTTACAGCTTTCAGCGCTGTCGCACTTTGAATGACAATTGCGCAGTCATGCAACACTGCACCCAAATTAAATTTTTATCATTGTTTGAGACAGATACAGCTTTCTTTTGGTGGTATTTAATTGCCAGTGGGTTTTTTTATTTTTTGCGAACCAGTCGAAAAAAGACCAAACATTTTGAAAAAAATGTGTTTATTAGTTTGTTATAAAATTTTGTATATAAGTAATTTTTCTCATTTACTGATCTGCGCAGATTAGGTGGCACTGATAGGCACTGATTGGCAGCATTGGTGGGCACTGTTGGGGCCAGGGCCAGTGCTACCACTAAGCAAACTAGGCAGCCACTTAGGGTGCACTGCTGCCTAGGGGCGTCTGGCTGCGGGTTTCCCTCCGCGTCTGCATGCTCTGCAGGCTACAGCATGTAACTAACTCAGTCTCAGGCAGCTTCTCCGTCCAACCGGTAGTGTAATTAGAGGCGCAGAACTGGAGCCAGCGCTAGAGGAAGCAGAACCGATGCTTCCTGTATAGCGCCGCTTCCTGTCACATGGGCAGGACAAAGGGGGTGGAGTCAATGGGGTGGCAAAATGAGGTTTCGTCTAGGGTGTCAGAAATCCTTGGACCAGCCCTGGTTGGGGCTGCTCTGATAATCAGGACACTAATTATCATTGCTAAAACATACAGAAAAAATATGGTGGTGTTTGGCCTGGTGCATTATCCTTGATACAAAGTTTTATTAGGTAACAGAAGTAAAATATCTTACTCACATTCCGTCAATAGATTAAAATCACATCATATCATCTTGTTCTTCTAAAAATGTGCATAGGGATCTACCCACATCCCTTCAGAGCCTTGGTTGGAAAAGACTGGTATATGTGTTATCCTGTGGTGCGCCAGGGGAGTGGTAAGAACATGCAGGAATGGTAGTCCTTAATCATTTGGATTGGTCCTTGGTTTATCTCTGCGCACCTGTTGTGATGTATGGTGGCTTTTCCTCCTACATCCTGGTTGTAATCGGTACAGGATGGACTGATGGTGGAGTCCGGAGTGGGCACCGTGGAGGAGTGTCTGGAAAGATGTGTGGTCCGGATCCCAGAGTTTCACTGTGCTCTACACGTCTGTTGGTACTGCAAACAGACAGATGGAAGATACACAGCGCATCCACGCTGTGTGAATGTCCGGCTCATGGGACGCAAGCCTAGATGTAGTGTGAGGTGGGCGTAATGTGCGTTCCATTCACCATGTGGCAGAGAGCGTAAGGTACACTCTGCAAAGCTCAGTGAGGAGAGCTCTGACAGCTAATGGTAAGGAATGGACACACCCTCCTCCACCGCTCACAGGAACAGAGCTGAGGCTGTCAATCAGCTGGAGGTCCCTCCCCTGACACCATTTTTCTCTTGGCGTCAGGAAAACTTGTCTGAGGTGATTCATGCTGATAGCAGAGGAAAGAAGCTGCACACAAAAGTGACACTTAGAGTGGTTAATTGAGGTAAGTACACACAATAGAGCAGGGGTATGCAAATAGCGGACCTTCAGCTGTTGCAGAACTACAAGTCCCATTAAGGCATAGCAAGACTCTGACAGCCACACGCATGACACCCAGAGGTTGAGGCATGGTGGGACTTGTAGTTTTGCAACAGCCTGAGGTCCGCTAATTGCATATCCCTGCTATAGGGGAATATACTTTGTTCATATTTCATGCCTGAGGTTTACAACCACTTTAACTTTAGCCCAAGTCAGGGTTTGTTTCCCACTCCGTTTTTACAGCTCTTTGTCTCCAGGCCTACTCCAGAAGAAACAGCTTTTCTGGTACCTCTCTGTGGTGTGCAATCTTTATATATTTATATGGAGAATGTGTTAGTTCTTCATATATAGTATGTTGTATGTAATACAAGAGCAGTCTTTTGTTATGTGTGTTTATTTTTTTGGTTTGGTTTATCTTTTTACATTTTAGGTAGCTGTTCAATTGTCATTATCATGTTCTCAAAGCTTTGGACAATGAATGACTTTTGAATATACAAATGATGACTTTATATTCTGTCTTCCCTATCACAGGGCCACTCCAACCTGAAACTCCAGCTGGCCGCAATGTTCTGTATAGCAAATCTCACGTGGAATGAAGAGGAAGGTAAGAAAGTAAATTTGTATCACTTAGTCTTAGAGCCGGTTCACACTGCTGCCACTTGTCAGGCGACTTGAGTTGCCTCACAAGTTGCCTCTATGCATTGCAATGGAACCGTTCTTTTTTTAAAAAAATACTAAGAAAGTTGCACATACAAAGTTGTATATAACCATACAAGGCAAAGGCAATGAGACAGGAATACATGAACAAATATAAATATAAATGTGTCTGACCTAATTTGGGACATTGGCCTGGCCTGGGTGCCCACAACCGGCCAAAATCTGCTGTCTGTGTCCTGATTATTTGAGAGCAGGAGGGTCCCCCCGCCGGAACCCCAGCCGGGAGCACACTGTGCCGGGCGGATTGGGAGCTTCCCCCCCCCCCACAAAGTGTTGTCTGTATAGTGACATCACAACGGACAGCAAAGAATATTAATAGCGGCTATATAGCGGTCAGATCACTCATAGTCGGTCTGTAGCCTGTTATAACTTTAAGTCTTTGATAAACCACCTTTGCATATTACAAAAAAGAAGAGGTCAGAATAGTTGAGAGACAAAGAAGAGAATTAAAGAAGTAAAGAAGAGAGGATAGAATAGTGAGGAGGAGGAGAAGAGATATAGATAGAGGAGTTAGAGTATAGATCAAGAAGTTCCCAGCCGGCATGGGGTAAAAGACTTTGAGATAACAATCTAAAACAATGTTTATGGTAGGATATACAATATGACACGCTGCTGTTACTAAAGCTAAGGCTGAAGGCCTAGGGCAGTGTTGGCTAACCTTGGCACCCCAGATGTTTTGGAACTACATTTCCCATGATGCTCAACCACACTACAGAGTGCATGAGCATCATGGGAAATGTAGTTCCAAAACATCTGGGGTGCCAAGGTTCGCCATCACTGGCCTAGGGTATAGGATGAGTGGTCGGCAAAGATGCGGGGGAGCCCCCCTTCAACTCCGGGTCAGGGGATGAGATAGTATCTTTGTAGGTGCATGTGGTCTTAAATTCAATCCATGAGGCCCAGATTTTGGTATGTTTGCCAGATTCCCCTCTCGACAGGTATGCAAGTTCTTCCATATAGCACAAATC
This sequence comes from Glandirana rugosa, assembly GCA_018402905.1. Lineage (NCBI taxonomy): Eukaryota > Metazoa > Chordata > Amphibia > Anura > Ranidae > Glandirana > Glandirana rugosa. The sequence goes on from BLSH010420000.1 coordinate 767,185, forward strand.
ATTCACCTTTTGCAACCATAGTTTACTGGAGGGTGTTTGTGGTTTGTTCCACATTAGGGGAATGAGGGATTTGGCCGCGTTAAGAAGGTGTGGTGTCATGGAACGTTTATATTGACCAATAGTTTCTGCGGTCATGTGAAAGAGTACAGTCCAAGACTCCAGTGGGAGAGCGGATCCCGTGATTGAGTTAATGAGTGGAACCGTTCTAATAGATGTGACTCAGGTCGCTCCAACTTAGAAAAACGTTCCTGTACTACTTTTGGGGTGACATGCATTGACTTCTTTTACAGGAGTAATTTGCAAGTCGCGCTGAGTAGTCCCGCAAGTCGGAAAGCCTATGTGTGGAACCAGCTCTTACAGTACCAATTATTGCCTGATCAGACAAATGTCATGTCTGTGCAAGCACCCCCACCTGAGTCATTTTGGTTGTTGCTAGTCATTTAGGCTTGCTGCAAGTCTTCATGTTTATGCACGCATCATTCGTGGTTGGTCCATGCATCCAATGCTGAAGTCTAGTAGATGAACCCTTTCAAGCCACCCTTTATACCTCAAATGGGTGATGGGAATCTTGTGACCTAATCAAGAAAATGATAACGGTTTTAGGTAGATTTACCTTTATTACTGTAAGGACCATATATGTATGTGCCTGCTTGACAAAACACTGCCCATGTTGGTATTACAGACACAATTGGGCTTATTTACTAAGGAAGCTGAGAATCTGCACACAATTAATTGTGTGAGTATTCACTTCAATGATCCAATAATGTGCAGATGAAATACGTAAACTGGAATAAGCTTTTAACATGGTTGGATAATTCAATAGTTACACAAATTTTGTAAATATTATCAAATCCTTTAGGCGTCATTTACACTGCTGCTGGTAAACTAACATTTAGAGGCATTTGGGCATTTTTTTTCAGCTGGCGCCGAACTCTCCTCTGTTATCTTATCAGTGCATTTACACAGGGTTGTTTAAGGTTGTTTGAGTTTAGAGGCTTTTTTTGGAACACAAAAAATGGGTTCAGACCTCAGTTCAGAGGCATTTGAAATGCCAAACAGCTTGTAAACATGCCTAAATGTGGTAACTCGCGTCTACGAGCTTTCGTTTACAGGCGGTTCCATTTTTTTAAAAAAAAGTTTTCTTTTTTTCAAAAACGCTCCTAGACGTGAAAGCGGCAAAAGGCCGCTAAATGCGGCATGCAAAATGGTTGTTTTAGACGCCAGTTTCTAGCTGTCAAGATAAAACATTCAGGGGAGGTTGAAACCGCATCCCATGTAAATGGAGCCTAAGTAAATCAGCCTCAAAGCTTTATGATCTATTGCAGCTAAGCCTTTTTCCCCTTTCTTGTTTTCTGTGCAGCTAGCATTTTCACATACAGTATGTCACAAAAGTGAGTACACCGCTCACATTTTTGTAAATATTTTATTATATCTTTTCATGTGACAACACTGAAGAAATGACACTTTGCTACAATGTAAAGTAGTGAGTGTACAGCTTGTATAACAGTGTAAATGTGGTGTCCCCTCAAAATAACTCAACACACAGCCATTAATACCTAAACTGTTGGCAACAAAAGTGAGTACACCCCTAAGTGAAAATGTCCAAATTGGGCCCAAGTGCCAATATTTTGTGTGGCCACCATTATTTTCCAGCACTGCCTTAACCCTCTTGGGCATGGAGTTCACCAGAGCTTCGCAGGTTACACTGGAGTCCTCTTCCACTTCTCCATGACGACATCACGGAGCTGGTGGATGTTAGAGACCTCGCTCTCCTCCACCTTCCATTTGAGGATGCCCCACAGATTCTCAATAGTGTTTAGGTCCATCACCTTTACCCTCAGCTTCTTTAGCAAGGCAGTGGTCATCTTGGAGGTGTTTTTGGGGTCGTTATCATATTGGAATACTGCTCTGTGGCCCAGTCTCCGAAGGGAAGGGATCATGCGCTGCTTCAGTATGTCACAGCACATGTTGGCATTTATGGTTCCCTCAATGAATTGTAGCTCCCCAGTGCCGGCAGCACTCATGCAGCCCCAGAACATGACACTCCCACCACCATGCTTGACTGTAGGCAAGACACTCTTGTCTTTGTTCTCCTCACCTGGTTGCCGCCAAAACATGCTTGAAACCATTATTTTATTTTGGTCTCATCAGACCACAGGAACATGGTTCCAGTAATCCATATTCTTAGTCTGCTTGTCTTCAGCAAACTGTTTGCAGGCTTTCTTGTGCATCATCTTTAGAAGAGGCTTCCTTCTGGGACGACAGCCATGCAGACCAATTTGGTGCAGTGTGCAGCATATGGTCTGAGCACTGACAGGCTGATACCCCATCCCTTCAACCTCTGCAGCAATGCTGGCAGCACTCATACGTCTATTTCCCAAAGACAACTTCTGGATATGACGCTGAGCACACACACTTAACTGTTTTGGTCGACCATGGCAAGGGCTGTTCTGAGTGGAACCTGTCCTGCTAAACTGCTGTATGGTCTTGGCCACAATGCTACAGCTCAGTTTCACGGTCTTGGCAATCTTCTTATCGCTTATGTTATCTTTATGTAGAGCAAACATTTTATTTTTTCAGATCCTCAGAGAATTCTTTGCCATGAAGTGCCATGTTGAACTTAGTGACCAGTATGAGAGAGTGAGAGCGATAACACCATATTTAACACACTTGTTCCCCATTCACACCTGAGACCTTGTAACACAAACGAGTCACAATGGGACCCAATTTGGACATTTTCACTTAGGGGTGTACTCACTTTTGTTGCCAGCGGTTCAGACATTAATAGCTGTGTGTTGAGTTATTTTGAGGGGACAGCAAATTTACACTGTTATACAAGCTGTACACTCACTACTTTACATTGTAGCAAAGTGTAATTTCTTCAGTGCTGTCACATGAAAAGATATAATAAAATATTTACAAAAATTTGAGGGGTGTACTCATTTTTGTGAGATACTGTATATAGAAATATACACAGAGCTTAAAAAACACAAGCAGTGATTGTTACTATAGCACCATAGTCTTGCTCTATCTTTAGTGTGTCAGAATCCCTGCTAAGATTATGGATGACCTGGGCACTGTAAGAAGAGAAATGATGCAGCAGGTGTAGAGGTTTACGGTGAATTACAGTTGTTGCCACATTGCATTGGCAGTGGAAGTGACTTAAAGATGCATACCCTCTATATGCACAACACACATATGACGCTGTCCTTGTATCCACAAAAAAAGTGTTTTTAATTTAATGTATAGCCAAAAAAATAATAAACTTTTGGATAGAGTTTTGAAGGGTTAGAATCCCTATTATATTTGTATTGCTGTCTTTTTTTTTTCCCCATTGTTTGATTTGCCATCTCTATGTTCTGGTGGCCATTGTCAAAAAGACAGAAAATCATGACAAATCCAGAATTTTACAGTTCTCACCAGTACAGGGACTGAGGGTAAATTATCAAATGGGAGGAAAGACTGGAAACATACGATAAGACCCTCACGTGGTCAATCCTTACACGTTGTATGTCGTGTCTTATGTTTCAAGTCTCCAGTCGTTACTGAAGACTGACGGTATGAAACATGTGACGAGACATACCATGTATGCGAATAACAGCGTCCAATGTATGAATACCAATGACGTTATATTCCACCTAACGTGTTATGTATGAGGACTGGAGACGTCAGACGTGTATGTGAGGACTGGGGAGGTAATATATGTGATACAATATATGTTTATGATAAGATATGTTTAGGAGGGTAAACTATTAAATGGGAGTCAGGGACATGACCACTCTTGACATTTTAAGACCTAAACAGTACTAAAAGACAGAAAAACTGTTACCGGTGGTCTTGTATCTCTACCGTTTAGTTTGTTACCCCTTTTTTTTTTCTGTCGTTAT
>BLSH010420000.1:780857-793153 GCA_018402905.1 Glandirana rugosa
GTCCACCGAGGCCACGACCGCGATAACTCCGTCTCTCCGTAACGCCACCATCGTATGGAGTTGCAAAATGAGGACGCTCGCCTCAGACGAAGCCGGGACCTCCTCTTACGCCGATAGTGGTACCGGAGTAACTTTCTGAAGCCGACCGACTAGTTGGACGTCTTCAGCAGTAAAACGTTGAGGTATGCTACCACCGCAATGCCTCTCTGCCTCAATAGCGCCAGCACCGGAGCCACCTGCTTGGCGAATACCCAGGGAACCGAGGCCAGACCGAAGGGAAGTGCCACAAATTGGTAATGTAGGTCCCCCACCGCAAAGCGCATAAAGCGCTGGTGCCGGGGACAAATGGGAACATGGAGATACGCGTCCCTGATATCCAGAGACGCCATGAAGTCCCCTTGGTGCAGGGCGGCCACGACCGAACGGACAGATTCCATCCTGAATTTTCGCGCCCTCACAAAGTGGTTTAGCGCTTTTAGGTCCAGAACTGGCCTGACCCCACCCTTTTTGGGCACCACAAATAGGTTTGAATAGAAGCCGCGGAACTTTTCCAGCTGAGGTACCGGCACAATCACCCCTTGTTCGGAGAGCGTCTGAACAGCACCTAGGAGAGCCTCTCGACGCCCCTGCGGGAGTCTCAAGTTCGATGGGAAGAACCTGTCTGGGGGTAGAGTGCTGAACTCTATCCTGTATCCTGAGGACACCACTTCCTGCACCCACCGGTCGGAAATGCGGGCAGTCCACCTGTCTGCGAACCCCAGAAGTCATCCCCCCACCCGAGACTCGGGTGGGGGCAACCCATCATGCGGAGGAGGACTTTTCCTCCGTCTTTTCGCTATTACGCTGCCAGGGCCGTTTACCGGACCCTGAGGCAGACTTGCCGGGCCTAGGGTCCTTGCCTGCTGCACCTGGCGCACGAAAAAACCTCTTCCGGCCCGAAGAAGCAGGACCCTGCTTACAGCGGAATTCCCGCTGTCTGCGCTCCAGAAAAAAAGTACTCTTCCCCCTGGTGAAATACTTAATGATTTCATCCAATTGTGCCCAAAGAGCCGACCAGCCTGAAAGGGAAGGTCCGTGAGGCCCTTTTTAGACGCGTGGTCCCCCGACCAACAGCATAACCACAGCGCCTGTCTAACAATGACTGCAAAAACAGACATCTTAGACAGCATGGGAAGCAGGTCCAAAGCTGTGTCACACAGGTACCGAAGACCCTGTATCAGACGGTCCGTCCGCTGTGAAGTCTCAGACGAGCACCCGCAGCTCAACTCATTGTGCAATTCTGTCGCACACTCTGTAAGAGATTGCGCCACCATGGCTGACGCCAGAGCTGGTCTCATGACCGACCCCGCCACCAAGAACAGTGCCTTGGATACCGCCTCTGTCCGCTTATCGGCCAGATCCTTGAAAGAGGGAGACCCCTCCAATGGGATGGTCGTTGCCTTATTCAGGCGAGCCACCGGAGGGTCCACTGCGGGGGATGCCCACTTCTTTACAAAGCTATCCTCAAAAGGATAGCGCACAGCAAAGATTTTGGCAATGAAAAGGAATTCTGCGGACGCTGTCATTCCTTATAGACCAGCTGGTCAAAGAATTGATCATAGGGATAAGCCCTAGGGGACCGAGGTGGCTTAAAAGACCCACAAACATAAGCAGTCTCCTGCGACTCCCCGGCTTGGTCCAGTCGTAAGGACACACAGATATTGGTGATCAGGGAGGACACCAGCGCCCTTTCGCGCGCTACCGAGGTCCCCTGGTCTTCCTCACCATCCGAGGGCTCCAGTTCACCATCTGGGAGCTCCACAGGGGGTCCCCGTGACCACTGAGGCCCCTTCTGGTTCAGAATCCTCCCCTGAGGAAGCAGGGGGGGTGGACGCTTTTTAGGCACCCCCTTAGCAAGGCACCTCCTGGAGAAAAAATTCCCCCAATATGGACCTTAACTGATCCAGGGGAACCATAGGGCACAGCGCAGGCTGCGCTTCCACCAACTCCTCCTGGGAAGAACCCACAGCCGCCATTGTCACCTGAACACTTCTAGGCCAATAGGCCCCAACACCCCCACAATGCAGGCCCAACACTGCCCCACAGAGCAACCGGGAGATACCCAGGAGGACTGCACCCACCGCTGCCAACACCCCAGGGAGAGCCCAGCTATACTTGCTGTGAGTAATTGCCCTTCAAGCGCTGCATCCCAGTAGGAGTGCTTGACCACCTTGTCAGGAGCCTTCGCCACCCTGTGCCTTCCACGCTGTCCCAGAGGAAAAGAGGGAGAAACGGCGCCAGCCGCATGTTTTCATCCACAGGCACATCAAACATGGCCGCCGAGTGGCCACAAGAGGCCAACGCCTGTCACACAGGGCGCGACTACGGCAAAATGGTGGCGGCTACGGAAAAATGGCGGCGGATCTAGTGCGGGGGGGAGGGGGGTGTAGGAGGGGGCGAAACAGACCAAAACAAGCAGGGGGACCTGTAGCCCTAAAACCCTCCACCGGCCGGCCTAGTCTGCCAAAAGCCCAGCCCCCCTCCGCACCCCTGGGGGGGGGGGAAGAGAGAGGGGTCACTCAGCAATCCGACGGGCGTAGCGGGTAGCCACCCGGTAGCAGACCATCCTCCCTCTGACGGGGAGGAATGCTGCAGGCCAAGTCACCCACTAGCCTCCCGCACAGAACGGGTACGATGCGGCGGTCCCCGCCAAGGCTAAGGGTAGCTTGCATCGGTTGGCCGCGCTGGGGAAATTTCAGGATTCGAGATATCCTCTATGCCCCAGCCGACTACTTGATAGCAGTCTTCATCAGATAGCTTGAAAAGCCAAAAGAAGAAAACAATTCTGGGGAACCGCAAGTCCCAGCAGGGAACCAGGTCTAACTCCTTGCACTAGGCATAATAAAACTGATATGCTATGCAGAGCTGGGGGGGTTATATGCTGGAGTGAGGATGGCCCCCTGGGAGGGGTTAGCTTGCTTTTTTTCTATTTGCCTAGTCTACTCCTAGTAGGATGTGCATAAACCCCACTTGTCAATGAAGGGCTGCGTCTGTCAGTGAACGTAGGAGAAATAGTGTTTATAAAACGAGGAGCTATTTAAATGACGAATTACAACTCCACAGTCCTTTTACCTTTTTTCCTTGCAAATTACAAACTGCTAATATGCAGTCTAGGGCTTAACACTGAAAAGTGTATTTTACCCATTAAAGTGGGACTTTAGTCAGAAAATTAAGTCCTGCTAAATCACTTCAGGCTGGCCCCTTTTGCAGGTACTGTATAGCTATGTAAAACATTTTTTTTAAAAAGTCCCTATACTGTTTAAAATCCAATAATACACTGTCTCACCCTGCTCTGCACATGCTCAGTTGCTTCTCATTTTTAGGCACTGCTTAGTTTGTAGAGGCCGATCTGCTGACAGCCTTAAAGCGGAATTATAACCTCCTATCCTTTACAGCCAAGAAAGCTGCTTCTGTTTAATCGGCAACTGCTATGGTTTAGTTCCGCTTTATGATTTACAGCTGGGGCTTTGGGCTTCAGCAAAATGGCAGCCTTCAGGAGAAGAAACAGGAACACTGCTGGAGGCAATTTACAGCACACTCTAATTTTGGCAGCATAATTATTAATTTACAATGTATGCTCCTTGCTAAAGAACATTATTTTTATCAAGTTGTAATGGGTAAAGTTGGACTTTAATACTATTTCTGCATTCTTCTTCATCATCTTATCTAATAGTTTGCATTATGGTGTGCAGCACCTAAAATGTCTCTGGGGAAGTCAGAGAATTAGAGCTCATGATTCTGTAACAACTTCTACACATCCCTCCACATTTGCCAATGTACTATCTTCCCTCCACAGGCTCACAAGAGCGTCAGGATAAGCTGCGAGAAATTGGGATTGTTGACATTCTGCACAAACTGAGTCAATCGACAGATCCAAACCTCTGTGACAAGTAAGTATGCTTAAAGCATGCAGTGAATGTATATTGAAGCCCCAAGAAAGTCAGTGGCAGTCCCAACACAGTATTCACTGCATTGTAGAAAGGGAAACTGTAGTTGAAGGAAAGCATTTCTTTTCTAAACCAATATGAAACTGTAGCCTAAATGTAATATATATAGCTGCCTGCAAGTATCTTTGCCCAGTACATTTAGTATTATGGGATCCTCTAAACCCAAATATACTAATAAATCAAAGCTTTAGTGCAAGAATGTATAGGGCTTGTCCTACAGCTCTCACCAAGCTCATTGAAAGCTAAACAAGCTGTAGGGACTTGTAGGAAGTGAAGAGGCAGGCCAGCCCTTGAATGTCTAGAAAAAAGCTCCCTAAATTTAGTAGCTCTCAGAGTTGTGCAGACACTGGGCACAAATCAGGACTTGTGTCTAATTGTTTGGAGGTGAAGAGTTGTACTTCTCATGCAAACCGTCATTCAGATCAAGCAAAATTCAGAAAAATACCTAGTAATAATATTTTTTTTAAAAGGTATGGATTAAATTCGAGTGGTGTCTGCATTAAAAATGCTAAGTAGAGTTATGGAGACTTAAAGCAATGCTTCTACTGATATGTGTATAAATAGGTTCATTCAAAAGAGAAAAGCCTTATAGGTAATTACCATTTTTATATGGCATTCTCTGACATGCTTACAATGTAAAATGACATTTGCCCGTAACTCCTTTATCCAGTTGAAGGGGGTTATCACATTTCCTAGGAATATTACATAACTACTCCTACTTGTACTTAAAGGGGTTGTAAAGGCAGTTTTTTTTTATCTTAATGCATTCTATGCATTAAGATAAAAACCCTTCTGGGTGCAGCAGCCCCCCTAACACTTATCTGAGGCCCATCTCTGACCAGCGATGTCCACAAGTGTCTCAACTGTCCGAGATTCTCCCTCTTAATTGGCTGAGAGACAGCAGCGGCGCCATTAGCTGCCGCTGTCAATCAAAGTCAGCTAGCCAATCGGGAGGGGCGGGTCGGAGCTCCGTGTCTGAATGGACACAGGGAGCTGTGACCCGGCTCGGGTGCCCCCAATAGCAAGCTGCTTGCTGTGGGGGCACTGAACAGGAGAAAGGGGCCAGGAGCACAGAAGAGGGACCTGTGAAGAGGAAGATTCAGGCTGCTCTGTGCAAATCCACTGCACAGAGGAGATAAGTATAACATGTTTGTTATTTTTATAGAAAAAAAAACAAGACTTTACAATCACTTTAATACCCCAGTGAAGTCTCTTCCATAGTGCTTTATATTCTGACCAGATGAAGCAGGTATGGTTCATAGCTCAGCAAAGGCAATAAGATGCTTCAAACATTTAGTGGGTTTGTAGGTCACACATGGCTGCCATGTAAACATGTTTACCCCAATTCCTTGCTCCTTTTGAAAAAGCCTATTCACAAGTAGATAACAATTTCAGAGATATAAAACAAAATGTTCCGATTGTATTTATATGTTTTGCAAAAATGATTTTTTTCTTAGAAAAATCATCTCTTTTGTGCTTCTTCTAGGGCAAAAACCGCACTACAGCAATACCTTGCATGATCTTTGGGAAAAAATGTTGGCCTTCCATACACCACTTATTTTTCTTACACCACCTCTTTTTCACATCACCTATGGATGAACAAACTAGTCTGGCTCCCTAGTGCACACAGTCACCTTGGACGTCTTCACGCAGCTTGTGACGTGAAACTGAGCTGCCGCTGCAGAATGGACTACTTTCTATATAACCCTTCCAGCCCCCGATGGATTATTAGTATTCATTTCTTTTGTTTTCACATTTTGGGGGATTTTCTGAGCTATTTGGATTTTTAACGCTGTTGCTGCAATCTCTTTTGTGTGCGTGGCTAAATACCTCAACCTCTTGAGTTTTTCCTTCCACTGCTTGCACACCTCCTAAGACTTAACATGCAAGAAAACATGGATTTTTTTTTCTTTTTCTCCCCAACCAACAGTTTCCCAGGGCAAAGGATTTGCTGTACAAAAAAAAAAAGTTCTATACAGTTTGTAAAATGTTATTTAATAAAAGTGTATAAATATAAATATATATAAATATATATACATGCACACAAGTGCAGGACAATAAGTGCCCCTAAAGTTTATGTTAAATTTTTGAGCGTACAGATATTTGTAAGTAAAATATATGAATTTCTGAAGTGAGTCTTTGTATATATTTTTGGTTTTCTACAGATAAATGGGTGACTTCCTGTGCAATCAAAGCTGAATGCATTAAATTTTTTAACGCTTTTTGAGATTTTATTTACATTACTCATGTGAAGCTATGAAAAAAAAAAAATCTTTCGAGCATTTTGTATTTTTGTAATGAGCTTCGGTTGCATTGCTAAAACAGTACCAGTTTTTGCAAGCATCTGAATATGCCTTTCGTATTATAGATGATGTCCAGAAAATGCAGCACTTTTAAAAATGTGCTGGCTTATTAGGAGTTAACTCCAAGTTTTATCCACCTCATTGACTTATCTTTTATTTACTATTTACTGTACATTTTCACTGAGCATCAGGGGTATAGCTATTCCTATACTTCCGGCACTCTAATGCTGGACCTTTGCGCCAGTGATCCTGCAGCTACAGAATCGTTTGCAAAGGTGCCCCTCCTTTCCTCAACCACAGAAGGCTTTGTAATACGTGAACCCATTCACAGAGTATTCTGTGAATGGACAGCAATGATAAAGGCAGGCATTGTGGCTCTGTCAGAGTGCTAGCAGTATGGTGACAGCAGCACTCCTAGCACTTAGTAAAAATGGAAATTGTAGGTGGCATACACATTGTTGTACCTGACCCCTTTTAAACCAGCATATTTTTAAAAGGGCTTTAATTTCTGGAGTTTCACTTTAAATACTAGGTGAAGTATACCTAGTATACCTTTGATACCTAGCAGGCACTCTCTTGCTGCCCTGATCTCACCACTTAAAAGAGTTTTGAATTTTTGAAAGTAAAGGGTATCCCAAGCTTCTGCACCCCCATTCACCAGCTTATACAATTCTAGAAACTACGCATGTATCTCCATATATGAGTGATTCATCATTTTATTTAAATCCTAGAAATGGCATGAGCAAGCTTTAAGATTTATCTGCATCAGGGACACCCAGGTCAGGGCATTTCTTTGTGCTCAAATTGTAAAATCTTGCACCAACTCCAGACTGGGGGTGCGCCTATCTCCCTAGAATCAGCAGACTATTTGTACATAAGTGCTTGGGCTTGGCAATTGGCCACTTTAGCATTGAGTACAGAATGATTGAAGGCCAGGGGGAGCATTATGAATTTCCCTGCACCTCAAGTACTGGGTATGTCTCAAGGCCTTGGCTGTAGATTGGGGTGGTGTTGGAGCCCGAGGGCAGTGTACAGCCTTCCTATGGTACTTTGTGTGCAGCAAACCTGATGTATCTAACCTTACATAGTGCAGAAATTGGTACTCCTTATGAGCTCAAGCAGTCGACAGAGCAGCATCTGTCAGACTTCAGGTGACCTCTCAGCCATTACTGGCAAGCTAAGCAAGCAAATACAGACTGGGTAAAGACCTGTGTTTACAGGCTTTTGTTTGCATTAGAAGTGCTTCTTACCCATACAAATATATACATACAGTGGATATAAAAATCTACACACCCCTGTTAAAATGTCAGGTTTCTATGATGTAAAAAAAATGAGACAGATTAATCATTTTCCACCTGTAATGTGATCTCTAAACTGTACAACTCAGTTGAACAAGAAACTGAAATCTTTTAGGTAGAGGGAAGTAAAAATAAAAAACTAAAATAATGTGGTTGCATAAGTGTGCACACCCTTAAACTAATACTTTGTTAAAGCACCTTTTGATTTTATTACAGCACTCAGTCTTTTTGGGTAGGAGTCTATCAGCATGGCACATCTGGACTTGGCAAAATTTGCCCACTCTTTGCAAAAACACCCCAAATCTGTCACCCCACAGATTTTCAATAGGATTCAGGTCTGGGCTCTGGCTGGGCCATTCCAAAACTTTAATTTTCTTTTGGTGAAGCCATTTCTTTGTTGATTTGGATGTATGCCTTGGGTCGTTGTCATGCTGAAAGATGAAGTTCTGCTTCATGTTCAGCTTTGTAGCAGAAGCCTGAAGGTTTTGACTGTCATTTGGAACTGTTCATAATTCCCTCAACCTTGACTAAGGCTCCTGTTGCAGATGAAGAAAAACAACCCCAAAGCATAATGCTGCCACCATCATGCTTCACGTGGGTATGGTGCTCTTCTGGTGATGTGCAGTGTTGTTTTACCGCCAAACATATCTTTTGGAATTATGGCCAAAACGTTCAACTTTGGTTTCATCAGACCATATCGCATTTTCCCACATGCTTTTGGGACACTTCAGATGTGTTTTTGCAAAATTTAGCCGGGCTTGGATGTTTTTATTCGTAACAAAAGGCTGCCATCTTGCCACTCTACCCCATAGCCCAGACATATGAAGAATACAGGAGATTGTTGTCACATGTACCACACAGCCAGTACTTGTCAGATATTCCTGCAGCTCCTTTAATGTTGCTGTAGGACTCTTGGCAGCCTCCCTGACCAGTTTTCTTCTCGTCTTTTCATAAATTTTGGAGGGATGTCCTTTGTCAATCTGTTGTGCCATATTTTCTCCACTTGATGACTGTCTTCACTGTATTCCATGGTATATCTAATGCCTTGGAAATTATATGGTACCATTCTCCTGACTGATACCTTCTAACAATGAGATCCCTCTGATGCTTTGGAAGCTCTCTGCGGACCATGGCTTTTGCTGTAGGATGCGACTAAGAAAATGTCAGGAAAGACCTACTAGAACAGCTGAACTTTATTTGGAGTTAATCAGAGGCACATTAAATGATGGCAGGTGTGTACTGACTCCAATTTAACATGAGTTTGAATATGATTTCTTAATTATGAACACAGCTATGTCCTCAGTAATAAGAGGGTGTGCACACTTATGCAGCCACATTATTTTAGTTTTTTATTTTCACTTCCCCACCATAAAATATTTCAGTTTTGTTTTTCAATTGAGCTGTACAGTTTATAGGTCACATTAAAGCTGGAAAAAGTTCTGAAATGATTTATCTTTGTCTCATTTTTTACATCACAGAAACATGATATTTTAACAGGGGTGTATAGACTTTTTATATCCACTGTATATGCAGATGCTGGTTGATGCAGCTTAGGACTTCAAATGCAGTTCAGAAGGTAGTCAACTGCAGGTCAAATGCACCTGTCCAGGAAGTCTTAATTTCAGGCAATTCTAAAATGCAGCATGCTTTTAGGTGCATTTAGCTTGCATTAGCCCATCAACACATGCCTAAAGCACATAGACAAGCCCTAAAGCTAAATAAATGGCAAAGGAAATCTTTCATAAGCTTGTGCATGTATAACAGTTTAAAAGAATGACTATTTAGATGTTTGCATTGGTTCCAGACTGGTTACCTTAGTCAAAGTTCATGGAGGGCCATAAACAATCCAATATTGCAGTCATTGCTTGTGATAATTGGACTGGTTCTGCTATCCTACTGAAGAATAATGCATGTCTCCAGCAATGGTGGTCTGGGGCATTGATTACTGAAATCCCTGCAAGTTGACCTGATCCGTCACTCCCTGGGCAAGTATTATGGTGGGCGAGTATTGGCCAAGTATATTGCTGCTTCAATGATTCGCATAAGGAGATGTGGATATCATCTCACCCATATCCTGTTTGTTTATGGCCACCTATGACAGATAAATGGAACATACTGGAAACAATCTCTTGAGCAGTATGCTGCTCTTTTTTTATCTGATAAACCTATTATCAGATGGGCAACGTGTGCTCTTTGTCTGTTTTAATTATCATCATTGCATTGTTTTCTTTTTCATTTCTAACATGCTTTCTCAGATATGTATGTTTGCTCTTACGCAAAGAATAATGGAGATATGCAGTCTTAGAAAGTCTTTGTCAACTGTGAGAAATGCGCTGCGATCCTGTCACATGGTACACCATAAAAGGTTACACTGTCTTGTATGATGGGAGCACACAGCTAGTAAAACGTTTTATCTGATTTGAACAAAGCAACTATCTTACATCAGATTCAGTATCAAAGAATACGATTATACATTAACTGAACTTGATTCAACTATGGCTGTAAATCCAGTGCCAAGCCACCCCTCCCACCAGAGACGGTCTAATGTGCAAGGTACAGCTAAGTGGCTGTTATGTAAATGTATATCCTTTTCTTAAATAGTATTTATATACACCCTAAAAGAGGGTGGCATGCTGGCTTAGATTTTCAGAGAACATCAGACTGGAGTTTCATAGTCCACTCAGCCCAGTCATATAATCAGACATTCTCTTGCACATTTTAACCATACTGATTTCAATAGAGTGTGTGTAGATTATATGGTATCTGGGAATAGCCAGCTGTAGCGTCACAAGCTTTCTCCTCTTTGCATCGGGCGTATTACTGTATATTCCATTGAGGAGCGGGTGCAGCTACTACTCTAAATGGTGTTTCACTTGAAGCAGTATTTTTGGTATTGTTTATGACTAACTGCATTCAACCAATATGACAAATTTAAAATGTGATGCGTGATGTTTTTATTCATGAATTTATTTTATGGTCGAGCTTGATGTGTTGTTGGCATTTTATGGGTTAAATTCAGCCTCTGACATGATTTTCCTACCAATGCACTACTTGATTTCCCCTGCAGATGGAGTTCTTGCATCACTACATGATCCGTGGCTGCTTTTTTTTTTGAGGTTACAAGAGGAAAAACATTGATTTTATTAAAAAAAAGAAAATGAAAGAAGTCTGTATTTACTATTGATCATCTGAGAAGCTGGATTGCAAAGTCCTGTGGAGTGTTCTAGGGTAGAGGCTAGCTAAATATAAATCTGTATGGTTGACATATGCAACTCAGAGGCTAGTTTACAGAGATCACAGGTATATACTGTAGGATCTACAGTGTAGGTAAATCATTCTGTATAATGGCAATAGCTATTATGGCAGTATTTTGTTCCTGTGTCCAAGCCTTAAAGGTTACAGCTCTGCTGTGATATAGGTTCATTCAATTGGTCTAGGTCAGTGGTTCTCAACTCCGGTCCTCGGGACCCAGCAACAGACCAGATTTTAAGTATTACCTTGGGAAGATGCAGACTAGAATACTACAATCACTGAGCAGCAAATTATATCACCTGTGATGCATTTCAGTTATCCTGCAAACCTGGCCTGTTAGTGGGTCCCGAGGACCGGAGTTGAGAACCACTGGTCTAAGTTCAAACAGAGCTAACACAATGAGCCTTACTATCAAACGTGTTCTTTCAGAAGCAGGACAGTCATAAAACCTTTACTCCATGTGAACAACTTTTAAGCCATCCATACACATACAGATTTTATATAAACTTGTTTGCTTTAGAAAACCATATCCATTGTCCATATTTGGATACCCTTTCAGTCAATCGCAAAGAAGGTAAGGGGCGATGAACTCCTTGACCATGCCAGTGAATATATACAGTGCTATATGTTTAATCATATTATGTGATTTCTTCATCTGTTTTTTATAAATTTAAGCAGGTAATAGGTCCATATAGCTTACAGTTGGCGTTTGCCTGTAAAGACAGACCAGCCATATACCTTAAACTGACCATACATGATAAATCCAATCTTGCAATTTTGTTTACATTTGCCAAAACTTACAGTCAGGTCCATAAATATTGGGACAACAACACAATTCTAATCTTTTTGGCTCTATACACCACCACAATGGATTTTAAATGAAACAAACAAAATGTGCTTTAACTGCAGACTTTCAGCTTTAATTTGAGGGTATTTACATCCAAATCAAGTGAACGGTGTAGGAATTACAACAGTTTGTATATGTGCCTCACACTTTTTAAGGGACCAAAAGTAATGGGACAATTGGCTGTCCAGCTGTTCCATGGCCAGGTGTGTATTATTCCCTCATTATCCCATTTACAAGGAGCAGATAAAAGGTCCAGAGTTCATTTCAAGTGTGCTATTTTCATTTGGAATCTGTTGCTGTCAACTCTCAATATGAGATCCAAAGAGCTGTCACTATCAGTGAAGCAAGACATCATTAGGCTGAAAAAACAAAACAAATCCATCAGAGAGATAGCAAAAACATTAGGTGTGGCCAAATCAACTGTTTGGAACATCCTTAAAAAGAAAGAATGCACCGGTGAGCTCAGCAACACCAAAAGACCCGGAAGACAACGGAAAAGAACTGTGGTGGATGACCGAAGAATTCATTCCCTGGTGAAGAAAACACCCTTCACAACAGTTGGCCAGATCAAGAACACTCTCCAGGAGGTAGGTGTATGTGTGTCAAAGTC
>BLSH010420000.1:793234-803965 GCA_018402905.1 Glandirana rugosa
TTAGAGTTTGCCAAACAACATCTAAAAAAAGCCTTCACAGTTCTGGAACAACATCCTATGGACAGATGAGACCAAGATCAACTTGTACCAGAGTGATGGGAAGAGAAGAGTATGGAGAAGGAAAGGAACTGCTCATGATCCAAAGCATACCACCTCATCAGTGAAGCATGGTGGTGGTAGTGTCATGGCGTGGGCATGTATGGCTGCCAATGGAACCGGTTCTCTTGTATTTATTGATGATGTGACTGCTGACAAAAGCAGCAGGATGAATTCTGAAGTGTTTCGGGCAATATTATCTGCTCATATTCAGCCAAATGCTTCAGAACTCATTGGACGGCGCTTCACAGTGCAGATGGACAATGACCCGAAGCA
Organism: Glandirana rugosa; assembly: GCA_018402905.1. NCBI lineage: Eukaryota > Metazoa > Chordata > Amphibia > Anura > Ranidae > Glandirana > Glandirana rugosa. The sequence goes on from BLSH010420000.1 coordinate 793,607, forward strand.
TACTGCGAAAGCAACCAAGGAGTTTTTTAAGGGAAAGAAGTGGAATGTTATGCAATGGCCAACTCAATCACCTGACCTGAATCTGATTGAGCATGCATTTCACTTGCTGAAGACAAAACTGAAGGGAAAATGCCCCAAGAACAAGCAGGAACTGAAGACAGTTGCAGTAGAGGCCTGGCAGAGCATCACCAGGGATAAAACCCAGTGTCTGGTGATGTCTATGCGTTCCAGACTTCAGGCTGTAATTGACTGCAAAAGATTTGCAACCAAGTATTAAAAAGTTAAAGTTTGATTTATGATTGTTAATCTGTCCCATTACTTTTGGTCCCTTAACACTTTGAGGAGCAAGGGACATATTTGTCCCATGTTTTATAATTATTTTATATTGATGACGGTAATTTTATGGTCCTCAAAGGGTTAAAAAGTGGGAGGCACATATACAAACTGTTGTAATTCCTACACTGTTCACCTGATTTGGATGTAAATACCCTAAAATTAAAGCTGAAAGTCTGCAGTTAAAGCACATCTTATTCATTTCATTTCAAATCCATTGTGGTGGTGTATAGAGCCAAATAGATTAGAATTGTGTCGATGTCCCAATATTTATGGATCTGACTGTAGTTGTTGGTAGATTCTATAAAAGAAATTGTAGAAGCAGATTTTACCCTTTATGATCAGCTTTACAAGTCAACCAATCTTGTGTGCTCTCAGTTTTCTCATCCCATTTCTATTGCAGTTAAAGACAGTTCTTACATAGCATCATTCTTGGCAGGAACTTTGGTATTCACAAGAAAAATCTGCCTCCAAGGGGATGAAAAACACATTTCACATATGTTCATTTACAATGTGTTCCAAAAACATTCTGTGCAGAAGGGGGCAAGTATTGTCTCTTAATATAAAGTGATTCTTATTTTACATTTTGCCATCTGTACATTTTAATTTGTTTTTGACTGACACAGTGAGTGTACTCATTAGGTTTTAAAATGAAACAGCTGAAGATTCCTGGGGTTTCCTAGATCCTGAAGTAATGTATGCTAAAATTGTTGGTCTTTACGTGCTATACTGTCTGTGTTACTACTTTCACAGCACAGATATCCTCTGATATACTTATAGGTCACATTGCACTAAATTCAGTCTTCCCTAGTTTCTATTTTGCTTCACTGAGCTGTTGGCAGTCATCCTGACACAAGGACAGGGGGCTGAAACATTTAGTTTAAGGTCACAACAGCACTGGACGCAAAAAAGTTTGTGCAGGCTTTGTTCTGCCCGTATGACCTCCAGGGTAATCACTGGAGCAGTGCATTGCTTTAGCCATTGTTGTAAACTAAAGTCCCCATAGAGAAAGAAAAATGTGGAATCTTGCTTTCCATTTCATCTTTTATTCCTATTTTATTTTATGCTGACTTGTTTGTGAAAGTGCAGCTTTAGAGCTGCCATCTGTGTTTTTGCTTCTCTATTTATTAAGTCACTTACTGCACAGATTTGGAGAAAAAAAGGTCAGCAGTAGCAGCTTCCATTTTGTTCACATACCTAATAATAAAGGAGTAAAATAGAAATGAAATGAACTGGAATTCTGAAGGAATTCTTTCAATCTCTATTTCTGGTAAACCAATTGGATAGCAGAGATTCATATGCATTAAGACAGTAAATTTTATAGCTAGAACCAAACTGCAAGGACACTTTACATGTACATAAAATGATTCTTATTGGGAAATCCAATAGCATGTACTTTGCAAAAAAAACGTACACAAGTATTTTTGCACTGTACCACTCACTGCGGTTATATTATGTGAAAAAGGAACAGTGATTTTGTTTGATAATTCAACCCACATAAAGAATCCTAGGCAGGTTGGATAAATTGTAAGAAAGCTATTTTAAATGAATTATGCTGTAAGAGGCAACTCAACAATTTTTATACATCTCATGGAGGATTTACTATCACTCCCCATATGGTCATTATCCAAAATCCTCCAATGTTAAGTTTTATCCCACATAGAAATGATGATTACAAAATGGAATACCAAGTTCCTTGTAAGTTTGCATATGTACTTTATAGTAACTAAAATACTTCTCAACCAAGTGGTTGACTGTTATATAAAAGGTGGATGCAGTGAAAAGAATCCACTATAAATAAATATTGGTTCCGGTTCCATACATCAGCACATCAGATATAACACAAATGCAAACCAATACCCATCAAAAAATGTTAGCCACTTTAGGTTATTTTAAGCTCTTCTGTGGGGTCGATTTACTAAAACTGGAGAATGCAAAATCTGGTGCAACTCTGCATGGTAGCCAATCGGCTTCTAATTTCAGCTTGTTCAATTAAGCTTTGACAAAAAAAAAAAAATGGAAGCTGATTGGTTTCTGTGCAGAGCTGTACCAGATTTTGCATTCTCCAATTTTAGTAAATCAACCCCTAGGTTATAACCTTTCACACCCAGTTCTTCACCCCACCCCTAAATTTGCCCTATCACACAGGTGTCGTCTTTTTTTAGTAATTAGTGCAGCTAATACCATTTAAATTTGATTGTATTACTTGGTGATTCCAAATACCCAATTACATTACATTTTTATAAAAGACCTGTTTAAAAGTAAACAGGAGTCACTGAAATTATCTAATGTGGATTAATGTTGTTTACATCAAGTAACATTTCAGTTCACAAATAATTTATTCCCTTTTCTTGAAATTGCCAGTTATGCTTGTAAATTTTCTTTGTATTGCCAATGAATAATGACTTGAAATTTGTTTTCTGAAATAAGAGATTTAGAATGAGAATTCACCTACGTTGAGTATTTTTATTAGTGCTTTCATCCAAAATTCACAAGAATTTCATCCATGATTCATATTTTTTAATTAAATACATTTTGGGAAAATCTGTGAATCGTGGTTAAAATGTGTGTAAAAATAAGAGTGTCATCAAGTGTAAAAAAAAAGCTGCTTCTTATTTGTAAATGTTTCCAGGAGTTAAAGCTTTCAACCATTAATGTTCAGTTAAGATTGAAGTGGGCTAATCACTAGAATGGGCATTCTGTCCTATTGGCATAAACTCTGTCCTGTCCTGCCAACATGCAGTAAAGACCAATTAATAAGATTAACAGATTATGCTGTTGTTGGCAGAATTATTTGGGCACATTTAAATGCATAAAACGAATACTATTCTACTTCCCCATACCATGATTATGGTTGATTGAAGGGGGGGGGGGGGGGCATCAGAGCCCTGGGGCTCAATTATGAGGTAGCCATTTGCCTGCTGTAGTTAGTCAGTGCTGTAGTCTTTGGGAAGCATGTCATACGCTGATCTTGGGAGCCAGACCACTTCCTTTCTAGCAGCTCTGGGCTCTGAGACATGTACTCAGAAAGTGTAAAGTCTTCAGAGGTGGGCATGTTTGTGTGGCTTATAGATAATATTGAAAGGTCCATCTATATTTGAAGTTCACTATGTACACCACATTATTTACATGTGTAAATGTGGTGACAAAGTGGAAAAAGTAGTTCAAAGGAAGCCCTAATTCACCTCTGTAGCAATATGATAACAGACACACAGAAATATTAGTTTAATCCGAACTATAGGCAAAACTTTTTTTTTTTATTTTGGATAGAGCAAGTGAAGGTTATAACCCCTGCCAATTTTTTTTTTACCATCTGCGTCCCATTGTGGGGATTTCCCTTCACAACCTGTCCCATAGCCAAACAGGACGTGAGAGGAAATCCCTTTAAATCAAGGGAATTTTTTGGGGACCCCCAAGTCACCAGAACTAGCGTACCCATTGGAAGATTTCCCCTCTATTACTTTTCTGGGGACAACTGAAAATTTGGGTAAATTCTTTTACTTTTATTCAATGATAATGGTAAACAGGACAAATAGAAAGGATGAATCTCCTTAACAGGGCTGCAGACAGCAATAAAAACTATCAAGTGTTCTAATTGCTCTCCACTCTATCCAAAACTAAAAACAAAGTTTTGGCTTCAGTTATACTTTAACCTTCAAAATGAATTACTTCACAGTACAAGCGGCTAGAGAGGTTCCTGCCCATGACTGCCTTTAAGTAGTCCTCTATAAAGCTATATAGTGTCTGGTATTATCCAGTACCAAATGGAGCTTTCCATTCCAACACTGCCCTCTCTGTTAGGCCACTAGGGCCTCACCCACATACAGAAACATGAAAGGGAATTGTACAGTGCAGAATCTTGTGACAGGTCATTGTGAAGTCACAACGAGAAGCTACAGGAAAAGTCTGATGTAGCAGTAACCAGTTTTTGTGAAACTTGCACTGAAGATAGAGTGGACTTCCTAAGTATGCTGCAGTAGTAGGGTTTCCTGAAAAGCTTTAGTAAGAACTGAAGTAGCTCTTTAAAATGAACATCTTGATGAGTTATGTAGCATGTGTTTCCCAAACTGTGGCATGTGTGCCTATTTGGGCAATTCTAATTTGTAGAATGGATACTTTGGCCTTTCAAAACCAACGCAGAATAATTCTTGGAATGAAAAAATATGCAAAATAAACTCCCAACATATAAAGTTCAAGCATTTATAAAGACAGGAGGGGATTCTTAGAAATACATACACACATTACGAGGTTACTGACAACAAATGTACAGACTTTGTAGTGTCTTTTACATAAACTATCACATAAACGGAATACTTGGCAAACATCTGATGTTAAACGGTGTACATAAAATAATAGCAGAGAAACACTGCTAGAAGCAATTACAGCACTAATCATGCAACCTGCAACAAAGAGTATTGTAAGGGAGTTAAAAGGGTTATGTTGCTTTGACTCTATGCAGATATCCTCCAGGGATGGTGTAATTAAAATCTAAATGAGCTTGGCAGCTCTCCAGACCTTACACCTTTAAAGAGAATATTTGTTAAATAAGTCTGATTTCCTCACATTACTGTGTATCCTGTCAACCTCTCAGCTCTACAGGAGATGTGAATTAACACAAATTATGAAGGATGCGGCAAAGCATTTGGACTTAGGGGAGTTTTCTATGTTTACTTAACCCTATTCTTTGTAAAGACAGCATTTAATCTGATGTCTTTATTGTGAGCCCAGTTTCAGCTAACTGCAGCTCAACTACATCTATTTTCTTGGATGTGTGAAATTGTTTTTGAATTCAAAATTAAAGAATCTACTCGACTCTGACACCGTCAATGTAAGAAGGCCCTTGATAAGGAACCCTTAATACTTGCAATACACAATAGTATACATTTTCTATGTGAACCTGAAGCTCTGGATCTAGAGGAAAAAAACACAGAGGGTAGTAAAATGGATTACACTGCTGTGTTTTAAAGTCAGCAAACCCATAACTGATATTTCAATGCAGATGGGTCCTGGTGAGATGAATCATCATGTAGCGTCTTAAAGTTGAACTCCAGGCAAATATAGAAACACGAATTAATGTTCTGTATTAATTTATACATTATTGTTTGTTTTTTTTAAATGCAAACAGTACCTGAATTTAGCTTGGTGTCAGCCTCTTGCAGTTCCCTGTACAACAGTAGGGATTATTATATTTTTTATTATATAATATTTATATAGTGCCAACACTTTGCAAAGGACTTTACAGTATTAAGGGAGACAGTACAGTTACAGTGAAATTCAAGACAAGAAGGTTAGGAGGGACTTGATCCTAAAAACATACAATCTGAAAAAGGACAAGTGACACAAAAGGCAGTAACTGTGTGGGGAGGAGTTGATGGAAAAAGTTGAATTTCAGTTGTTGGGTAGAGATGGGATAATCTTTCCTGAAGAGATGATTTTTAGAGATAACCTAAAGGCAGACAGAGTATGGGATAGCCAAACAGATTGAGGTAGGAAGTTCCAGAACATGGAAAGGCTCTGTAAAAGTCATGGAGGCGAGCATGGGAGGAGGTGATGAGGGAGTAGAATTCCAAGCTTGTCCACCATCCATATATGGAAATTTGGTAAATTGGAAAGTTGTATTTATTGAAAAATGGTAAGGTGGACTTTCACAGTCATTAGCCTCTGGATCCAGAGGAATGGGCTCTTCATCCAGAAGTGTTCCAAGTCCTTTGTGCATGCCTAACATGGATCTTCTAACATCTAGACTCAAAAGCAGGTCTAGGGTGCCTTGCACTTTTGCACTGGATGCTCTGGTGACTCTGGGATCAGTTCTACCTGGTCTTTTCTGCCAGAGATCCCTTTGTCTGACCTTACTCGCAAGGTGGCCTTCACATTGCTATCACCTATGCGTTGAGGGTCTCTTAGTTAGCAGCCTTAAGCTGGCCATAGATGGATCAAAATTCAGCCTGTTCAGCAGGGACCAGACAAAGTTTAATCCAAGTGTGGCCATATGTGTTTCTCAGAGGTTGATCAGAAATGTTGGAAAACTTGTTATTCAGAGGCAGCAACCGCTGATCAGTGTATTCCGACAGCCTGATAGCAAAGAGTGGCTCTGTCAGAATATAATGTCCCGGGGGGGATTCCTCCCTATAACTTTTTTGTGTGGATGGAGGAATCCGTTTGTGTTTTGTTTTTTGAACAAAATCAAAGATGGCCAGCTTTATCCCATACAGAGTATTTTGTGGTGTTATACAAAGATAAGGTTGTCCAGAGGCCTAAAGCCTTTTGTCTCCCTAAGATGATTTCCTCTTTCCATCTCAGCTAGGAGATTGTCCTTCTCTCGTTATGTCTTGCTCAAACATCTGAAAGAAAATTCTCCCCACTGTCTTGATGTGGTATGCACTGTAAGAGTCTGCCTCTCTGTCAGCCTCGCTACCTCCCACTCCACTATTTCTAGGTTGATTCGATAAGACATTCTTTGTGTTTATGGTCAAAAGGATAGGATTGTTTTCTTCCCTTATAAGGCGCACTCCACCAGATCTATATGTGCTTCTGTGTTTTTCAGCATTAAACATCTGTTTCTCAAATTTGTAAGGCTGCCACTTGGTCTTTTGTTTACAAATGTGTTAAATTCTACTTGGTGATGTCCAGGAATCCTCTGATGTCAATGTCAGGAGTGGGGATATTTTCATTGCACATCAATGGGTATTCTTTGCTAAGTGAATTTTCACCACATTCATTAAAGTAGACGTTCACCCTAAAACTAAAATCTGTAAATCTACTTTCATCCACAATCTAAGACTAACCTATCTAGCCCTGTAAAGAAGAAATCACTATACATACCTTTTCTGAAGCTGCTCTTATCCGGTTCTGTTCTGAGCTGTCAGCGGCAACTTCTTTGTGGAAGCGGGTGCAGAGGAGGCAGCCGACCACAGAAGCCCCATAGTAAGTCTATGGGTGATGCCACTTCCCAGGCATTTCATAGCGGTTGTCGGTTGTTTCCTGCACAGAGCTTCTACCGCTAGAGACTGGACCAGGATGGCTTCAGAAAAGGTATTTATAGTGATTTCTTCTTTACAGGGCTAGATAGGTTAGCTACTATAAGCCAAAGTAAATTTCCTTTACAAAGTGAACAGCATATTTGTCTTTAGTAAATCAACCCCTCAGGAAGACTGTGTCAGACCAGCATATATCCACAGACAAAATACCAGTTTGGCATGGGCCTACTTTTTTAATTGTATGTAAAATTCATTTTTTTAGATTTGTATAGAGCAAAAGTTAGAATTTGTCTCGATTTTATTGCTGCTTGTGTCCCCATTGGAGAAACTCACCCACTATATTTGTCCAAGCAGACACAAATCTTCCAATTTGAAAATGTATTCTGCTGACAACTAAGAGAAGATTTTTCCTTGCTTTGGAGAGATTTTCTTGTACTTTCTGCTGTGTCTGTGGGGCAGTAAGTGAAAAGAAATTTCCCTGATGGGACACAGACAAAAAAAAAAACAACCAAAGCAAGAGCAAAAAAAAAAAAAAAAACCAAAGCAACAGCAAAAAAATAAATAAATTTGGCATTACATACATTGTAATGTAAGGGCAAACTGAACCAAATATTTTTCTTTTTAACAGCAACTTTGAGTTTAATAGCACTACTTTAAGTAGTGCTTCATAACTGCTGCATATGTTGACGCTATATAAACACGGTACAAAACTGCATCAAAAAATAGCAGTGTAAATACTTCAACTATCCAGCTGTTGTACAGATGTTTCACCCAAACATGAAAACACGACAATCCCTCTCTGTAAGACGTTACATATTTAATGGAAATAACTTTTTCTTTATAATTGTCAAATATTAACAAGAAAGTTTTTGTTTAATATATTATCTTTATTAAAGCAAAATAAATAGATTCTTCCAGTTGCTCAGATACATCTCCTCCCAGAAAATGCTCCATGCGTTGCACAGCATGCACTTTTAATTTGTTCCCTTTTTTTTGTACGTATTTCCCTGCCAGAGGGCCCAGCAACACAGCAGAAGAATGTGCTTATATGTCCCCTCTAGCAATGAAAGGGCTTAAATAAATTTCTCTGCTTTGGAATGACAAAGAAAACAACAAAAAGTTTAGTATAAACCTTCAAGTAGCAAATATAGAAAAATAAGGTCCTTTGTTTACTCAAAAAAGAAAGAAAAAAAGTTTAAACCATCCAGAAATGTTCCCTTTTAAAATATTTGGCTCAAACTTGTATTCTGTGTCCTAACAGTTGTTTAAATTAATATCATGCTATAAGAAACAATTAATTCCATGCCATAAATCTTTTGAAAATCACACCTTTGTTCCCCTTAACTTTTGTGTACTTTGAGTCTTTAGCTAGCAAGCTCTATAAACTAATTTGTAATGCTTCTCAAATTTAGCAGGTCTTTTGTCTGAAGTTGAGAAATAATTTGGCTGTAAACTGTATCAGCCCAATTTAGCCTCACTATAAATGGTTTATTTTTTTCTCGTATAAAGTATGATTTTTGCAAGAAAAAAAAATGATTTTGAAATGATATGATTGTGTCTCTCATTGCCTAATTAGCAGCATTGTGGCAATGAGAAAGGAAACTGGCAGTATTTAGACATTCTGTTGTCATCAAGATAGTTTTCTCCTACAGTAGCTTGGTCAAGCCTTGGAGAGGTACACTTTGGTAAACATCTCCATGGTCAGTGCTTTGGCTTCACCATGGCTTTTCCCGCCTACACATTGGTACCCTCATCATCTATAAACCTGATGATGTCTCCTTGGGAGTCTCCAGATGAACTACGGACCAGCTCCAAAGCAGCAGGAGATGTCTCTCCATAGTCTCTTGACATCAATCCCAAAAGGTCAACCACTCGGTCCTTCACTGGGTCAGCATCTTGAGGGCTACACAATGATCTCCTGGATGTGAAGCTGGGGCTGAACTTCTGTACTTCATTCTGCTTGTTAGATGCTTGGTGGGCAGCCATTACTGGGGATGAATTGCTATGGGATACCTGGCTCACGTGGTTCATTTGTGTTTGGGGGAAATGGCCATGACATGGGGACAGAGACTGGTTCACAGTCAGAGGTCCACAGCTCCTAAGCTGTCTGTGGGGGCATGAATGTCTAAGGAATGAATCCAGAGAAAGTGCAGGATGAACGTTCTTTCTGCACAAATTCTCTGGCTGGACAGCCTGAGGCGGCTGTGGTAAGGCCTCCATCCATGCTGTGTTAGATTGTGCTCCATCTACCCTTGTGTGGCCAGGACAGGATGATCCAACAAGGCTTGGAATAGTAACTTGGGACTGCTGCCCACTACAAAAACCACTGCTGTTACTATAGGTGTTATTGAGGCTAGGGGTGAGAAGACCCGCTGAGGGAGATGTTATAAAGTTCTGGTTGAGGAGCACAGGCCTCATAAGCTGTAGCATCTCATTCAGGTCCTTACTCAGCTGAGTAACTTGTTGAGAAAGAGCAGTCATCTGAGGGTGAAAAAAATAAAGTTAGATAAAGAGTCATTAAAATACATTTTGCAAAAGAGGATACCTACTGTGGAGTTATAAACGTTGAGATTAACACCATAAATGATAAGGCTGGCCGAAGGCCTCCTCCTATTAGGTCTTCTCCTATCAGTTCCCACGGCTTTTCTGGGAACGTTCCCCCACCCTCCCTGACCCTTCTCTTTACAATTCATTTACCATAATAACTGGGTATGCCCCCTTAAGGCATACTGACCTTCATCCTCCCACCCCCTTGCAAGGGTCTTTTCGGCACCCTTGACTATCCTCTTCTGGATTATCCTCCTCCGGAAGCCGGTCGGAATAGTAAATACCACAATTAGAGTTGCAAATATTGAGGTGTCATCCATAGGAGAAAACGTTTTACATAAAATTACTGAGAAATAGATTGAAATAAAAAAAGTGGGAGTCTACTGACGAGAAAGAGTTGTTCAATGAGTCGACTCATTCCTGGACTTACTCTACGATGTCGAATACTCCGGACACGAGGAGTTGGTCTTGAAATATTGTAGAGGGAGTCGCCCAGAAGAGT
>BLSH010420000.1:809948-831425 GCA_018402905.1 Glandirana rugosa
CGTAACTAGGAAGTGGACGAACGGGCGCCATCTTTGTGGCTGGACGCCGGAATCAACATACAGGACGCTGTTTTTATTTCACCAACATGTGAGTGGATCTATTTTTTATAATAAACATCTTGTCAAGATTGTCTGCACTATGGGCTGTTTATGCTTTATTATATGATCGTGCTTGCTTGCCACATGGGACCATGTTGTTGAGCCGTATTGGAAAGCAGCAGAAGGAGAGGTTGACTTGCTGAGGGCGTCCGTGCGAGACGGAGGGACTACCATATCTGGAGTTTAAACCAGGCTTACTCTGACCTTCCATAATAGAGGGTCATCCTGTTCCGGTAAGGGTGCCAAGTGTGGTGGTGACACTGGTGACGGGCTGCACTCCAATTGATACTCACAGCTTATGAGTGTGAATACTTATTTCCTTCAGCACATAGTTGGACTTTGCGCTGCAGTATAGTAGCACTTTATATTTCATTGGTTTGGACTTTGCGCTGCAGTATATTAGCACTTTATATTTATTGGTTATACCGGACCTGTCTGTCAGCTGCATAACGTTGTCCAGCATATACCAAGGACTCTAGTGCAGGATTGTGTTTTTTGTTTAAAAATACTTGAGTCTAAGCTGGACAGTACATGCATGTCGACTTAAAACCTTACCTGAGTTGGAACATCTGGGTGAGTTTTCTGAGCTGAGCGGTTTGGTATTAAAATCAAATGTCTGGGCAGTAGGTGAACTGCACTCAGTCTCAATGCCATCTACAAATCTGCAGAAATAAAGCATCAATCAGCAATTGCATTCATATACAGCCTATACATTCTAATATACTGTTTAAGCGTTCATCTTTTTAATGATATTGAAAACAGTAGTAAATTATTTGACAAATCTACAAGCACACCTAAAGGAATTTAACCAGAATTTCAAAAACAAAAAATGTAATTTTGTGATTCCCACCCATTTGCACACTCTATAACCTTTAATATCATGCTATCATTTCCTAGATCAGCTTCACTGCTTTACTGCTTCATGGGTAATCTTTAAGATCATTGGACAGGGGTGATGGTTATTATCATACAGAATCTATATAGTGTCATCAGTATGTGTAGTGTTTTAAAGGAGACAGTACAGTTACAATACAAATAAAGATAAGAAGGTAAGGAGACCCGTGTGTGAGAGATTACAACTTTATGCTTGTAGCTCCCATTAGCTGCCAGAGGTTGTGGCCATTAACTCCCAGCCAGGGGCCTATAGTGGAAAAGCTCATGCACGTGTAGGACGGTGCCACTGGGCTGCATTGTTAAGACAGTTGCTGGCCCAGCAAAATTAGGTTGTCAGGTAGGAAGCAGTAAAGCCCATCCCATTCTTCCAGCTATGTAGTTTCACAAGTTCTGTTGCAACTTGCACGTCATCTTAGGCATGGTTATGAGCCACAATGCTATAGTACACATGAACAAGGCCTTGCATTTCCTGGTGGTCTCATGTCTGGACCCTAGGCGAGTTCTGCACCACAAAAGGGAACCACATTGCAGTAGACCCAACATCCAGGTGAGTGCGTTATGGAACCTAACCCCCCCCCCCCCACAGGTCCCCCTAAGAGAAAGGTATTTCTTCAGTCCCATATATTGACCATTGCTATTGACCCTTGCTTCCCTATGACCCTGGCTGCCTACGGACTTGTGTGTAACACCTTACTTGCATGGGACTCACCCTATACCACACCACAAGCTGGCATAACTTTTTTTAACACTTCTAATTAAGAGAAAAGATGAAAAGTCCATATAGTTTATAACAATGTATTATTCTACACAACTGGTATTTTAGCAGTAAATATGTAGTCCATACTCTTGGTAATTTGTCCCTTGAAGGGTTGCAGACAAAATTACAGTCCCACTTTAGGATGGAAGGGGGAAGAGGGTGCTCATTACACACTTTGTTTTGTACATCAAGCTTTCTCTTCCCATGGTTAGGGTTTGGACCCTTTGAACCCTTTTTTTCCACAAATGCAGTATTGCTTCTACTAACATGTTAATATATCAAACTCTGCAAACTATTACAATACAATATATGGTTCTGATGAAAAATAGGTAAATATGTTGCCTTTTTGTTATGTAAAGTTACGTGGACCTTTAGGTACATTTGAGAATTTTACTTTGTGATTTTTGGAGCCACCTTTAAGAAAGTGAAGTGCCAGTGTTTTCAATGGTCCTTGAATGTTTTGAAAATACTATTTTTGGTCTTAAAGAAAGCAGCTTCAAATAAGATCTCCAAGTGCCCCATTGATGTTCTATAACCTGCCATGTAAAAAAAGTGTGCATCTCATTTGGGAAGAGTAAAACTAGTTGTAACCATTCTGCAAACCAGAGCACTTTGACTGTCACATTTGGCTATATACAATACTACCATGGTCAAATTTAGGTCTCTTGGTCTTGACCCATCTCCTGATTGGGAGCTAACCTGGGTATTCTAATTTTATATTGGAATTGGATGGCTCAATTTAAGGTGCCCAAGTACTGGGTTCTCTTATGAAAATAGAGGCTTAAACAAGAAAAAACACATTCATTGGCTAATAGTTTGATTGGCATTAAACATTTACAGTACAGTACAAAGGCTGATGTAATGCTTTTCAGTGACATTGGGGGATGTAAACATTGCTCTTATGTTTTATATTTCCAATAGGATTTTAAAGGTTGTTTTGGACAATCTAAAGACTTTCACACAATTTACTTGGTGCATATCCTATACAATCTGGCTTTCCATGTGCTACTGTACTTTGAAGTATCTACAAAAATTGTTTTATCAAGAACATTTTATATACCGGTAGTTGTTTTTTTAGTTCATTTGCATTGCATACATTTAAAGGATAAAGAAACAAATATCAGGCTTAAGGTTGCAGTAAAACTGTAAAATTACCCAACACTTTTCTGGAATTTTAAAGGTCAGAAATAAAACTTGTGGTGGATGAGGAATAACAGGAATAAAATAGGTTATTCTAGTTTTGGAACAGTTAACACGTTGTATTAACCATGTGATAAATATTTTTCTAGGTCTTAATCTATGCTTACATTGACGTCAGATATTTTTATTTATGTATCTGCTGACCCAAATTCAGTGCCCATAATAGCAAAATGAAAGGTAGCCTAAATCACTAAGTGGGTTATTACATTTTCTACATTCACACAGCTGTCAAGTGATGTTCAGTTCGAAGAATATCAGCTGCTTCTGACATACAAGCCAGCTGATTATATCAGTGTTCTCTCAATTTACTAAATAATAATGTAATAAATAATTCAATATTTTACCTATGCTTCTACAACATTACTGATGTATTAATAAAGCTGTAGTGCTGAATTTTCACTAGAGAAAAGCTGGGTAGAGCGGGGTTTAGAAATTCGTACCGAGTACTTGGATGCAGCAAAATTATAGGGAATGCCAGGAATCTCTATGGGGACTGCCACCCCATGCTGCTTCCAAAGGCTTAATAAAATGAGACTTTTTTCAACCTTGGGAACCCATTGGATGTAGTATCTTGCTTCACCTCATTTAAGGATTATAAAAGACCAAAAAGTAAATGGGACTTTTGGGGTTCCCTCACATACAGTACATAGAAAAACAAAGCAAAGGCAGAGGATATCTAAGTGTGTTGGTCAGTGAACAGAAAAACTGATAATACATTTAGGCAGCTCATCTTGGCTAGTGGCTGACAAGCTTACATAGCAAGAATCCAAAGTCATCTTCCAAGAGGTCTTCAACAACACATCCCAAGGTTGTTTGGGGTGTAACACAATAAGCAACAATGCTGTTGGATAATGGGAGTCCACATGGCACATAATAAGGAGGTGGATCACAATATAGTCTTATATATATGAGGGCACCTCAAAATTCCCATTTACTTTTTGCTCTTGCTTTCTTTGCATCAAGCAACTTGTGCTTAGGTTCATTTAAGGATTATTATATTCAGCAGCGGCTGGTGCATATGGGGTGCTTGGGCCCCGCCTCCCCGCCGCTGAGAAGGAAAAAAAAAAAAACGTCAACCCGGCCTCCCTGCAGGAGGCGCCAGTACGTTGACTTTTCTTCTTTTTTTTCCTCGGCTCCTTACTGTCAGCTGACAGCAAGTAGTGAGCCGATTGGTCAGCCATTAAAGTCTATCTGTGTGCGCTGAACAAGCGCACACACGGGCTGATTGGCTGCCCTCTGAGCCATCAGAGCCAATGACTCTCTGTCATTGGATGCTGTTGGCACGGGGCGGGACTACGGTGGACGTGCTGCCTGTGTGATTACTCACGCAGGCACAGCACTCCCCGGGACTTCCGTGTAGACTGCCAGCATGCTCTCTGCTAGCGCTGCCTCTGCATCTCTCAGCCCGCTTTCCGTATGCCGATCTCTGCAACACTGCCAGCCTGAACCTGCCTATTAGATGGGGTACGTTCGGGACTTGTCCCGACCTGGGGGGGAGCTGTTGAGGCTGGTGACTGTATACCCTACCTGGGGCTCTGTATACTGCTATCTGGCACCCTGTATACCCTACCTGGTACCCTGTAAACTGCTACCTGGCACCCTGTATACCCTACCTGGCACCCTGTATACTGCTACCTGCCACCCTGTATACCCTACCTGGCACCCTGTATACTGCCACCTGCCACCCTGTATACCCTACCTGCCACCCTGTATACTGCTACCTGCCCCCCTGTATATCCTACCTGGTACCCTGTATACTGCCACCTGCCACCCTGTATACCCTACCTGCCACCCTGTATACTGCTACCTGCCCCCCTGTATACCCTACCTGGTACCCTGTATACTGCTACTGGCATCCTGTATACCCTACCTGGAACCCTGTATACTGCTACCTGCCACCCTGTATACCCTACCTGGCACCCTGTATACTGCTACCTGCCACCCTGTATACCCTACCTGGCACCCTGTATACTGCTATCTGTCACCCTGTATACCCTACCTGGCACCTTGTAAACTGCTACCTGGGGCCCTATATACTGCTATCTGGCACCCTGTATACTGCTACCTGGGACTCTGTATACCCTATCTGGGACCCCTGTATACTGCTACCTAGCACCCTGTATACTGCCACCTGGCACCCTATATACTGCTACCTGGGGCTCTGTATACTACTATCTGGGACCCCTGTATACTGCTACCTGGCACCCTGTATATGGCCACCTGGCACCCTATATACTGCTACCTGGGGCTCTGTATACCCTATCTGGGACCCCTGTATACTGCTACCTGGCACCCTGTATACTGCTACCTGGGGCTCTGTATACCCTATCTGGGACCCCTGTATACTGCTATCAGGAACCCCTGTATACTGCTATCTGGGAACCCTGTATACTGCTACCTGGCACCCTGTATACTGGTACATGGGGCTCTGTATACCCTATCTGGGACCCCTGTATACTGCTATCTGGGACCCCTGTATACTGCTACCTGGCACCCTGTATACTACTACCTGGCACCCTATATACTGTTACCTGGGGCTCTGTAAACCCTATCTGGGAGCCCTGTATACTGCTACCTGGCACCCTGTATACTAGTACCTGGGGCTCTGTATACCCTATCTGGGTCCCCTGTATACTGCTATCTGGAACCCTGTATACTGCTACCTGGGACCCTGTATACTGGTACCTGGGGCTCTGTATACCCTATCTGGGACCCCTGTATACTGCTATCTGGGGCTCTGTATACTGCTACCTGGGGCTCTGTATACTGCTATATGGTGACTCTGTATACTGGTATATGGTGACTATATACTGCTATATGGTGACTCTGTATACTCCTATCTGGTGATGCTGTATATACCACTATCTGTGATGCTGTATACCCTATCTGGTGATACTGGGCTGTATACTCCTGACACAAGGAGTGGAAACTATAAGGGGTGGGGCTTATGAAAAGTAGGATGGGTCAAAAAGGAAGGGCGGGGTCTAGCCGCCCCCCATCCTAAAATTTCACCAGCCGCCACTGATTATATTGTAATGTTTGGACTGTGGTGTGACATTTGGTGTGATGCTTGTTTTGTGTTTTTCTAATAGTTAGTTAATGCTGAATGTCCAATCATGCTGCACCTACAGGAGGCCTAATGGTTGGCATATGGAGTGAAGGCAGTCACATAATCTGGTATCAGAATAAAAAGTGCATCTGCAGAAGTTCAGATTGTTGACATCATACTAACAGCACAGGATGTCACAGCAATATGAATGAAGATAGGAAACTATTGTCTAATGCCTACAGATTGAATTGTAGTTGTTCAGTGACTGAACAGCAATGGCAAGAACACCAGGAACAATGGAAAATAGACATTAAGACACTAATTTTAAAGCTTTTTTTTTTTGCAAATAATACTGTTGTTTTAGGCCTCATACACACGGACGTTTGCAGAAAAATAAGCAAAACGCCGGGCCTGACGTCAGGGAAAAAAACTGACGTTTTGCTTGGCGTTTTGCATTGACGTCAATGGACGTTTTTTCACGCCAGCTTTTTGCGGCGTTTTCTGCCTCTATTCAAATGACTTGTGTGCCTTGTCTTAAAGGGGAACCCCCGCAAAAAATTTGCGTGGGGTTCCCCCCCCCAGAGCATACCAGGCTCTTCGATCTGGCAGGGATTTTAAGAGGAGCCCCCACGCCGAAAAAAAAACGGCGTAGGGTCCCCCCAAAATCCATACCAGACCCTTATCCGAGCACTGCAGCCTGGCAGGCCAGGAAAGGGGGTGGGGACGAGCAAGCGCCCCCCCCCTCCTGGACCGTACCAGGCCGCATGCCCTCAACATGGGGAGTATGGGTGCTTTGGGGCAGGGGGGGCACTGCGCCCCCCACCCCAAAGCACCTTGTCCCCATGTTGATGGGGACAAGAGCCTCTTCCCGACAACATTGGCCGTTGGTTGTCGGGGTCTGCGGGCGGGGGCTTATCGGAATCTGGAAGCCCCCTTTAACAAGGGGGGCCCCCAGATGCCGGCCCCCCACCCTATGTAAAGGGGTGCATCGTACCCCTACCCATTTACCTGGGGGGAAAAGTGTACAAAAAAAAACACTACACAGCTTTTTAAAATATTTTATTAAATCCGCTCCGGCATCTTCTCCCCTCTCTTCTTTCTTCGGCTCTTTTGCGGCGTCTTCTGTCTTCTGAGGGGGTCTTCTGCGGGGGTCTTCAGCTCTTTTGCTGCTGTCTCCCCGGCTAGCTTCAGACCCCGACAACCAACGGCCAGGGTTGTCGGGAAGAGGCTCTTGGCAGTGGCAGTGCCCCCCCTGCCCCAAAGCACCCATACTCCCCATGTTGAGGGCATGCGGCCTGGTACGGTCCAGGAGGGGGGGGGGGCGCTTGCTCGTCCCCACCCCCTTTCCTGGCCTGCCAGGCTGCAGTGCTGGGATAAGGGTGTATGGATTTTGGGGGGGACCCTACGCCGTTTTTTTTCGGCATGGGGGCTCCTCTTAAAATCCCTGCCAGATCGAAGAGCCTGGTATGCTCTGGGGGGGGGGGGGACCCTACGCAAATTTTTTGCGGGGGTTCCCCTTTAAGACACGGCACACAAGTCGCGCCACAAGTCGGATCACCGTGATCCGACTTCTGGTGCGGCTTCTATTCAAATCAATGGGCTCCCATAGGGAACCATTGATTTTGAATAGAACGCCTGACGAGGCATAACGCTGTGTATACAACGTTAAGCAACGTTATTGAGCATTTTGCTGCCTCGGCGTCAAAAACGTCATGACGCTGCAGCTTCAGAACGCACTGGTCCCGCATTCTAGCTGCAGCTCACTAACGCCGACGCCCTCTACTGCTCACAAACGTCGGCGTTTTTAGAGGGCCATTGAATAACATGGAGAGCTGCAAAAAACGCCTACAAACGCCGGTGTCCAAAACGCTCGTGTGTATGAGGCCTTATACTTGCCGAATGGCAATTTTACATTGTTGCACCATTGATCTCAATGAGCAATTTTCACAGGCAGTGCCGCCTGTCAAACACTGTAACCCAAGCTAAAATTGCCATGGCCGTGGCGCAAAACATCAATGCCATGACATTTTATAGCCCTGTCAGGCGGTAATGTTAGAATTCCAGTATGCAGAGAGGAAGTAGAAAAACTGTAGCTCTGCCAATTTAGTTAATTTACTAAAGGCAAATAGGCTGTTCAAGTTGCAAGGGAATTTTCTTCAGAGCTTACTGAATGTGGTAAAATGTCACTTTGCAAAGAATACCCAATCGTGTAAATAAAATAAACAAAACAACATTTTTGCTTGCACATGATTGGATGATGGAAGTCAGCAGTGCTTCCCCTCATTCAATAAACTTTGGGGGAAATTCCCTTAAAAAGTACAACTTCCTTTGCAAAGTAAACTAATAAACCATTAGTGAATCAACCCCAAAGCATACTGGTACAGTGTAGTAGTTTGGCAACATACCGTGAAAGGCATTAAAAACACAATTTCTTTGTACTTTGTAAGAGCTGCTGAAGAGGGATTTCCCTTTACATTCATAAGCTGGATAGGGCATTATTGGGCTGCTTTCAAGGTCTTAGAGGAGAATTATTATGTTGATTTTTAAATCAGTAGTGTGCTCTCCGTTCATGAACAGCCTCACACCAGTAATCTGGATTAGGCTTTACAGACATGTTTTCAACTGTGCCTGGAGTATTTATGGTACAATCATATCTGAAAATGAATCAGGGAGCAAACAATAACATGAACCTGTTAGGAAAAATGTTAATCTCAAGTTTATCCAGCACCTGCAATCCCTTACACGGAGACCAGGTGGGGTTAATCCCGGGACACTAGGCTGGAGATAATATGATATGGGTAGTTTTCCTTATACACCTCTCTTTTCTTGAGACTACATTAAATATATTCTTTGCAGATGGTGTTTTGGTGACTCTATCTTGGCCTGGGTCCTCAAATTACATTAAAGCCCCTTGGCAGTTGTAGAGTATGCAAGATATTATTCGCAATTAGATGAATCCACCAAAACAGCCTGTAAACCGCAGCAAAGATCCTGCATGGATGGATACTGAGAAGGAAACAGACTGTGGAGGATTGCTGTGGTTTTAGAGTCTGTCTTGGTGAATTGCCCTAATCAGAAAGTGATACAAGCCTTGTCAGCCTAATCTTTAATAAGATAGACATATTTTTGGTGAGTAGGATTCCAAATAATGGATGAAGGGAGTGAAGTCATCATTGACTGAAGATTCGCTGGGTGTTTCTTGGAATCAGATTTAACTATACCTGTACTCTATCAATTAAGAATAAGGATGGGCTCGGGCGAGTTGACAACTACACGTGCCTGAGCCCGCCAGGAAGTTTACACTGCGCATCGCTAATCACAGGCAGTGAGACATTCCCGATGCATGGTTGCAGTGATCGGGAAATGTCTCACTGCCTGTGATTAGCGCTGCACAGTGTAAACTTCCTGGCAGGCTCGGGCATGTGCAGTTGTCAACTCGCCTGAGCCCATCCTTAATTAAGAAGTTGCAAGAAATACATGCTTTGTTCCTAATATTATCAGGATTTCATCCAAACAACACTAAAATTGTGCAAAGCCCTAAACATCAATCACACAGTGTGACAAATGTGTAAAACAATCAATATACATAGACTCCATACTGTGACAATATATGTGCAGAAAAAACATAATATACAATTATGCAATATATGGAAAACAATAGAAAATTCAATGAGAGTAATAAGATGAGAGTTCATATGGAGGTATATAACCCCAGAACAGGGTAAAAAAGACAAGAAAAAATCTCACAGGCAGTGTTGAAAAAATATAATGTACTTCTCAACCCATCGCCATCAGATGCATAAAAGGTCTCCCAGGTGTCTATGGTCATACACAAGGCTTACCAGATTTTGTGACCCTCATAGCAGTCAAATGCACATAGTGGGAATTCACCCAAGGAAAAGGCACTCTTCCAACCTCCCCTTTTCCACAGGGAACTAGCCTGTTCTGAGAATTTAGCTTGTTAACTATCAGTATATGCATCCACAGCCTGCAGGGAACCACTAATCCTCTGGGAATACACTCAGCAGGACCAATGTGTATATAATAGAAAAGATGCTCCACATAGTGTAAACTTGCTCATTAAAAGGGAATTTATTAAGGCTTAAAAACTTACAAATGCCAAGAAGTAACACAGCATGTCTCTGAACACAGTAGGGTGAATTCCCACTATGCGCATTTGACCACTCCTATGAGGGTCACAAGATCTGGTAAGCCTCGTTTGATCATAGACACCTGGGAGACCTTTTAAGCATCTGATGGTGACAGCTTGAAAAGTCCATCCTATTTTTTTAACAATGCCTGTGGGACTTTTGTTTTTTTTTTCTCCTTTTTACACTGTCCTGGGGTTATACAGTATAGCTCCATATGAACTCTCATCTACTTACTCTCATTGAATTTTCTGTTGTTTTCCATATATTGCACATTTGTATACTATCACGTTTTGTTTTGCACGTATATTGCCACAGTATTGAGTCTATGTATATTGATTGTTTTACACATTTGTTACAGTATGTGATTGATTTTTAGTGTTTTATACAATTATAATGTTATTTGGATGAGATCCTGATGATATTAGGAACTAAGCATGTATTTCTTGTCGCTACTTAATAGATACAGTGCTGCACTTGTAATGCCTCGTACACACGATGTGATTATCGCACGACCGCACGTCCAACTTTTCCCAAAATCGGCTGATTTTGTCTAGCGTACTGAGGGTAGTAAAATTATCGTTCGACAAAGGTGAACCTAGTGACGTGCTATGAGCGTATAAAGAGGAAGTTCAATTGAATGTGAATTGTGAATTACAAATGCAGGGTTATACGACCGAACAGTTCCTGGATTCCGAACATGTGTGTTTGTGCTTACAACTTTTGTTTTTCCAACTTCTTTACAGACAAACGGAAAATCGGATGACGCCTTGTCGGCAGACAAAAGTTTTCTACTTAGCCCATACAACTTTTGTTTGACGATAATTGAAAATCGGCTGTCGCATAGAGCGTACTAATGGTCGGATTATTGGACGACAGGCTGTCATACGACAATTTTCGGCTGATAATTGTACTGTGTTTATGGGCCTTTAGTATATTAACTCTTAAACAGGGTCCTTTTCTGCCTCCTTGTGTGGCAGATTAGTGGTCTTTTACATCACTTGTTTGTTTTTTGCTTATGTATGTGTATTTTTTGGCATGCATGTTCATTTTTAGTGAATATTGTCCATGTCTTCAAATTTCTTTGAACCATCGCTATGTTAGGATGGTCTGCTCTTAAATATACCAATAAATGTTAATTTTTATACATATGATCTTTTCTTGGTGAGTTGGTTTTCCCATATAAAGTCCCGGAGGGGGGTTCTCTTGTGGTTCTATATTTATGTTTGGGATGGGGATATAACCGACTGTCATTTTGCCTTGGAAACACATCCGACTGCCAAAAAATCTATATTCCACATTAACTCTTAATGAGTCAGGTATCGTAGACGTTGGATGTCCTCACTGGAGAAAAACTCAAAATTTCCTTATACCACATGAGTGTTCAAACGTGTTTGTCTTTACAAATATATCTTATAATATCAAGCAAGTGAAAGTACAGAAATCAAATATCACAATAAATGTAAATCCACAGTAAATCCACAGCACAAAAATCACAAATCTAATCCGTTATTCAAAAGAGACAAATTAATAGTGCAAACAAAAGTCCAATAAAGGTCCCATAAAAGTGTTTCCATGCAGATGTATAAACACCATGTTATCCTACTGGGAATGTGTCACCAAGAAATCCACCACCGCTGTGTCACATCCGACCCACTCCCATCAGACAGCAACTTACCATATCATATTGCTCCCCATTCTCATGAGTGGGCACATATGCTTAAGGGTCAGTTGTTGATTCTCTCCTTAGTAAGCCACTCTACTTCTCCACCCCTCCTTGCAGAGGAGGATTATAAGTTACAGTAAACCCAGGATGTCTGCAATCTAAAGCGCAACTGACTTCTAATATTTGTTTGTTGGGGTCAACAACATTTGGTGATTCCATACTGCAAGAGGGGTGAAGAAGTGGAGTGGATTTACATTTATTGTTATATTTCATTTCTGTACTTTGACTTGTTTGATGGATATCATTTAAAGTAGCAGCACACAATTACGTTATAATAATTCAGTTTTCATATTTACGTTATTAGGAGCGTGGGGGATTTACACTTGGGAATGTTAAATCTTATAATATCCATCTTATATTCAGCCATGAACTCTCACTCCCCCCATTCCTTCTCCTCATATGCAAACCTTTGGAAACATAATCTTAATTGCTCAATCACTTTACAGAATTGAAGCAAAGCATGGTCCAGAGGAGCTCATTTAACACCAACACTTAAGAATCTGCTTATAATGTCCTATTCTGCTGGTATTGGGTACCCGCACAGATAGCTAAAGCGCTCCTGTCTTATAATGACAGACATTTTAGAGGCTGTAGTCAGGAAGGGGATTTTGTGATGTCTAGTAGTCCTGCCAAATCTGGTTGTCTTCTGGTGTCAGGACCTGTGTTATTGCTTGGCTCACCTGCGGGTGTGATAACACACCTGCTGCAGTCTCCTTTCTGTCTCTTACATACAGACAGCCAGTTGTGAAGATAATATCAAATAGAAGAAGTGCCTTATATCCAGCAATCAGATTCAAATGTGCGATCAGATTGTAATGTGTGTAGTTAGCTTTAGACTCGAATTCGATAAAAGAAATTGAGTGATCTGTCTTTTTTTGGCATAGCTGCTCTACTTCCAGGAAATCATTAATAGCTCTCTGATTAGTTTAATTTGATGTTTGCAGCTTTTAATTCCTTTTGATACAATAAATATTTCAGAGATATTACACCATACCAGTGTGCTTTTGTCTGTTTAAGTTTATATAGTAATTATTTCACCTTTACTCATATGCAGGAAGCTGAAAAAGATGGGCGATGCTAATTGCCAGATCTAAATTACAAAGCCAAGTTTCTATGGTAATTTCTAACCTCTGAATCTGCCTCTTTGCTCACCATTTCCCATATTTTAGTATTCTTGCACAGCTAAACCAGTGCATGTTTTATTTTATTTTCAGGATTGCTCATCATTCATTGTTGCATGGTGATGACCATCTTTTCTATGTTATGTCTGGCTCAGCAACAAACTGCAAAATAAAGCAATCACATACAGATTACTCTCATTTGGATAACGCAGCTTGAATTTTTCCTATACTGGAAATGCTCAGTCTGTGTTTACTTACAAAATGATTTGCTCTTTGGTAGTTATGGAAACCACCCACAATGAGTTCTGTCTTACTCTGCTGCTTGAGTAATTAGAGTTTATGGTTTTCTTTTTAGTAATTAGACAGCCATAAAATATTGTATATTCCGAAGTCAAGCTGAAATTGTATGAATAGCACTGAAGGAGCAGTCTGCAACTCCCTTAAGAAAACAGCACTTTGCTTTTAAAGGGTTTTACAACATTTCATAAAAAAACATTAGAGTATAAAGCCTGCGTGTGTATTTTCTGTTATTGTCTTATAACAAACCAAACCTACCCCTACACTATACTTGATATATGACAATCGAAATATTAATTATACTCATGTATAATACTCATTTCTCCAATGGAAGGTGACCCCCCCTACCATCCCTCCGTTCCTACTTTGCATCCTCCATCAGACTCTTTAGCATTAAATACTTCTGGGAGTGTCCGGTTGAATGTACCCTTCTGTGGTTCCTTCCTCTGATCCCTATGCCCCTGCTGTGTCTTGTAGTCATCTAGGGGTCCAAGAAAAGAACCAGTGCACGGTGGAAGAAACAGAAATCTGGCAACCCCTAAATATCTAATGTCTGATAGAGACTGCAGCATTGGAAAAGCACCAATGTTGAAAACACAACACCAAGGAGGTGTAAGAGGAAGAGAAGAGGAGGCAGGGTGGCACAACATGACGTTTAGGGTAAAGGTCTACTTGAGGGCAGGCTGTACTGCACAGGCACAGCCAGATTGTTGACCTTATTTTATTGCATTTTACCAATATAGAATTTATTCCATGCCCCCTGCCTGTGATTGAACAGTGAGGGAGTATCTGGAAACTGCTTAAGTAATCTCTTCACTGTCTCCTTCTCTCTGCATTATTATTTTCAGCACATTGAATGATTTTCATTAATAAAGTATTGCATTCATTGGTGTTCTTGAGTTCAGCTTTTGCATGGATCACCTGTTTAGGTGAATATTCAACACAGGAAGCAGCTCAAAGAAGCCTTTGCTAAGAAAGCAGAGGAAAAAATGCTGCACTAAGCACTCATAGGCCAAGCCATAAGATTATGACCTGTACTTTCTGTTTATTAAAGCTTGAGTATAAATTGTAACTGTATTTTAATAGTTGTAGCTTTACTTAGCATTTTACATGCTTATATTGGTCACAAGTTTTTGCAATAGGGAATCATAAGAAAAAATTGAAGGTTATCATACCTTGAGACTATCAGGTAGAGTTATATTTTATTCACGTACAGCAGATACTATTATGCAGAAGCGTAGACTCAGGGTCTTAAATGCCCTGAAAGGTCAAGGTTGATATTTACACATATCCCAATGCTGATGGGTCTCAAGAGTTAAGTGTTGCAGTAAACCAAGTACAAATTAAACTCTGTATATTTCCACTCAAATAACTTCACATAATGATCATTAGTTGTATTTTTACTGTACACTTGACTGCTTGTATGCAGTGGTTACTTTTCTTTCTCTTAAAGTCACAGAGCATATACCCTAAAAATGTCTAGGCTCTCATGAAGCACCTAGGGACCAAGGTGGGGGTGCCAAGCCTTCAAAACTTTCTGGAACACACTACTTCTGTGTGATAATCCAGCATTTACCCTTTGGTTTCTAGGCTCACTCTGGAAGGTTAGTCTAATTTTCCTCCAGAAATGCAGCCTGCATGGGCTACACAATCTCATGACAGTGCCATACAGCGGTAAGACACAACCACTTTTCTTGGTGTGGCCACAATGACAAAAAGGCAGGAGTGCAGGATGCAAGTTAAAATAAAAGCAATTGATTTATTAACAAAAACGTATAGTACACTTACAGTTAAAATCTGTTCAATCATTGTGGGAAGCAGAGGGCTCCAGGACAAACACATAACCAAGCTAAGCTGAAGCAGCAGCAGCTCTCAATTTAATAGGCGGCATAAAGGAATCTTTCTCTGACAGCTGTCAAAAGAAGTGCCAATGGACAGCGTCCTCAACCCACTAGCTGTGGCCTATTGGTAACCTCTATGTGAAGGGCATAGGAGGCGGTAACTCCTTCTTTCTCAAATTTGTCGTAACAAATCAGTTGCTTTTATTCTAACTTGGATCCCAAACTCCTGTCTTTCTGATGTTTGAGCTGAACTGGATCACCCAGGCAGGGCAGGCATCAGAAATTTTGGTGCCCTTTACACAGCTTTAGACCTGGGCCCCGCTCCCCCGTCTGACCACCAACATTCCCCACTGGCCATCCCACTACATCCACCCACTGACCAGGGGTGTATACATGCTGCAGCCACAGTAGGAATTATAAACCCTGTCACACTTACCAGGTGTAGCCTGCCAAGCATGACCCATTTAAGTGAAGTGAAGTGTGCAATGCATGCTTCATCCAAGGGGTTAAAAAAACAGTGCAAAGGCAGCACAGCCTCACCCGATGCTTGCTATATGACCTCACACCGAACCATAGGTTCTGGAGGTCCCAAACTTGGACCAGTTGTGGTCCAGGGGGTCCTCTCCATGTGACCCAAGTTTGTTATTTTTATCGATTATGGTTTGGGAGAATGGTGTCCCCAAACCGGGGGTCCCCCTCCCATAGACTCGAAGTTTAGTCCGAAATTCTCCCGACAATTGCCGGTCAATGACTTGTCATTTTGAGGACCCGGTACAGCTGAACCATAGGTGCTGGTGGTCCCAAACTTGGACCAGTTGTTGCCCAGGGGGACTTCTCTATGTGACCTAAGCTTGGTATTTTTATCCACTATGGTTCAGGAGAATGGTCTCCCCAAACCAGGTGCCCCCCTCCCGTAGACTGAATTGTTAAGTCTGAAATTCACCCGACAATTGTCGGTCAATGACTGTTCACTTTGGGGACCCGGTACAGCCGAACCATAGGTGCTGGAGGTACCAAACTTGGACCAGTTGTTGTCCAGGGGGTCCTCTCCATGTGACCCAAGTTTGGTATTTTTATAGCCTATGGTTCATGGGAGAACAGTGTCCCCAAACCGGCTGTCCCCCTCCCATAGACTCCAAAGTTTAGTCTGAAATTCACCTAAAATTGTCGGTCAATGACTGGTCATTTTGAGGACCCGGTATGGCCGAACCATAGGTGCTGGAGGCTGGAGGTCCCAAACTTGGACCAATTGTTGCCCAGGAGGTCTTCTCTATGTGAACCAAGTTTGGTATTTTTATTGGCTATGGTTCTGGAGAACGGTGTCCCCAAACCAGGTGCCCCCCCCAGACTCCAATGTTAATTCCGAAATTCACCGGACAATTGCCGGTCAATGACTGGTCAATTTGAGGACCCGGTACGGCCGAACCATAGGTGCTGGAGGTCCCAAACCTGGACCAGTTTTTGCCCAGGGGGCCCTCTCCATGTGACTCAAGTTTGGTATTTTTATTGGCTATGGTTCAGGAGAACAATGTCCCCAAACCGGGTGACCCCCCTCCTTAGACTCCAATTTTAAGTCCAAAATTCACCCGACAATTGCCAGTCAATGACTGGTCAATTTGAGGACCCGGTACAGCCGAACCATAGGCGCTGGAGGTCCCAAACCTGGACCAGTTTTTGCCCTGTTTGGTAATTTTATCGGCTATGGTTCAGGAGAACGGTGTCCCCAAACCAGGTGCCCCCCTCCCATAGACTCCAATGTTAAGTCCGAAATTCACCCAACAATTGCCGGTCAATGACTGGTCATTTTGAGGACCCGGTACGGCTGAACCATAGGTGCTGGAGGTCCCAAACTTGGACCAGTAGTTGCCCAAAGAGCTCTCTTTATGTGACCCATGTTTGGTATTTTTATTGGCTATGGTTCGGGAGAATAGTGTCCCCAAACCGGGTGTCCCCCCCTCCTTAGACTCCAATGTTAAGTCCGAAATTCACCCGCCAATTGCAAGTCAATGACTGGTCAATTTGAGGACCCGGTACGTCCGAACTATTTTTTTTATCAACTATGGTAAAGACAGCTAAAGTCTTTGTTGTAAGGGCCCCTTGAGACACTGGGGCCCCTTACAACAGTACTGCCTGTAGCCTCCTGATGGCGGCCCTGCACCCAGGATCCCTTTTTGGAAGTTGCGGGATTCTATTACTCCATTATTCTTGGTTCCATTGTGGCCTGGATGGTACATTTTAGTGCCATTGATTCTGGATACTAAAGCTGGGACTTTTGGTGTGCTGTGCTATCTGGTGCATTGGTGTGGCCACAGTTACTGTATGCGGTCCTTTCCTGCCAACTTGCATGCTTACCATAGCATCTAATCTATCAGGCTCTTATTGCCTTGGGTTCCTTCTGGTACTGCTACAGGAGAAATTGGACACATGCATGTCTAGCTGTATAGGAGCATTTATGAACAACTTTTAAATTCAGAACATATTAATCATTTTGATTAGCAGATCAGGCTTTCAAACTTCATAACATAACAGCTTTTATTTGTTGACTGGCGCACTCCACTGTTTTGCAGTATTTCTCCATTAGAGCCTCTTGAAACTGCTGGTGGAGCTTGGCCCCCAACTCTGCTCCCCTGGGTTGAGTGAAACCCTGCCACAAGCTTATATTGTTGGCACAGGCAAAATATCTTGCTCCTGCCACATCACTGTGTTCTCTTCTCCTCATGTCTCGCACCCTTTTTCCTGATTGAAATCCAGTCGCATCTGAACATAGGCACTGCAATTGTTTGCTGTTATTGTCTCCCCACCCTGTTTTTTCTAGGATTATTCATGAATTTTGCTTTTCGTTAATCTATATTAGGGGTCTAAATATAGAAGCTCTTAAATTAGCTCAATTAAAGTAACATTCTCACAGCAGAAAACATATATATATTCATTAAGCATGAAGTTAATGCTGAAATGAAAAAATGTTCAATAGCTATACACTATATAGCAGCATTGTGCTTCTTTGAAGGGTGCTACTGCATCTTTTGATGCTAGATCTCTGAAGTTTAAGGGCTCATTGCATTGAGAGGCAACAGCCTTTGCTTCACAGCATATGCTATGTAATTTTATAATGGTGTATACAAAAATAATAAAATAAAAACCTTCTGAGATTAAAAGACCTGTCTTGAGCAGTAAAGACCATCATATTCTGGAGAGCACTCAGAGAAATAAGTGCTTTTATATTAATGAATCAGTGGCATAAGAATCAGTTATCAATCTTTTAAATCATATCTTTCAGACTCTGAACAAGTGGGTTTTCAAGATCAGTGCTTTATTGTGATGAAAAGGCAAACAGCTCTAAGTCCTCATGATCTCCTCTCAAGCATCACTGAAACACCCGATGGTGACTGGGGTGTGAGGAAAACCATGCCCTTGCCACTTTAAGTCTTAAAGAAGTTACATCCTTTCTTGATGAAACAGGGGACCCCCTTAAGGGCTGTTGTTCAGAGAAAGAGTTTTCAGTAAAGGTAAATGATTTCAATAAGCAATAGCTACTAGATAGTGTGCATGTTGGAGATAAGCACATGCTTCTCCAACATCAAGACACTAAAGCTAGGACGTTGCAAGTGAAAGATTTTCTCGTTGATTTTTATCGTAGGTGTTTTATAAACTGTGTACATGTTTCTGGGCAACAACTAATGCACTCAAGAAACCAGGTAACCTTTTACAAAATGAATAAAAATATAAGATTCACACAACTCTTAAGAATTGTCAGAAGCTTTCTAACAGAAGTTGGCTGGGGACACCTTCTCATTGGCAAAAGTTATCTAATGGCAAGGAATCAGCCAAAAGTTCAGGCAAGGAGTAAACAGTAACTTGAAAATTACTAAATGCTAGGACAGATTAACTTTGCATACAGGGTAAAAGAACAAAAAGCATAACAATGTACAACAAATGCAGAAGCTGTTACAAAACAGGAGCCATTAGAAGCAATGCATAAATAGAACAGTAGATGACAGCATGGTACAGTATGGTCTCTGTGAAACTTAATATGGACAGATACAGAGAAGAATCACTAAATCAAAAAACAAGCAGTAAGGTACAAATGGCTACTTGCGGTTCCCTTGGGACAGTGCCTTTCTCACAGAGAGGTTGATTGTAGCTGGTAGTCCAGGAGGATGGCTGAATGGATCCCCAACCTGATCCACAGAAAATTGACAGGCAGAGTCTCTGGTCTGGATATGCAAGTACATGACTGTAATGGCAGGACCACCCAACTTGAGGCTCAACACTCCAGAGAAAGTTGGCGTCTTGTACTTTACAGTGACTTCTTAGGAAACTTCACACTGTTGTGCTCCAACCTGACTTCCTGCACACCAAGAACAACAGTGGAGGACCCAACAAAGTTCAAATACCCAGTGACTCCTGTCTCATCAGGTGCGGTCTTTCTGAGCACTGGGTGATTAGCACAAGCAAAACTTCAATGTTCAGGATTACAGGAGATGGAGGAAGCCCTGAAGATTGAAGGAGTCTGGGGGATTGTGACGAGCCCACACATGTTTTTGAGCAAGGTGGGTACAGAGGCACCCTGCTGCAGTTACACGATCTGTGCTTTGGTATTGGTAACAAGAGAAAATGAATGGATTTTTTAAAATAAAACAACTTGCAGGAAGAACAGCAAGTCTTTAAATTAGTGGCAAGCCTTAGTATCACTCATGATTGAATGTTACAGCTTTACAAGTAATGTGTAGGGCTGGAAGCAGAGTGGCTGAGTTTGTATATTTAATACACCTAGAACTGATCACTAGAAAAGAAAGTAATCTGTCACCCTAACCAAAAACATGCACATTTCACAGTAATGCCCTATTCTATGATGCAGTAAAGCATGGCATGATGGGAAATTAAGTTTTCTGGATCTCCCAGGAAGTCAGGGCTTACAGAGTATTGAACAAATGTGTTCAGTTTCTAAGCTGGCATAGATGAGATTGATACAATCTGGTTGCAGTTTGGAGGTGTCTAACGGCTCTTGGATAAAATAACATCATAAGGTGAGATTGGCCAGACATGAGAGTGAATGGCAACATTATCTGGTGAGCTTTATTCTTAAGGTAGTGTAACCAGCACAGATCACTTTTGTGGAGGATATATGGTAGAATTGTGCATGGCTGAAAAATTTGTTTGTTTTCGTTCCATTTCATATTTTTATTTTTTCGGAAATTCGGAAATTCAAAAAATTCGTAAAACAGCGAATTCGGCAATTGCGGTAATTCGGACATTTGGCAATTGGAACAGCCAAAAATCCGAAATTCGAAAATTCGGAAATCAGAAAATTTGAAAATAACAAAGAACATTTGAAATAACTAACTAATAAATAACTATTAAATTATAGGTATTGGAATTTCCTTGAAAATATGGCTGTTAGTGATAAAATTCATATTTAAGTTCACTAACAGCCACATTTGAAAGGAGATTCCAAAACCTATAATTTAATAGTTATTTATTATTATTTCAAATGTTCTTTCTTATTTCCAAATATCCAAATTTGGAGTGATGAGACCAAAACTTAGCTTTTTGGCCACAACCATAAATGCTACATTTAGAGAGGAGTCAACAAGACCTATGATGGAAAGGTACACCATTCCTACTGTGAAACACAGGGGTGGATCGCTGATGTTTTGGGGATGTGTGAGCTACGAAGGCACAGGACATTTGGTCAAAATTGATGAAGAAGCATGTTATTAAAAAATACTGGAGGAACTTTTGCATTCATCAGCCAGGAAGCTTCGCATGGGATATATTTGGCCAAGTCAACTTGTCATTGGCTACAGCAGAATAAAGGGAAGGTTGTGGAGTGGCCATCTCAAGCTCCTGACCTCAATATCATTGAGCCACTCTGGGGAGATCTCAAACATGAAGTTCATGCAACACAGGTGAAGAATTTTGAGGAACTGGAGGCTTTTTGCCAAAAGGAATGGGCAGCTTTGCCATCTGAGAAGATAAAGCGCCTCATCCACAAATGCCACAAAAGACTTCAAGCTGTCATTGAGGTTTAAGGGGGCAATACACGGTATTAAGAACTGGGGTATGTAAACTTTTGATCAGGGTCATTTGGGTAGTTTCTGTAGTCATTATGATTTAAAAAGAGTAAACACAGTTGATTGATACTAAATGGCTTCAGCCAAACACTAACCATGAGTGAAAGAAACGTTTTTGTGTTATCATTCATATTCTCTGAAAAATGGCCAATAAATCATAAATTCTGCCAGGGTATGTAAACTTTTGAGCACAACTGTGTGTATATATATATATATATATATATATATATATATATATATATATATATAATATATATATATATATGTGTGT
>BLSH010420000.1:834429-850900 GCA_018402905.1 Glandirana rugosa
TTCACGTTATAGAGTACACAGACCCTGGACCCCTTTCGAATTCAGTCGATCTCGTGGGGTTATATAGAGATGAAACCCGGTTCTCGTCGGTCCACGGTACGTTATGTCCGGTCCACGACACACAAGTCACATGAAAACAAACCTTGAAACAACAAAACAATAACGACGTGATAGTGAGGTGAGTCACGATATCAAACCTAATCTCATCGGTTTCTGAAATCGTCAAGGAGTCAACAAAATCCTCACATGTCAAGAAGTTCAAGACCCATAGGGTACATAGGGTTTGTGTAATCCTATCTCTGAAAGAGCCACTGGATTTTGGGCCTTTTCCCACACAGCACCCACAACCAGGCAACTGGAATTTTCCACACTATCCAAATGGCTCAAGAAAGGATTTTAGTTTAGGTTTATTTTAAGGACAAAGAACTTGGATAGAGATTTGGGATACATGGGATACCCAGAACTTGAAGAACTGTACACTCCTAAAACAACTGAGGAACTGCTAAAGTCTTTGGCTACTCTAATCCAAACTATAGCACTGAGTGGAGTGATAGTGCAGCAATAACAAAACAACAAAGTTCCAAACAAAAGTACACTGAACACACAGCACCTGGCCTGTATTGCATGGCACCTGGCTGCTCTTGGCCCAAAGTAGAGATATATTGGGGTGCTCTAGCTGACTTAAGCTTTCCCCAGGTCCCAGACACATGAGATATTGCACTTCACTGTCCACTCTGTAGCTTTGGGTGTGGTGCTAGTTTGTACCCACTCAGTCCCCTTTAAATAATTTTCAAATCCAGAAAGCTGTTGCACAGGCCTTTCTCCTGGGCAGGCTGTTCCTAGCTTGGCTTGATGTCTGCAGCTAAGCCTAACTGAGACTAGACTGAGTGAAGACTTGAAGTTTCCCACTTCTCTCTCCCTCTCTTTCTTCTGCTCCTGCAGCAGAGCTCCCACCACAGGGGTCCCCTCCAGGCGGCTGGACCCTGGACTCTTGTCCCAGACTGCCACGCTTCTGAGTAGCTATGGGTTGTTTCCCCACCTTTTGGGCCCTGCCTTTCCGGGGGTTGGTGGAAAATATTCAGGCTGCAGCCTCTGTCCCTCCACCCACTAGATTCTGAAACTATCCAGTGAGTTCCAGCAGACAGGGAGAGGTAACAGAGCTACAGCCTTTGAAGCACTACCCAGTCTCCTAAACAAATGAACCCATGCTCCTCTGCCTATAGAGGAGCCAAACTAAATTTACCTACTCTAGCAACAGCAAGGGTGCCACACACTGAAGGTGTTAAGTGAAATAATCAAGGCTAATCTGTGTTATTTTTTTCACTTCAATCCAATGCATTTGGGAGCTGCAGGATTTGTAAATGAAGAATACAGTATTGAAGTAATAACCACAATCTGTAAAACAGAAACAATATGTTGACATTGGATACACTGAGACAGTGCAATACCATGGCTCTGTTTGTTGCAAGCACAATATAATAAAAAAGGATTTTTAAAAAAGTCATTATGGACATTGCCAAGGTCCTAAAAGATCCAGGCCACCCTTGGGCACCTCAGCTGTGATTAAAGGGGTTGTAAAGGTTCCTTATATTTCTTTTCAAATATTTGTTATACTTACCTCCTCTGTGCAGCGGTTTTGCACAGAGTGGCCCCGATCCTCCTCTTCTCAGGTCCCCCAGTGGCGCTCCTGGCTCCTCCTCTCAAGTGCCCCCTCAGAGAAGTGCTTTCCCTGGGGACACTTGTGTGGGCGTGCTCCCGGGTCATGCTGCTGCATCCTATGACACAGACAGCAGGACCCAGCTACACCCCCCCAGCTACCGCGTCACTGGATTTGATTGACAGCAGGGGAGCCAATGGCTCCCGCTGATATCAATCTATCCTGTGAGGACCCAACCCAGCAGCTGGAGCTGCTGTGCTCGTCCCCATCATTGGAACGTTCAGGCTCAGGTAAGTAAAAGGGGGGCTCTAGGGGGCTGCTGCACTACAAAAGGTTTTTTACCTTAATGTATAGAATACATTAAGGTGAAAAACCTTGAGGGTTTACAACCCCTTTAAACGTTGTGGCAAGACAAAGTGAGCAGTGCTTATACCTTTACTATTTTTCCTGTGTCCTTTATTTTCCTTGCTCTTCCTTTAGTATTTGCTTGGCAGCAGTGCTTACACAGGCATTAGAAATTAGCTTGAAACTGATAAGGGCACATGGCTGAAGACGTGGACTGAGAAACCCAGATGCTTGGGCCCAGAAACACCCCCGATAGGCATTATCTTCTTGTATGAAATAGAAATACAGTGGACAGCTTGGCCAGGTGATTATTTTATTTCCTAAAAAACATTGCCCCAAAGGTCTTCGGAAAATACAGATCTTATGAAGGTCTTTTTGCTGCTAATAGAATGAAGCCCTTGTTTATGATTACGGTTATGTAGCTGACCCTACAACCCCCCTCCCCTCTGGTGGCAGTTGGAGTACCACAGACAAAGAGAGGGCTGGCATTTCACCTCAAGTTGTAGTCTTTGGGTAATAGTGGAAAATAAGTGCAGATGGGCTGCTGTCCCTTTCTGATGCATCACATCTGGAGGTCCTCCATAACTCCTCAATTTCTCAGGCTAGAAGTCAAACACAAGCATATGCCCAGCCACATGTTCATCTTCTCTCAGACAGAAACCTAAAAGGTTCTAGCAGCAAAACACACCCCCCCCCCCCTTCCTAGGCAGGAGGCCAAGGGCAGAACTGACTTCCCAAGGAGACTCGCTGAATATTTATACAATCCTCCAGCATGCAATAAAAGTAATAAACTTCCTAGTGGTTGGCCATGGAGAAATAAGTATCCTTAGCTTGGATTTGTGCAGCTGTCTATCTCTAGAGACGCAAACAATGCCTGCTGTCAGCAGACAGGGCCGTCTTTAATACTAATTGGACATTGGGAAACATTTTCTTTGGCCCTCCCTAATCCACTTATCAACTATTTGCGGAAAGTAGGTGCTCAAGGGGCAGTTGCTTTGGGCCCCACGACAATGTCTGGGCCCAGGGCAGCTGCCCCTTTTACCCTGCGTTAAAGAAAGCCCTGCCAGCAGACAACAATTGAGAGCAACCAGAGTCTCAAAGAAACCTAAAAAAGCTGAACTATCAATTCAGTTAAACTGACTGCAACTTAGCTCCACTGAATTTAACTTCCTGCCCACAACAGTTTGGTTACAGTTAGAATAAATAGTAGGTACAACCTGTTCAATCTCACCATACAATTCATCTTAGGGAAATGCTGGTGCACTGGTGGGTTTCCATTCACCCAGACATCCAAAGGTACAGCAAAAATTCCTGCTCACAGCTCACGTCATAATAATTCATTAATGTTCTGATATACAGCTAAAATTTGAAGTCTGCTAGGGTGTTTCAGATGCTAAGGGCCTTAGTCATAGCTAACTATACTATGAATATGGGTCTTAGTGGCTTATTTCAGCTTTGTGCTGGAAGATTATGAAATTGTTGTGACTCGAGCTGAGTGCAGGATTTTTTGCTTTACCACCGCTAGAATAAACACAGAACAGTCATGAAAAGGCTTCAATTATAAAACAGAGCACACAACCCTCAACAAACCAAGAATACCCTCCAGTTATTCAAGAAATCCTAACTCTATTTAAATACTAATTAATAGATTCATGAAATTTAATGTAATCTCGTTTGCCTTCCTAGCGCTTCTCTAATGTCATACATTAGTGCAGTATGTATACAGGGGCTATGGAAATTGGGAAAACAAACATCTATACATATTCATTTTTACAAAGAATTTCAGCTTCCTCCTGGCTTGTCATACTCTGCATGGCCTGCATACTGATCCTCATGCTTGTTGTTAGGAACCACTTCTCTTTTTGCTGCAAGCTTTTCTGTATTAATATTTGAATTATTCAGCAGATTCATGCTTATGCTCTTCTATGATGAACAAGTGTTACACCCACGGCCTATACAACCTCTGGTTTTCTTGGTTATTCCCAATACATAAATAATCTCCTGTCATAATTTATTTTTTATCTTTCTGATTCCAAAGCATAATTTGCAATTTGAATTTCATAGTAATTAAATACATTGATAATGGGACCTTATTTGAGTTAAGTAAAGCTCACTAAAATATTGTGTCTGCTGCTTTTCCTTGCATATCAGCATCAAGGGGATTTGAATAATCAGAATAGCCCCGAGGTATCAAGAGCATAAATACATTCCACTCATTCACTTTTTCAGTTGATCCATATGTGCTTCCTGAGAAACACCTGTGTTATCAATTAGCTTGTATAGGATACATTATATACAGTCAGGTCCATAAATATTGGGACATCGACACAATTCTAATCTTTTTGGCTCTATAAACCACCACAATGGATTTGAAATGAAACGAACAAGATGTGCTTTAACTGCAGATACAAGCTGTTGTAATTCCTTCACCTGATTTGGATGTAAATACCCTCAAATTAAAGCTGAAAGTCTGCAGTTAAAGCGCCAAAAAGATTAGAATTGTGTTGATGTCCCAATATTTATGGACCTGACTATAAATGTCCGGATGGGACAACTAGCTGACCAAAGCAAGGTTGGGCCAATAGAAATGGCTTCCCAGTATGCAAAGATTTTAATTATTATTAAAAAATTTGGTGATAAAATTACAAAATGTGTTGCCGCAGCTATCCCTTTAAGCCAACAAAAGTCTATTGTCATCATCATTGATGTACTGAAAGTCGTTTGTGTACTTCTCTCCATTAAGCCACAGCAAACAGAGGGCTTAGGAATAACAGTTCATATATATATGCCTTAATATTGATTGGTGCAGTGCGGTCATTGGTTGCTCAAGGGTACATACAGTACCATTTTGCACAGTGGAAGGCAGCTCCCACCAATCCTGGGGCCCTTTATTATGGTTCTGCAGTGGGACCCTTTCACATGTCCTGCGGCAAGCCCCTATCCTGCCATTTTGGGTAGGGTTTAGACCTTTTCTTCAAGCCAAACCCAAACACTTTAACAGCCCACATTTGTTTTGTATTATACACTATATGGTACATACAGTATATTTTGTGTTTAAATAATGTTTCTAATCATATGGATTTAATCACAAGAGTCCTCCCTTACATTTGAATCTGCAGAGTTTCCATTTTACACCAGAATCCACAGAGTTTCCCTTTACATGTGAATCCACAGAGTTCTCCTTTACACCTGAATCTGCAGAGTTCCTCTTTCCACCTGAAGCCGTAGAATTGTAGCCAATCAGCTTCTAACATTAGCTTGTTCAGTTAAGCTTTGGCAATAAATCCTGGAAGCTGATTGGTTACTATGCAGAGTTGCACTGATTTTAACTTGATCATTATGCCCCACATGACAAAACAATATTTTCCAGTTAAATAATGTCTGATGGTAATGCATAATTGTGTGCTGAGAATCAAATAGAGATTCAAAAAACATTCAGACTAACTATTAGTGAACAAGAGTGTATTTGCCACATACTGAATACACAGAGTATATATATATACTGTAGTGTGTCCAGAAAGTAATGAGAATGATATTTAAAAAATTATTTTATTGAAAAATTTTACAATTGAACTTGTTCTCCTTCAAAGTATGCACCTTGTGAGTATACAAAATGCTCCCAGCGATCTTTCCATTCTTCATAGCATCCCTGGAAATCTTCTTCAAGTGGGATGGTGTTCAGAGCCTGCGTAGTGGCTCTTTGAAAGTTATCCACACTACCAAAGTGGTGTCCTTTCTCATGTTCAAATCCTGAGTCACAATTTCCGAAACAATTGACTTGTTAATTCCTGTTTCGTCTGCAATCATTCTGATAGTGAGGCATCAGTCATGGTTGAGAAGAGACCTCACTGCATCCACATTCTGTTCCATTTTTGACCGATGGCTCACTATCAGAATGATTGCATGTGGATCTAGAACTAGTTATGGCCAGCTCAGTAGATTGTTTTAAAAAAGAGCTGGATGCATTCCTAAATGCACAGAATATAACTGGATACTAGTTTTTAGGGTTAGGGTTAGAGGTAATAATAATGCCAGGGGTAGATGACCCGGAGTATATCTTATTTCCTCATGGGAGATCAGGAAGGATTTTTTCCCCCACTGGAATGAATTGGGCCATGCATTATTGTTTTTTTTTTTACCTTGAGCTGAATCAACTGTGGGTATAGAATAGTGTATATGGAGCTTTTCTACTGTATGTGTTTTTTATTTTTTTGAATTGGTTAAACTAGATGGACTAGTGTATTTTGCAATCTTACTAAAGAGGAAGTAAACCCTGATTGGTTTTACGTCCTCTTCGTTGCTCTGTATTACCCTGCAATGTAAAAGCATAATAGGCTAGTATGCGTCACATACTAGACTATTATGTGACACTTACCAGCATTGGAAGCCCACACTGTCCCCGCAATAGGAAGTGCCCATCTTCGCCCCTCTTCCTTCCGGGGCCGCGGACTCCAGCTCTGTGATTTGCCGGAGCCGTGTGACGTCACTCCCGCGCATACGCACGGGAGCCACCAATCACAGCATGATGTCAGTGGAGGAACGGCACAGAGGCCGTTTCTTCACTGGGCATGTGCCCGATGACGTCAGCACATGGAAGTACACTGCATATCTCCTAAACCGTGCAGGTTTAGGAGATATGCAGGGAATCTACAGGTAAGCCTTATTATAGGCTTACCTGTAGGTTAAAGTGGTTGTCATGAGTTGGCAACCACTTTAATTATGTACTGTAACTATGTAATGGTGAATTGGATAGGATGCATACAGAAAAACACACAGCCCTCTTTGTGTCTATTGAGGGTCCTTCTCTTTTATCCCTATTGGATTGACACCAGTCACAGTAAATTAGGGGAAGTGTTTCCAGTGGGGACATCTCTGAGAGACAAACATGACACTCTCCCACTCTGTTGACTTTCCTAATGACACACATCAGGAAGTGAGGGCAAAACAAATCACTCTAGTAACTTAGCAATAAAAACAAGAGAACAAAGCCTTAAATATGTTACCACAACAAAGAGAGGTGTTTGTTGGCATTGTATTGAGCAGACAGGATGAAATCAATAAGCAGTGGTATGGAAGAGCAATATTCTTCTAAGTGGTATACGGTGGCATAGCTAGCACATCCAGCACCCAGGGCTGGATATTTTTTTGCACCCCCCCCCAAAAAATGGAATGCGGCAATATAGCGGCGCCACACCAAAACTGTGGGTGTGGCCAGGTTGCATCTACAGTGGGAGGGGCTTAAAGGGCCATATGCTTTAATGACTGTGCCACAAGCAAGTATGTAACAGACAGTACAAACCTCAGCATACTCATTTTAATAAAATAAAACTGTTCTACTGCATATCTTTTACTACACACAGCTAACCTTGATATTAAAGTCTTGTTTTTTTTCTAAATAATAAACATGTTATACTTACCTGCTCTGTGGGGTTTTGCACAGAGCAGCTTGGATCCTCCTCTTCTTGGGTCCCTTGCCAGCACCCCTGGCCCCTCCCTCTTTCTGGATGCCCCAACAGCAAGCAGCTTGCTATTAGGGGCATCCAAGTAGGCACACTCCCCTTGTCCATTCACACACAGAGCCATGGCTCGACTCCGCTTCCTCCATCTTCTGATTGACAGCAGCTGGAGCCATTTATCAAAACTGGTACAGTCAGAATTTGGAACAGCTGTGCTTCTATCTTCAGCTTTGAAAATGGAAGCTATGAGCTGATTGGTTGCCATGCACATCTGTTCCAAATTCTGTCTGCTCTAGTTTTGATAAATTCCCCTAAGGGCTCATTCAGACAGGCACTGAGACAGGTCCTGTATGCTGAGCCACTTTTTGCTGCATCTGCATCCACCAGAGAGCTTCGCCTATAGAAGTGGGTGCACAGATCCGAATGCAGACACTGTACATTTGGATACATGCAGCCCTTCCTGTCTGCATGTCAAATTTTGGCATTCGACTATGTCCATGCAGCTGCTGCATTCCAATTGACTTTGACTGGACTGCCTGCACAAGGATGCACAGAACAACAGTATCCAGTGTATCCATGGTACCCGGCCATCACACTGGGCATGGACACATATGCTCCATGTGAATGAGGCCTAATTGTCATGTGGGCTAGATAGCAGGAAAGAGGAGATGTTGGGTAAATTGGAGAAGTGTGGGAATTTTATTTATGAATCATACTTACCTAGGTAGATGCTGCATCTGTCCCCCGCCAGCTCTAAGGCACCCTTTCACACTGAGGCGCTTCAGGTGCTTTGGAAGAGCTTTCCATTCACTTCAATGGAGAGGGGCGTTTTTTCACCACCCTGCCAGCGCACTGCCCCAGTGTGAAAGCATTTATTGATTTTAATAGAAATAGGTTTTCGTGAGATTTTCAGGCCCTTTTTTTTGTGAAAGCATCTGAAAAGCGCCTCAGTGTGAAAGCGGTCTTAGGCTAAGAACCAAGTAATCAAACAACCGATCACTCAGTTCTCAGTGCTCCCTGAGCGGAGAGCTGGTGGCTGTCAGTATCGGGCTCTGCTCTGCCCCCCCCCCCCCGGTGCTCAATGAAACACTGGGCTGTGGAGGGGGCAGAAGTGGCCAGCTCAGGCTCTCAGTGGCTCGCTGAGAGGCTGAGCGCCAGTCCAGGCATGTGAGCAGATCCTAACTATATGGTTGCGATCTTTCCCCAAGCCTGGACTGACTCTGACATCAGCCTATTAAGCCCGTTCTCAGCTGAAAATGGGTGACAGGAGTGCAAAACAATGTGCATTGATGTGATCAACAGGAGAAGTACAGTAATACCTTGGATCCAAAGCAATTGTATATCAAAGCGAGTTTCCCCATAAGAAAAAATGGAAACTCAGATGATTCATTCCACAACCACTGCTGGTGTATGCAGTACTGTATGTGGCCAGAGGTGCGAATGAATTGAGTTCTCCTAATTTTCCTCATAGCTTAGCTCATCCATGCCATGCCACATCAGTTTGGTTGCCCTTTTCTGCACCTTCTTCGGTTCTCCGATATTCTATTTGAGAACTGGTGCCCAAAAATAAACTGCATATTTCAGAGGAGGTCTTACAAATGATTTGTACAGGGACAAAATTATGTCTTTCTCTCTCTCTCTGGAATCTATAACTTTTAATACAAGAAAGTATTTTGATAGCTTTAGAAACTGCAGCTTAGAAACATGCTATTATTAAGTTTATGCTACTGTATTATTAAGTTTAACTACCAGAACATCCATTCTCCACCACTGACTCCACTATTTAAATATTTCTGGATTATATAAATGTTGAGCCACTGTGGATCATTTGGGGCTATGTCAATACTATCATTATTAAGGACTTGATCTTCCCCATTTTCCATTTGTATACACCGAGCTGAAGAAGGTATTTTATAAACTTGCCATCTCTATGTCCCCAGTAACCTACTCAAAATTATGTAGTAAAGGGCCTACATATCCAAGCCGACCTTTGTACTGTTAATATTTGAAGAATTTGGGGCGGTTTCAGTTTTTTCAGCCTTGCTTACCTTTTTACATATTTTTTGTAATTCTTAAATGATGATAGTGTTCCTTCATTTTTTATTTTTTTTAAATGCTCTTATTATGTATAACTATTTTAACCTTGGAGCCACATAGGTTTTACCCATTGGAATATATTTTGCAGTGTGTTTGAGAGCTGCCCTCAGCCAAAATTTGCTCCCTTAAAGTCTTAAAGTTAAATGTTTTTACCTTTCCAGTATGTGCTTGTTGCTTACATTAAATGAAATCATGTTATGGTCACGGCTACCCAGATGTTCTTTTATATGAACATTAGTAATAAGCTCTGCGTGGTTAGAGATTACAAGGTTCAGCAGAGCATCATCTCTAGTTGGGGCCTCTATGAACTGTACCATAAAATTGTTTTGTAATAGGCTTATAAATTTCCACTCTTTTACTGTTCCTACAGTGCCATTACTGCAGTCAAAATCAGGGTAGTTGAAATTCCACAATATTATCACTGTCCCAACCATCACAGCCCTTTCTTTCTGTGCAAGGAGCAGAGTCCCCACCTCCTCATTAACACTGAGTGGCAAGTAACAAACTCCAATAGTTAACTTTGAAGTACACACACCCTTATGCACTTCCATCCATAATGCTTCAGCCTCATCACACTTTCTATCCACAAGGTCCTCTTTTGCACTTGCTTTGAGATCACTTCTCACATAGAGACAGACATTGCCACCTTTTTGTTTTACTCTGCCTCTCCAAAAGAGAGCATACCTCCCAAAAACTGTAGCTTTTCTGAAAGCAGAGTCCTTGGAGAATAAAATGGCAGTAGTTGCAATATTTTATGTTGTACAATATTTTCACAGATATTTATCAAATACATATTTTCAGGGAACAGATACACTAACATGAATTTTAGTGTAAACAAACACACTATTATACTCAATTTTTGGTAAAATATAAAAGTTAGGGTTGCATTGATTAAATAGATATCAAACATGTTAAGTCTTAAAATTGTGCACACCCGTGAAATCGCAAAAACCTATGGTATCCAAAATTCTCCCTTTAAAAGCCTTTACATGTCATCAGTTTAGAGTTAACTGCAAACTATGGTCCTATAATTATTACCCTCACTCCAGCATTCGTGGCGATACCTCACATGTATGGTACAAAAATGATGTTTACATACGCATGCTCACCATATGCTGTGCTATTTATATGGGGCGTGCTTTAGAGGTTTTTTTTAAACTATTATTTACATTATATAACTCTTCTTTTAAGCTTTTTTTTAATGTCATTGCTATTGCAAAGGGGCTAACAAGCCCCCCCCCCCCATGTGATAGCATGAGCAGGTGACAGGTCTCCTCATGGAGACATCGGGGGTCTATTATTATTATTATTATACAGGATTTATATAGCGCCAACAGTTTGCGCATCGCTTTACAATATAAAGAGAGACATTACTGCAACAGTACAATTTAAAACAAGAGGGTTAGAGGGCCCTGCTCCTGCGAGCTTACAATCTAAGAGTGGTGGGGGGGGTGGTGAAACAAAAGGTAGGAACTGTGGGGGATGAACTGATGAGGGGAGTAGAAGATTCCATTGTTAGCTGGAGGCAGGATAGGCCTCCCTGAAGAGATGAGTTTTCAGGGATTGCCTAAATGTGGACAGAGTAGGAGATAGGCGGACATATTGGGGTAGAGAGTTTCAGAGGATGGGAGTGGCTCTGGAGAAGTCCTGGAGACGAGCATGGGAGGAGGAGACAAGGGAAATGGAGAGCAGAAGGTCTTGGGAGGAGCGAAGAGGACGGTTTGGGCAATATTTGGAGATAAGATTGTTAATGTAG
Organism: Glandirana rugosa; assembly: GCA_018402905.1. NCBI lineage: Eukaryota > Metazoa > Chordata > Amphibia > Anura > Ranidae > Glandirana > Glandirana rugosa. The sequence continues at coordinate 845,741 of BLSH010420000.1, forward strand.
CTTGGGGCAGAATTGTAAATGGCTTTGTATGTCATGGTTAGGGTTTTGAATTTTATTCTTTGGAATTAGACTTACAATGTCTCTCCTGCCCTCCAATGCATCTATTCAAAAACACATTGTGTTTGAATAACTGCATGCTTGGCTACACTAGCATAGGAATGACAGTTGTGACCCTGTGAGGTCACATAATACACATTGCTTGGGGGTCATTAATCGCTCTTCCTGCCTACTCTGGGGAAGCTGTTCCTCATGGTGATTGGGTGGCTCTAGTGCACGTGTCAAACACAGGGCATGAGGGCCAATCGCATCCCATCTGTACCATGTGACTAGCTGTGGCCAAAAAAATTTGGGTACACTTGGGTACAGTGTTGCATGACTGCGCAATTGTCATTCAAAATGTGACAGCACTGAAAGATGAAAATTGGCCTGGGCAGGGAGGGGGTGAAAGTGCCCGGCATTGAAGTGGTTAAGGGACACTACTGTAGAGGTCTTGGCAGAATTAGCTAAAACCCAAGTACCAAACCAACAAAGAGATCTCTAGCGCAAGATGTTAAGAAAACGGCAAAACTCCACATTGCCAGTCTACAGTACAAGAGACCAGGCCTCATAGATTAGCATCAACTAGGCTCACAGCACAATCTTCTAGATCCTCTTAATCCAGAAGATTAATACTAAGTGAAAAGCTAATAGCATATCTCCCAACTTTTGAAGTTGAAAATGAAGGACACTTCAGGGGGACTGTGGCTTGCTGCATGCCTAGCTAGCTGCAGCAAAAAGTGGGTGTGGTTAAAAGGTGGGTGTGGTCAACTCATGTTGGCCAGGAGGAGACAATCTGGCATGCCCTGGGTGCCTAAGCCGCTACCTCCTTTAGCTGCACAGGCAACTCTTTGGGGTGTACACACGCTGTGGTCATGATGTCTTGCTTCAAAGCCGCGGCCTGAATTACACCCCCTGTTGAACGCGACCCATTCAAGTGAATGGCGCTGCTCTGCAAGCGCCCCTAAATTGCATGCGATTCACACGGTTGCGGCATGCCTTCTTACCGCCTGTCAAATGCTCTCTGAAGAGCAATCCAAATGCTGATCACTCTTTAGAGACCAAAGTGCGCAAACCCTTAATTATTATTTTTTTTAAATTAGTATTATTTTATATTTTTTACAGTTTCTAGAATTGTATTTATTTATTTTTTTACATTTTTATCAGCCCTTTTGCGGGCTTTGGTGAAATACACCTTATGACTCGCTTTCAAGGCAAGGGATTGAGGACACATAATTCTCAGTTCCTTTCTCTGCAGCCTCAGCAGCATTGGACAATAAATAAATGGGAAGCGCTCTGTACTGAGCCGGGAATTCATTCTGGCACTGTGCTCTGGGATTTAACCTGGATCTGCAGGACCCTGGGATATTAATGAAATCTCAGGACAGTCCTGCTCATTCCTGGACAGTTAAGATGTATGTAAATGAGGCCCACTTATATGTGGCAGCAACTAAAATATAAAACTCTTTTGCTAGAAAAGAGGCTGAAATAAAAGGCAGAGATGGAAGCCCAAGTAAAAACCCAAATAAAGAGTCTTTAAAAAGGCAAAAGCAGCTGCCCTGGCAAAGTTGAAAGTCCTTTAACAAGCAATATGAGAAAGTACCAATCCAGACTAGTAACAATTATATGAACCCTTCTGTGCAAAAACACTTATTCCCACTGAAATAATAACGTCTAATTAACAAATCCCCAGCTGGTACATTGAATAATGCCAAACCCTTTTGATATACACGTAAAATTTTAAATCATAAATGTAGTGCTTTTTATGTAGAAAAAAAAACAAAAAACTTTCAATCACCAAATAGTGACATGGGGAAAATAATTATTTGGTCCCCTGCAGATTTTGTAAGTTTGCCCACTTACAAAGAAATGAAGGGTCATTGGTGTATTTTAAATGATAGAGACAAAATTTCAACCAAAAATCTCCAGAAAAAACACATGATACAAATGTTATAAATTAAGTTGCTGTTGAGTAAAATAAGTATTTGATCCCCAAGCAAAACATGACTTAGTACTTGGTGGAGAAACCCTTGTTGGCAAGCACAGAAGTAAGACGTTTGTTGTAGTTGGTTACCAGGTTTGCACACATCTCAGGAGGGATTTTGGTCCACTCTTTACAGATCTTGGCGGACAGACAGATCTTGGCTGCCGCTTGGCAACTCAAAGTTTCAGCTCCCTTCATACATCTTCTATAGGCTAATTGTCTGGAGACTGACTAGGCCACTCGATGACCTTAATGTGCTTCTTCTCGAGCCACTCTTTTGTTGCCTTAGCGATATGTTTTGGGTCATTTTCATGCTGGAAGATCCATCCATAACTCATCTTCAGTGCTCAGAGGGAAGAAGGTTCTCATCCAAGATTTTACAATACATTGCCCCATCCATTGGCACCTCCATGCAGCAAAGTCGGACTGTACCTTTAGCAGAGAAACAGCCCCAAAACATAATGTTTCCACCTCAGTGCGTGACTGTAGGGGTGATGTTCTTAGGGTTATAGTCAGCATTTTTCTTCCGCCAAACACAGCAAGTCAAGTTAATGCCAATGAGTTAAATTTTGGTCTCATCTGACCACAGCATTTTCTCCCAATCCTTCTCTGAATCATTTAGATGTTCAATGGCATGACTGTACCTGTGCCTTCTTTTAAGGGGGACTCGCTGTGTTTGGAGGAAAAAAATGCTTCCTTCAGGCAGAACACTAAAGATGGGTCATTGATGGGTCTTTCAGCATGAAACCTTAATCATTTAGAGAAGATTTGTAAAGAATAGTAGACCAAAATCCCTCCTGAGATGTATGAAAACCTCATAGCCAACTACAAAAAATGTCTTACCTCTGTGCTTGCCAACAAGGGTTTCTCCATCAAGTACTGTTTTGCTTGGGGATCAAATACTTATTTTACTCACTGAACTGCAACTCAATTTTTAACATTTGCATCGTGGTTTTTCTGGATTTTTGGTTGATATTCGGCCTCTAGCATTTAAGATACACCTATGATAAAAATGATAGACCCATCATTTCTTTGTAAGTGTGCAAACTTACAATATCTGCAGGGGATCAAATAGTTATTTTCCCCACTGTATATCAAAATCTTGTATACTTATATTAATGTAACATTACTCTCATGTGTTAAATAAAACAGAATGATTATACAGGTATATAACAAGTCCAAATCTTAATTGTATCCGTATCATTTTAAAGTGGTTCTAAACTCAAATAGTTTTTTACCCTAATGCATTCTTAATGCAGAGGAGGAGCCAAGAGTGCCAGTGGGGGACCCCAGAAGAGGAGTTTAGGGGTTGTTCTGTGCAATACCCTTGCACAGAGCTGGTAAGTATAACACCTTTTTTATTTTAGTAAAAAAAAAAATTAACCATACAACCACTTTAATTGCATATGGAAAATAAAATAATTCAATCCTTCTGCTTCACAATTCAAAAGTATTTCCAGTGAGTCTTCGATTCTAGTGCCTGTCCAGAATATTCCATCCAGATAAGTCCCCAGCAACATTGGGAACAAGTTTCTTTGCCAGGAAGGCATGTGGCATGTATGGTTCAGGAGGTGGAGGGATGTGGACAGTCTCTGATCCTTTTCCTGGCCAGCCATACTGCATGCTCAGATAAGGGTCTTTTGTAGATTTGTAGTTAATTTTGCCCAGGATTGCCCTTAATCTATGACAGACCTTCATCAAGAGTAAGGGGCTTATATGGATTTTTGGAGGGACCTCATGAGCTTATCTTTATTTTTTAATCAATTTCTAAATGTCACTTCTTCTGTAGCACATCCATCAGGTACACCATTTCACATGCAGGATATGGCAATCCCAAGCATGTTATTTCAAAAAGTACTGTATTTTTAATGTTGGTTTTGAGCCTTTACAAAAAATATGTTATCTATGGCAGTGTCCACCTACCCATGCCCTTTTTGAAAAAAAGCTTGCAAACAGTCCCATAAAAGGGTAAAAAAAATTACAGGATTCAGGTTCTATAGACTTCAATGGAGTTTAGGCTATATGTTTGGGGTTTGCAGAATTTTTCTTTTGTATGGCGAATATCCATTGAAGAGGTTGAAGGTGTGGGGGACCAGCCTGTCAGTGCTCAGACCATACACCGCACCCTGCATCAAATTGGTCTGCATGGCTGTCGTCTCAAAAGGAAGCCTCTTCTAAAGATGATGCACAAGAAAGCCCACAAACAGTTTGCTGAAGACAAGCAGACTAAGGACATGGATTACTGGAACCGTGTTCTGTGGTCTGAGACCAAGATAAATTTATTTTGTTCAGATGTGTCAAGCATGTGTGGCGGCAAGCAGGTGAGGAGTACAAAGACAAGTGTGTCTTGCCTACAGTCAAGCATGGTGGTTGGAGGGTCATGGTCTGGGGCTGCATGAGTGCTGGCACTGGGGAGATACAGTTCATTGAGGGAACCATGAATGCCAACATGTACTGTGACATACTGAAGCAGAGCATGATCCCCTCCCTTCAGAGACTGGGCCACAGGGTAATATTCCAACATGATAACGACCCCAAACACACCTCCAAGATGACCACTGCCTTGCTAAAGAAGCTGAAGGTGAAGGACTGGCCAAGCATATTTCCAGACCTAAACCCTATTGAGCATCTGTGGGGCATCCTCAAATGGAAAGTGGAGGATGCAAGATCTCTAACATCCACCATCTCGGTGATGTCATCATGGAGCAGTGGAAGAGGACTCCAGTGGCAACCTGTGAAGCTCTGGTGAACTCCATGCCCAAGAGGGTTTAGGCAGTGCTGGAAAATAATGGTGGCCACACAAAATATTGACACTTTGTCGTGACGGATTTGGGAGAACCCGTACCTCAAGTGGTCTCGAAGTGTCCAACGGTGACCTCAGGAGAAGGTGACGAGGTACTACTGTAGTGGCTCTACCACCTACAATCTCTAGAACGTAGGAGGTGAAAGGTAAACTCCTACGGGGTGTCTACGAGTTATCCCAAATCCAGACCTTTATACGAACCGGTCAGGAAGTGGAAGTCGAAGAAATCGTTCCGTCACCAGTAGAACCTCCACACAAACCCCAGCAATAGTACAACCTTATAATGGGACACCGGGTCAGAGACTTCCCTCCCCTAGTACGAGACGAAGTCATACAG
>BLSH010420000.1:850910-880610 GCA_018402905.1 Glandirana rugosa
TTAGGCAGTGCTGGAAAATAATGGTGGCCACACAAAATATTGACACTTTGGGCCCAATTTGGACATTTTAACTTAGGGGTGTACTCACTTTTGTTGCCAGCGGTTTAGACATGAATGGCTGTGTGTTGAGTTATTTTGAGGGGACAGCAAATTTACACTGTTATACAAGCTGTACACTCACTACTTTACATTGTAGCAAAGTGTCATTTCTTCAGTGTTGTCACATGAAAAGATATAATAAAGTATTTACAAAAATGTGAGGGGTGTACTCACTTTTGTGAGATACTGTATAAATCCAAATTATATAAATGCGATATTCAGAGAGGGGTACTCCCGTGTAAACAGCAATTGTTGGAGTACAAGGAAAAACAGTACCGCCCAATAAACGGGGATCAGCCCAGAAAAGGCCATGTCATTGCTCATAAAAATGGCAACTGGATTGGAGAGGAAGCGAATAGCCCCCTGTATAAGGCCAGTATTATGAGCACAGAAGGTGCTAGCAGCTTGGTCAGGTATGTGAAGATGGCAGCGTCAGAATAAATGGCCTTTTCTGGGCTGATCCCAGTTTATTGAGTGGTACTCTGTTTTTCCTTATACTCTTTGCATATCTAATTTTTATCATTTGGATTTATACATACAGCTGGATATTTCTCTCTATCAGCATTATTCCTCGCTTCAAAATTTGGGTATAAAAGCTACACACAAAGCTTTTATTTTCTAAAATTATTTGAGATCTTTGGCATAAAAGGACATGCAATACCGCATAATCTCAATGCCTGCTCTGGGCATGTAGAAACATTCATAAGAAAGGCTAATGGGTACATTGGGTGTCACTACAGCAAACAAACCTGGACAAACCTGAAATGAAAGATCATTTTGTTGCCTATATGAAAAAGATTTTAGACAATGATCATGCTGGGCCAGCTTCACCTTTACAAGAACATTTGAAGTTCTGGTAGTATCCAACTATAGCTCCATGTATGAAGATGTATCCCTGAACAATGTTCTCCTCACTGGTCCAATCTAAAAACCTTGTAGGAGTACTTATGAGGTTCAGATGAGCGCCAAGCACCATTACAGCTAACATTGTACAGTTGTTTCATTGCTTTATAGTACTACCAGACCTTAGCATCTTCCCCAGGTTTTTGTGGCACTGTGAGAACATGGACAATTAAGTAATGAAATACCGCATGAAAATGCATGTCTTCATTAACAGTCCCTCACCTGCTGTTGTAACATATGGCCCTCACGGGTATGCAGATGCTTAACACTTCATTAAAAGAGTTTCTACTCAAATCTTTATCCACAGATGATAAAAAACATGACCTGCTCTAAAGGACACAAGATATGCTTTCTGAAGTCAACCTCAGGCGCTCTATAAGATTCCCCTTAAAGCGAATGTAAACCCATCGATCTAACCGTTTCAAAAAAAGTTGCATTTCCGGCACGTGCCGGAATGTAACTGCCACATTGGTTGTGCTCTCAACCAAACAGTCAAACCATCCAATAGCTGGTGCCATAACTGATCACATGTGCAGCTTCATGGCAGTTGAAGATTAAACAGTGGCCAAGATTGCAGCTTCCTTGCCTGAAAACGATTGGAAAGTTTACTTCCATTTTCCAGCAGTGTTGCTGTTATAAAGCATTTCAGCCTGGCAATCAGCGAATCTTAGAATGAAAAGACTCATTTGGGTTTCATGTTAGCGCTACAGACAAACCATTTGCCAAATGTGGTATTCACTTAGTGCAGAATAGCCAATATGATCCACTGGGGTTTGTAGCTCCCATCACTATTCAAGGCAAATCCTTTCTGAGACAGCTATTGGAGACTACAAAAGACTGTGCCTCTCTGCTACCAAAGGACAAACAGTCAAAATTGGAGTCCTGGAAACAATCCCTACATGACTTAGATATGATCCACATATCATGATGATACAGTTCAGTCCCCTTGCTGCAAGTCAAGAAACAAGATTAAATTTTAGGCAAATGTATTCAGTGAGGCCAAAGCAGCTGTTGCTTGCCTCAAAGTAATAAACTATTTCAATCCAGTTCATGTTGGATTTCTGTTTCACAAAGCAAAATTAGCAACCAAGCTTAAGTGTACATTTCCTAGGCTTTGTGGACTGTGTTGGCTGTGAAAATTGCAGCTTTATACTATGTGGGCTTGACATTCAGATAGATGATATCACATTTTAAGCTAGCCATGGATGGATCAGTTTTTTTTTTATTCAACCTGCTGGTTGAACCTGAGGTGGATGGGGGAAACCTCCCGCTGTGTCATTGTGTTCTCACAGTGAGTAGACCATGCATGGATCAAAATTCAGCCAGTCTCCGCTGAACCAGTTGAACTTGGGTCTATCCATGGGCAGTTTTACACAGGTAGCAAAGCTGTTATGGGTTACACATGCAATCAGATATGCACTTGTCAAACACTACATCAGGAATCAAGTACAATGTCATTATGTTCCTGCAGATCATGCCACCAGGCCAATACCCACAAATGTTTCTGCAATTTATTCCTGGTTGACGGGTTCTGAATTTTTGCTGCATTATGCAGGAGATATTACTGCTGACTTCTTCAGTCTCCTGACAATGGCCTAGAGATTTGTTCTGATGTCAAAACCCTTGCTACCAAATTCAAACAAAGGTTCAAATTGGGTTGACAATGATTTAATCATTTCTCCATTTGGACAAGGCTTGAAGGCACTACTTCACTGCCATGGCTGGCAAATATGCCAAATACCTCTCTCCAGAAAGATATTGATCACAGTAAATTGATCATAATACACATTAAACATTAACATTAAACGTTAAGAGGAAATCATCAGCAACAGCAGGTGTCAGACTTACCAGCTGACAGGTTAAGCACTGACTCATCTAGTATGCATGTTGATCTAGATGTTTTATGGGCCATAGATGGTAACATCATGTAGAATCCAAGTTGGGAAAGCAAACAGCAAATGATGGGCAGTGTTGCTCACCTGCAGGAGTGTGTATGCAGTATATATCCGCTTGCCGACCGCTGATCGGCAATTGACGGCGACAAGGTGGCTCGTGAGCGCAAATCGCCATCATACGATGGCGGCCGCGCTCATGAGCCTAGTGAGCGCGCGCGCGCCGCCAGAGGCGCGCCCGCGCGCTCACTGTGTTCGGGGAGGGCCAGGGAGCGGGTGCGGCGGCTTCAATTGCCGCCGGCTACCCGCGATGGCCCCCCCGGAGCGAAGGAGCGGAGGTCCGTGTATGTAAACACGGACCTCCGCTCTGTGTGAGGGGGAAGGGATGTGATCACAGCCTTCCTGTATACGAAGGCTGTGACCACTTCCCTTCCCCAGCTAGGGCAGTCCCCCTACAGTAAGAACACGCCCAGGGAACACAGTTAACCCTTAGAGCGCCCCCTGCAGGTTAACCCCTTCACTGCCAATGACATTTACACAGTAATCAGTGCATTTTTATAGCACTGATCGCTGTATAAATGCCAATGGTCCCAAAAAAGTGTCAAAATAGTCCGACATGTCCGCTGAAATATCGCAGTACCGCTAAAAATCGCAGATCGCCGCCATTACTAGTAAAAAAAAAATAAAAAATAAAAACCCCAAAAATTAATTCTCATCATCCGTAAACGCGACCACTTTTGCGCAAACCAATCAATAAACGCCGATTGCAATTTTTTTTATCGCAAATATGAGGAAGAATATAAATCGACCAAAAACTGTGAAAAAAATGTTTTTTTATATTTTTTTTTTGGATTTGTATTTTAGCAAAAAGTAAGAAATTTGGGTTTTTTTGCAAAATGGTCGCTCTTCTTTTGTTTATAGCGGCGATCAGAAATGACGCAGCGGTGATCAAATACCACCAATAGAAAGCTCTATTTGTGAGAAAAAAAGGACGCAAATTTTGTTTAGGTACAACGTCGCACGACCGCGCAATTGTCAGTTAAAGCGACGCATCGCCGAATCGCAAAAAGGGCTCCGGTCCTAAAGCAGCAAATCCTTCCAGGGCTGAAGTGGATATAGAAGTTATAAAATTTCTGCATGACTTGAGGTTCATAAATGCTCTAAGGCAAATCATTGCCGTCAGAGGACCAGTGAAGTTGTTAAGACCCTACTGTGGAAATAAATTTACTGGAGCTTCCCGTGAGCTACAGTTCAACTATTAGCTTATTAAGGACTATTTAGCTGTACATGGGTTTTCAATCCTTACCATTTTTTCCACATGGGTGGTTCACGGTAAAGAATGGATAGGATACAATGTAGAAAACTAGATTCTGTGTTGATAGACTTGAATTCCACAAAGCTTACTTATGAGACCTTCACTATCTTCCTGGCAGAAGTGCCTACCATAATCAATTTAGCACCGCTCATACTAGTGCCTACAGATCCAGAGTTCCCAGCTTTCCTTACTCCAGTAACTCTTCTAACCCAGAAGATTGGATCTGTCCCACCTAGAGATTTTAAACCAGAACATTTATACCACAGTCAATGGAAGCAAGTACAACGCTTAACCAATTGTTTCTGGAATTGATGGAAGACAAAATATTTCAATCTTTTACAAGGGCTCAGAAAATTGCAACATCTCTATATTAATGTATAAGTTGGAGACCTCTTCCTGCTGAAGCACCAACAAGCTAGGAGAATAGACTGGACCATGGCATTTATCATAAAGAGCATTCCTAAAGATGCGGTCAAAGTATGCAAGGTAGAGGTGAAGTTTGCAAGATAAGGTACTATAAAGACTTTCATCAGATCCATCACTAATCTTTTACTGATCTTGTCCTTTGAAGTACTGAACTGTCATCCTGAGGGCAGAAGTGGCATGTTGAGCTCACACTAAGGGGTCTATATATAAAATGTTTGTTGTGCAGATGTAAGAAGCACCCATACATTTAGAACCAAAATTGGTATTTTCTTTAATGTGCAATGTATGTAGTTCCTATAACATTGGGGCCACATAGTGGCCACATGCATCTTTATGGGACCAGGTGGTTAAAGTTTTATAAATGAACCCCTATGTGCTGCACCAATGCCTTAAAATACATTGCTTTGAAGTTACTATTGCATTATACGAATGTTTCAGTTTTCATCTTTCAGATTTTGAAGACATATACAAAAAATCTCACTATTATTTATTTGCTTGCACACAACTGTTATCATTATGTTTTTAAAGTATAGAGTGGTATCTGGCAATACCAGGCAGGAAGTGTGCTGCCTCCAGAGGTTATATTGGCACCTATGCTGTCCAACCTGTGTAAAAAAATGTATATGCTGTACTTACCTATTCTCAGCCCAGTCTGGCCTGGTCATATGATTCCCTATGTCAGCCACAGGCTGCTGCAGGGGAGAGAGTGCATGACAATGGCTGGGAATGCCTGGGAACAGTTACATAACTCATAGGCTCCCATGTCCCAACTTTTGCTGGCGCTCCCTCCTCTTCTTGCAGCTGCCGCTGGCTGACACAGGGGAACTGGATCACATGACTGGACTGGAGTGGGATAAAAATAGTCAAGTCAGCATAGGTGTTAGGAGGGGAGAGGGGCCATATTAAGTGACGTTGAGGCTCGAATTCTACTTTAATTATTTATTGTTGTGCTTCCACCTTGTTGTTGATGTTTTTACCACACTTATTTTTTGTGCATCCTCCCCTTTTGTATGATGCAATTTCCTTTTTGCTCACTGTAGGTTCCTGCTATCCTTCCCGTAAAATACACACTGAGGTGAGGAAGGAAATATTACTTTTGACATTCAAATACCAACATCTACCACATAATATTTTTTGCCTGAAACTTCTGCAAGCTATAAAGGTATTTGTGTATTCAAAGAATTTGATGAATTCAGCTATCAGAAATGGTTGTATCTGTTCCATTCAGGCCAGGTGTCCATGTCTCAGGAAGGGATAACATTATTTCAACCACTGGGGTCAGAATATTGTCTTATTGATGGATGAGCGCTTAAGCAGTTTATACTCGAGATAGAACCCTAATAACTTGAAGTGTATGTCTACAACGTAAGTGTATGTCTGTATGATGATTAGACTCAAATATAGTCATCAAAGCTGCAGTTTATATTTATATTTATGTCTCTACTAGTCACAGGAAGCAATGGTTGTCTGTAAACAGGTGTTGGTAAACTGTCCTTATGTTTGTTAAAATGTTGTATTATTTTAAAGTTAAAATATGTTGGTTGAATTTATGTATGGAAATTGTCGGTTGGTTAAGTTGTCCTGCTGAGTTGGTAAGTCCTGAGAAGAAAGAGTTAACACTGCTGGCCAGGTTTTACCGTGCTTTTTAGGAAGTACCGCCCTCTGCTGGGGCAAACACATAAAAAGGGAGGGAACCTCTCTGGGGCACCGGTGTTAGTAAGTCGGCCAGAGGTTGGTTACAGATTCCCCTAATCAAGGACCAACTATGCTTGCCACTTAATTACCCTTTGTGGGAACCCAGTCAAGGTTCCAGTGATATAAACTTATACCATTGATTAATGTAAGAGCACCAGAACAACACCTAATGGACACCACGGGGAAACTTGTAAAGGAATGTGTGTGGGAAATATCCATGTTGAACTGTTCATTTATATTTCTGCTACTTCAGTAAAAAAAACATAGTTTTACCTGGTCTGAGTTGCGTGCTTAGGCTCCATGCACACTGGACGCTATAGGGCTGTTTCAGCGTCGGGTAGGAGACGCTGCTCGCAAAACGTTCTATTTGCAGTGTTTTGTAAGCAGCGTTTAGCGGCGTTTTTCGGCGTCTGCGTTTTTTGGCTTTTTTTTTTACTTCATTGGCTTCCATTGACTGCAAAAAACTCCAGACGCCGATATACCGGCGTTTAGCGGCGTTTACCGGCGTCTGGCGTTTTTTTGTGGTTAGGAGAACGACTTTTGAACGCCAATTCAGGGCGTTCAGATAACAGCCCAAAACCGCCACTGCTGATAAAAGACAATAAACGACCATGTGTGCATGGACACATAGGATAAAATAAAGTGGCGTTTTTGGGCTGTTAAAAAAAACCGCCAAAACGACCAAAAACGGTCGTTTTTGAGATACAGTGTGCATGGAGCCTTAGGCTCTTTCCCTATAGACTGAAACCCCAATATGGGGGCCAACTAACAGCATGGGGTATCCTAGGGACCCAGCCTGGAAGTCATGGAAGATGAGTCAGGCATCAGAAGAGAATAGGCATGGGTTATATACAAAGTAGAGTTTCCAAGTATTCAAGTGTAATATACAAATCACTGGGGTAAGGTGGCTGATTACTGGTCTGGTGCAAGCTCTGTGGCACCAGCTCAGAAATGCTGCACAAACAAGAGAGAAGTGTTATGAAGTGTAATGTTGAACTGTTGTCCGTAGTGTACAATGTTAAGTGTTCCAGAAGCTGGGCCAGGGATTACAAGGAGGTAAATATGTCTGTGTTGAGAAGCATTCCTTTTAAGCACAATATACTTGAAGTAACAGCCTCAGCTCACCTCTGAGGGCAATAGTGAGCACTCTCTCCCTGTCCCCACATATTTTTAATACAAACTAATAAATTAAGTTGGACTCTTATCATCTGGTCTGGTGTTCCTTCCATTTGTGCACACACGACAGATGAAGCCTCCAAAATGTTCTCAGCCATGTTCCACCAAGCGCAATCAAAACCCTGAGAGATCTCTTTTAAACCCTGCATGTACATTCACTGGACAGTGCAACCTTAAGTCTAGATTCACACAGCACTGCATTAAAGCACACATCTTTTGTCACTTGTTTATGTGTGCTGCCTAAGGCCATTCAAATAAATGGCCTGGCATGCACCTCAGTGGCCCTGAAAGGGGTCCTGCACCTTTTTTGACAGCACACCACACTGCAATGCATGCCAGTGCATTAGTCCGGGCTGTGCAGTGCATCCTCTGCTGGCGAGATACGTTGGGGTGCCATTGAGAATGAACTGCACCACATCACAATTGTTGTACCGTGCCTCCCATTGCAGTTACGTGAATGGGATCATGGATGTTCTGTCAACACAATAGTGTGAATTGCGCCAAGTATGTTGCTGAACAACAATGCTCTGTAGCAGAAAAAGCTGTATACATATGTGCACAAAAGATGTGTACATTAGCTGTTCCAACTCATTGTTCCATTCCTTTTATGTATTCCCTGCTCTTCTCTTTCTGTGGTGGCAATATTTTAAAGCATTATATTGCTTTATATTCTGTATAGTTCATAAAAATAAGAAACAACCATTTTACAACCTCACGCTGTTCTCCTAACACAATCATTTTCTTTCTGCTCCACAGATTTCAAAAGATTAACAATTTATCGGCTTCAAAGAATTTATATTCTTTCAATCGATTTGTAGGTGGTTGTAATTTCAATGTTTCTTGTATTGATGGTGCTGATACTCAATGTTTTTCCTTAAATAAAAGGCATATACAGTATCTTAAAAATGTGACAACATCTTGCAGGGGATGCAAATTGGTGCATATTATAATACTATAAGTGAAGGGGAATTTGAACTGATTTGCCTGAGTCAGCATTTACGCAGGATTAGGCTTCCTTATTTGAGATAGATGCTTGTGCATAATGAGTGATCTGCACCACTGCGAATCATATCATTTTGTTGTCATCTGTACATTTGTTGTGATTTTGGCAGACCTCCCGACATCCCAAGCATAACCCTTGTCTAACCCAGGAAACAGATATCCAGCAGGAGACAATAAACCATCCTTTGTTTTAGGTCAGGGGTAGGCAACCTTTTAAATGTAGTGTGCCAAAAAATGTCTGTAAGAAATTTAAAGTACCAGATACTGTATATTTGTGATTGTACTGCTACCAAGCTGCTTAGTAACCATGCTTTGTTCTGTTCTTTAAAACCTCAAAGGCTCTGAGATCAATGAAGCATAATATAACAAATAACTTGCAATTTGAGATTGACTAGTTGCCTATCCCAGCTCTGATGGCCTGTCTCGTATTGACTTCACTTACCTGGGGCTGAGCACTGGTGGAACATTGATACTAAATGCAGGAAGCTGGAGCTTACAAGGCCGTCCTCCATCACCTGCTGGGAACTTCCCTTTTTCCCCTGTATTGAGGAGATCTCCAAAGCTCTTGTCTGCCCTCTTGGTGGGTGTTTTGAAAGACCGTGGTGTCAGTGGAGATAGCATCGGAGAACTGTAGGCTTTAGGCAGTTTTAAAGAGGAATCTACAGGGCTGACACCCCTCGGACTCACTGGTAAGGGACATTTCTCATCATCTTCAAATTCATCGTCTTCTAGGATGGATGGCAACTTCTGAATAAGACCTCCATTGCTCTCATGGTCAACCTTAAAAAAACAAAATACAAAAGTCACTATTCGTGCATGCCAGTATCATGTCATTGTCTATATATTATATTTTCTGTTTTCATAAAAGTCATCAAATATACATCTTGAAACATGATTCCAGCTCAGGCATTAGGTGTACCACACTGCTGAACTACTTGTTATGTTAAAAATGACAATGAACCAACTAGTAAAGCAGGAAACATACATTTGACACATTTAAATAGGTAGTGCAAACCTGTACCTTGGCAATTTATACAAAACATATGATGACAAAACGCTTTTAGTGAAAAGTGAACATTCAGTTGTTCACTAGATCTCAAGATAGATATGTGTATCTGAATTACATGCAAATCTTGACTTTTCCTTTTTTAAAAGATTAGCTTGACCATGCCTTGTTTAGCCTTTTAAATCTATCACCTGGCCCTTTATTGAGATTGAAACGGTCACTAAAAATAGAAAGGCTCCTGGGGGTAGGAGGGCAGGTGGGATTGAAACTGATTTAAAAGTTATAACGTTTAAACTGACCAGTTTTCTGGTTTATATTAGGTGAAGAACTTCCATCTTGTTTGTGTCCCATACATAGAAACAGAGAATACTGTACAGGCGGTCCCCTAGTTACAAACAACCGACTTACAAACGACTCCTACTTACAAACGGAGGGAGACAACAGGAAGTGAGAGGAAATCTCCCCCTAGGAAGGGAATTCACTCCTGTAAGAGTTATCATGGGAAAAAGGTGTCTCCACTGAGGCTTTATCACCAATCCTGTATTTACTGTATAACA
Source organism: Glandirana rugosa (assembly GCA_018402905.1). Taxonomy (NCBI): domain Eukaryota; kingdom Metazoa; phylum Chordata; class Amphibia; order Anura; family Ranidae; genus Glandirana; species Glandirana rugosa. Next base: position 860,982 of record BLSH010420000.1, read on the forward strand.
AAGTCAAAACTTATAAATGGCAATATATAACAGCTTCACTAGAACAACATAACAAAGAGTGCAGAAAGCAAAAATATTCTAGATTGCAATTTATTATTGTGGTGCAATAATCACCAGTCATCACAGAACCCAATGCTGAGTCTAGCCAAGCCACTTGTCAGTCAATGGTCTACACTGTAAGGTTCTCAGGGTGATGTAAGCATGCATAAAAACTCCCATAAAAGCCCAATAGCTGAGCAGGAAGTTTTATGTTACCATTTGTAAAGAATAGGCAGTACAGTCTTCTAACCACCATCTCATTGCTATTGAGCTGGTTTTCTACGATTCAGAATCTGTAGTTACTGTAGTAGGAAAAAGAAGAATCAGGCAGATGGTGGGCATCAGTGGACCACCAGTGAAAAAAGATGCTCACTTCTCCTGAATGATAACCCATACATACTAGAAACAAGATACCTTATGTGTAAATGGTCATCGATAAGGCTCTCCTGTTATAGTCTGTATTGCTGCACTCAATGTTCTGTATTGCTGCACTGGATGTTCACTGGATTTATTCTTTTTTGGATCATGTCATTGGGTTAAAGTAGTTGGTTGGATTAGGGGTGGGATTTATTTTTCTCCTGACTGGTTTGTTTTGTATTTTAATATCCTGATGATGATTGTTTTGTATTTTTACATCATAATAACCTTTTGCAATGCAATCAAAACTCATCTAGAGGAGGCGTGGCCTGCTGCAGACTGAGATGGCTGCTTGACTCCTCAGCTCTGCTCAGACTGGGACAAAAAGCAACTCTCCAGCAGCATCAAGCGTCAATCCTTACATCATTCATTTTACCCCCAGAGGGGCTCCTACACACTCTACCATCATCTGCCCTACCCAGGGACGACTTGATCAACAAGGCGATGGAGGACCAGCCGGAAAGGGGAGAGAGCAGGGACGGACAACTTGGCAGGCCCTCGCACAATCGGGCTCCATCCGATGGCATCAAGACTGGGTGAGCACTCAAATGCCCCATCCTCTTCCCCCAACAGCTGTTCCCCGCTTGCAGATGTGAATTGACCACTTCTGCCGTCCACATCTAGGGGATTCACCTCAGGATAGCTCCCCTTACACAGTACCAGCCGCCATCTTGAGGCCTAGTAACAGAGGATGACGGCCGCACCGGAGCCTCCCTCACACCGCACCGAGCATTAGGCCCAGAAGCGGCATAACATCTGCCTACATCGGACACACCAGAGTAGAGCTAAAGCTGGCGACAGCCCTCCCCACTGCGGGGGGATGATTGTGAACGACCGGGGGAATCAGTGTAACTGCCGCCATATTGCTCTCCCTCAAAGCGGCGCGGTGCAGCTCCCGGGTTCCATCCAGCCTGCTCCCACTGACCCTCGGAGTGTCCCCAATAGGGAGAGTGCCAGCTTGAACTAGAGGCCCCAGGCCAGAAATTTAGAAGAAGAACCATTGCTCCCTCACTGACTACCCTCACACCGCATAAAATTGAGGCCCCAGCTGCGGCCTACCTACCACCAACACAGCCACATTGAATGGCCGCCATCTTGCGGCCTAGCAACAAGGGACATCTGTAACACCATGATCTCCCGCACGCCATATCTGACGCCCCGATCAGCATCACCAGAACACCTTCCCGCAACAGATACCCAACCACAGAGTGGTATCAAGCGGCAGCTCTCCCGAGCACAGCAGGTGGATCTTGTAAGTAACACACCCTGTGTACTACCCACTATCATCTTAATCTTTATCCCCACAGCCCAGCGCTACTCCAAGCTCTCACTGTGCCCAAACTAATTGGCAAAGAAATAACTCAGCAAGGTGGGGAATACCTACCTAACCCAGAGGCCCCTCACTACTGGCTTTGCATGAGGAGCAGTGGGAAGCACTAAAGACCCTCTGATCATTCCAAACCTGTGACCCACCCCATCCTGGCTGTTACACTACCTACAAGTACCACAATCATTGCCCTAAGTGGTCTCTTGCTTCCCTGTAGTCACATTGCCATCACCTGAATTACCCAGCCACGCTTACCTTAGAGAGCTGACTCTGTGATTTAACCTGACGGCTACCCGCATGTGACCAACTACCTCCACTGCGGTTTACAATTCTACAATTTTCAACTACCTGCCCCATTTTTCGTTAACACAGTTAAATAATAAGTGGACACTGACCCTACTGCAACTATTACTCTCCCTTACTCCACTTCACAAACTGAAATTTACTTTCTCTGAGCCCACTCTGAGATATGCAAAATGGCACACAAGCTGTCACACCTAAACCGAACCGTCTCACCGACTACTTCCAGAAGAAAGACATGCAAGGGTCTAGAGAAGGTACCAGTCTGACCCCACGTAACTCGGCTCAACCTGCTAGAAATCTGAGAGACACGGAACCAAACCTAGAAGAAATGGATACCGTAGTCTCCAACTCCAACACTAACCAATCGTCTTCGGCTGACTGGGGTAAAAGAACAGCTCCATCCCCGGTTCTTTCACCTAACAAAGCTCCCATGTTCAAGAAACAACACTGGGACCCTCCAACAAGTCCAGAGGCAGAAGAGACACAGCTAGACACCCTGGCGAAGCTCCCTACAACTGACCAGCCTGCCTCAGAAAAGACCCTAAAACTCATGCTACTTTCTCTTCAGAAAGACATGCGCAATGAATTGCGCACCTCTATTGCAATGCTCCACACCAGAATTGATCAAGTGCAAGAGCGCACCGAGACAATAGAAGCAACCTTATCCAAACAATACACATCCTACAACCAAATTATGGATGTACAGGACCACCGTGATGAGGAACTGCAATTTCTACGAGCCAAAGTCAAAGACCTGGAAGATCGCTCTCGACGAAACAATATTAAATACAGAGGGATTCCAGAGTCGGTCAAGCCGCCAGACTTAACCCCATATATACAAAAACTGTTTCTCCTCTTGATTCACACATTGAGCCCGGTGGATTTAACAATAGATAGAACGCACTGCATTGCTAAGCCAAACCATCTCCCAGAATCTGTACCACGAGATGTCTTGGCCCGCATTCACTTCTTCCAGACTAAAGAAGATTATGACAATTGCTAGATCCACTCCCAATCTCCCAGACCCATACTCGATGGTGTCCTTATTCACCGTAATTTCTGCAGCGACAGCTCAGAAGAGAAGGGAATTCTCGCAAGTGACGACGATACTCAGAGAGCACCACGTTCCTTACAAATGGGGCCTTCCTGCGAAATTAGTGGTCACAAATCAGAACTAAACCACCAACATTTTCACACAAAAAGATGGCATCAAATGCCTATTAAATTGGAACTTGATCTCCTCCCCACCACCGGACCCACCTCCAAGACGCACATACAACCTCCCCGCCTCAACTCCTTCATGCCAGCAAATTCGCTAATCATCTCCTCAGTCTCTGGGGGCATCCTCTATCTCAAAATCCCCTCTGGCTTTTCCACTCAACACAAACTACTTGGCTATATCTGTCCTAACTGAGCTTAGTTCTATTGACACACCTCATCTCTAACTATTTCCCCCCGAAGGTAACAAAAGTGCCAAGCAGTTTCCTTAAATTGTTTCTTTGCCTTTTTATGTTTTTTTTTTGCTATTTTTGCGGTTGCTTCACACTCTACTGATTCATATGTAATTGATTGTTTAAATGTAATCAGATATTACAGATATTTTAAGTTGACTGTTGATAAGTTGCTAGCTCTGCCAGCTATTTATATCTTGCTCTAGGGACATATATAGAACGGTGTAATCTCAGTATTTCCCTTTTCACCTCACATTTACCCATCAACCACTAACTAACAATGTCTGTGACAATCACCTATATTAATGCCAAAGGCCTTAATTACCCATACAAAGAAGTATGCTATGGAAAACAGCAGTTTCCCTCAAATCAGACATTTTATGTGTGCAATACAAACCAGAAATCATTTCTTAAGAAGTTGATGCACAGACTAGCATCCTTTCGACAGGACCCCCTAATTATATGTGGGGACTTTAATGATATAGCGGATCACACCTCCAATTTAGCTCGTACAAGACCTACCCCGCTCTCCTCCTTCACCCGTACGGAGGACCTCTATGACCCATGGAGATGCTCTCATGGAACGGAAAGAGATTACACCTTCTATTCCCATGCAAAAAAAGTGTACCTACAACTGGTCACAAAAACAAACATAGGCCTCATAACTTGGCCTGACCATGCCCCGATTTCTTTAAAGATCTTTCCAGCCACATCCCCCCCAAAACATTCAGCATGGTGGCTAAATACCTCATTACTTAATAATCCCAAATACCAAGAACAGATCTTATCCGAACTCAAGCTATTTTTCACAATAAACTCAGGATCTGTTGACAACCCCACCACTCTCTGGAACGCCCACAAGGCCTGTACGAGAGGTTTGTTCATTAAGCTGGGTGCTCACAAGAAAAGACTACACGCCCTCACTACCAACAAACTGTTAGATCAAATCAGAACACTAGAACAAGCCCACGAATCCCAACACTCCTGCTACTTCTTGCTGAACTCAACAACACCAGACAAACCCTAAGTGACCACCTGCACGTGAAATTTGATATACACCTTAAGAGACTCCGGTTGCAACATTATGTGCACCAAAACAAACCAGGTGCATACCTGGCCAAACGGCTCAAACGGAAAAATGCTCAAACAAGAATCCCCTACCTCACCGATCCTCAAGGCTCTCGCATTATTAACCCTAAAGACATAGTGAAAAACTTTAGGACATATTATGCTGCACTATATAATTTAACAGACACTGAAGCTAACCCGTCACCTACTACCAAAGACATGACGACTTCTTACAAAACATACAAATAACTACACTCACCTAGAAATTCATTCTCTATCAGTCTCATTCACCACAAGCGAAATTGAGCTTGCCATTACCAAACTACCATTACACAAAGCGCCTGGCCCAGACGGTTTTAGTGCTGAGTATTATAAAACCTTTACCACAACCCTATCGACACACTTATGCAACTCGTTTAACTTTATCACAACCACAGGATCTATCCCCATGGAGACACTACAAGCTACCATAGTAACTATACCCAAACCGGGCAAGCTGACTGATAAACCCGCCAATTTTAGACCCATCTCCTAGTTAAATACCGACACCAAACTTTTTGCAAAGCTAATTGCATTGCGACTGGCCCCCTTCCTACCTGGTCTGATCCACCATGACCAGGTGGGCTTTGTGACTGGTAGACAAGCTTCGGACGACACACGGAGATTCATAAATCTGCTGCAATGGGCCGGACACCGTCAAACGCCTTCTCTGCTTATCTCGCTTGATGCAGAGAAGGCGTTTGACAGAGTAGACTGGAACTACCTGAAAGCAGTCTTACAGAAGTTTCGTTTTACTGGAACTATTCTGCAAGCCATACCATCACTATGTACCTCCCCTAGCGCCAGAGTCCTCACTTCTGGACTTTTCTCCGACCCCTTTTCTATCTCCAATGGCACGCGGCAGGGTTGCCCTCTATCCCCACTCATATTCAACCTCGTAATGGAACCCCTGGCCCAATCCATTAGAGACAATCCTGAAACCTGAGGTATCACTATCGGGGAAGTCACACACAAAATAGAGCTATATGCTGATGATGTCATAATAGCATCTTCACTACCGACACTGCACAATACCCTAGCACAGTTCAGATACAGTCTCTCTATATAAAATAAATGAAAACAAATCCAGTATGCTACCCATAGGACTTGACCAACAAACCAAAGCTGGCATAGACAAATTAACACCCTTCTCGTGGGCTCCCAACTCTACTTTAACATATTTGGGCACACAACTTACTGCCCCTACATCCAGACTACTACCCACTAACTTTAATGCCTTGGTAACCAAACTTCTACAAACCACGAAAGAACTACAACACTCTCAGGCCTCGTGGGCAGGAAGAATCTCTATTGCAAAAATGTTCTTGCTCCTGCACATTTTATACACATTTCGGACATTACCCTTGCCTTTTCTGCAATCTCAACTACATAAACTCCAATCGATAATTACCAATTATATCTGGGGAGATAAACAACCTTGTCTTAAACACAACATACTCTGCACACAAGTATCATCAGGAGGCATGGGGGCCCCAAATATTCAATCATACTACAAAGCGACAATCTTGGACCAAGCAAAAGCATGGTGGAATCCAACCTATCCTAATAACTGGCATCAAATTGAAAGCACAGCATTATTCCCTTCCCTCAAACTTGCTATTACTGCACTTCTCCTTCAGTATCAAAGCACTCACAACTACTTAAGTACTATCAATGCTACCCATAAGACTTTTAAAGCAATCATCCAATCCACTAATGGGATCTCACGTCCATCCTCCCTGCATATTCCTATTGAAACTCTTTACTTACTCACCTCGGATATTTCCTTATCTGAATGGACAGCTGCAGGCGTAACTAACATTGGACACCTATATAATGGAGCAATGCTACTATGTTTCCAGCAACTACAAGCTAAATGGGCGATCCCGACTACATACTTCTTCAAGTACCTCAGAATACGCTCTATACTTACCAAAATCAAGTGGTCCTCTCATTCACCACTAGATTAACTACTCAATTACTACACCCTACCCGCTTGGAAGAAAATGGGGATTACATATATCTACAAAATCCTTACCACCACTAAGGGCAAGGAAAAAACACCTACCATGCTATACTGGGAAGAATAGCTCCACTGTCATTTCACCCCTAAACGATGGTACCATTCACTACACACACCTCTCACGCTATCCAGATGTAAAACGCACTGGGAAACGGTTCAAAATTTTTTTCATAATTGGTACCTCACTTTGTTGGAGGAACTGCGGACATACAGGATCTGCCTTACACATCTGGTGGTCCTGTCTACATCTAAAGAAATACTGGGAAAACCTCTCCTCACCCCTCTTCTCTGTTACATCAATCCACGATTAACTCACGCCCCAAAAGGTCTTGCTGGGTCTAGAAAAGGATACATTACCCAAACTAACCCACGTTATTGTCACTCATGCTCTCATTGCTGCCCGTTTGACTCTGGCCAGACATTGGAAATCTGCTACTCCCTCTTCTTGTGCTGAATTCATAACCACCCTCAACACACAATTCCTTTGGGAATACATGTTTGCAAAAGCAAACCTGCGACTCAAAATCTTTCAGAAATATTGGAACCTATGGATCAGCCATCCGAAAGCGATTTGTCTCACCTGAATCCAACCCTAGAGGTTGGCCTTCAAACATATCCCTTTCTACAAGCCTGAGATATACCATAACGCAATTGCTAATCATTAGCTCATATGTTCACCTTATTGCTAACGTTTGTATCATTCCCACTAAGAACACCTTGCTTTCTACTCATTCTTTCGTATGTTATATGACACTACTTAATATTATCTACATACATTTGTCTGTGTTGTTCCAAAATTATACTAAATGCTGTATTATACAATGCAACACTTTGTTAATTGAAAAATTCCTTAATAAACTACGTTGTAAAGAAAAAAACTCATCTAGAACATTCCTTCAAGAAGGAATAACTTCTGTCTAATCTTTAAATATACCTTCAAGAATCAATGTAGCCAATCTATGCTTTAGATTCACAAAAGTATGACATATCACCTTCCTAACTGCATTCTTGATTGTGTTTTTTTTATTATACTGGGTTGACTTATCATTAAATAGGGTCTAATCGTGTCTGTACAATTGCCTTCCTAACATAGCGCCCCGCTGGGTCTGCTCGAACAATTCTATGAGCAGAGCCATTCTGTATCGAGCAATTACATCCCCACCAGCCTTTTGTGCTTTATTCTGGCAGTGGATCTGTATCTATGTGTAAGGATTCTACGAATGCAGCTGTTGCGAACAGGAAGAAGCTGATGGGACTGCATTTGCTGATTGCGCTCTGCCAGCAGACTCATGCTCAGGCCCAGCGGGGCATAAGGGAACTTGCTATGCCAAATAACCGCCTCATGATTACTTCCTTGCAAGTCAATACATCACTCATTCTCCAACTTTGAAATCAGTCAGTTCATTCTGGACACTCTTTTTAGTTAACTGGCAAGTTTTTCAGACTTTTTTTAAAAAAATAAATGACCATGCACATCAAATGCCATTGCAGCTAGAGTTCAAATATATTTTTTAGAATGCTACTAATATGAAATGTGGCTATTGCATATTGCAGCAGAATGCTTATGACTGCGGAAAACTTAGTGACAACTTAGTGACTGGGGGAATATTAGCTGGAAAAACCTGTCAATGGTTTAACATACCAGCATTTATCTATAACCAGTGGGCGTATTACTATTAGGCAGATCAGACTGAGCATTATTTTTGGAGCATTCAAAGGCTGTTTAAAGATATGGTAAAAAAAAAGTGTTGCCTGGACCATGATGTATGAATTCACAAGAAGGCCACCTTATCCAAGGTAAGCAAATATTGTCTAAATTCAAGAGGTATGTCTATTCTTATGTGGATCTTGGTGTGCTTTGTGTACTTCTTCTAGATCTGTGCAGGAATCCAGCATGAAACATTCCTTTGTGCAAGAGCTTCCTGTAATAAAGACAAACTGCTCTATTTCCTTGCTCAGGGTAACTGGTCTTGTACCCACCCCATGGGTTTACAAAGACATTTTGTGGGTATTGAAGAACTTCAGTTTTAGGCTGAATTAGCGAATTGCAGCTCCGGTTTTCCTGCAAATATAAAAATGATTCATTCAGTGGTTCCTCTACGTTGTAGCTGCAGATCAGCTGACCTGGGAGAGCGGGGAGGTGTAGTGAGGAGGGGGAGATGCATTCCCATAGAAAATAATGTGCCTGCAATTCATACCGCACTGCACAGAAAACGCACATGATTTTTGTGCAATGCGGAGTGTGGATGCAACGCACATATGTGAACCATATCCACAAGATGTTTTCAAATGTTCTGCGAACACCGCATCCAATTCGCAATAGTGTGAACCCAGCCTTAACCACATGCCGACCGCCGACCGGTGTCTGACGGCGGCAAAGTGGCTCGATATCGCAAACCGCCATCACCTGAAGGTGTCTGCGATATCACTCACTGTGAGCGCGCGCGCCGCCGGGGGCGCGCTCGCACGCTCACTGTGTTCGGGGGGGGGGGCCAGGGAGCGGGTAGGGCGGACTCGATCGGAGCCGGCTACCCGCAATGCCCCCCCCGCAGTGAAAGAACGGAGGTCCATGTATGTAAACACGGATCTCAGTTCTGTTAGAGGGGGAAGAACGATGATCACAGGCTTCCTGTATATGGAAGCCGTGATCATCCCCTTTCTCCAGCCAGGGCAGCCTACACACAGTTAGAACACGCCCAGGGAACACAGTTAACCCTTAGAGCGCCCCCTGCAGGTTAACCCCTTCACTGCCAATGGCATTTACACAGTAATCAGTGCATTTTTATAGCACTGATTGCTGTATAAATGCCAATGGTCCCAAAAAGTGTCAAAATGGTCCTACATGTCCGCTGCAATATCACAGTACCACTAAAAATCGCAGATCACCGACATTTCTAGTAAAAAAAAACAAACCCAGAAATGAATTCTCATCATCCGTAAACGCGGGAACTTTTGCGCAAACCAATCAATAAACACTGATTGCGATTTGTTTTTACCAAAAATATGAGGAAAAATATAAATCGGCCAAAACCGATGGAAAAAAAAGTTTTTTTATATTATTTTTTTTTTGGATTTGTATTTTAGCAAAAAGTAAGAATTTTTTTTTTTTTTTTTGCAAAATTGTCGCTCTTCTTTTGTTTATAGCGGCGATCAGAAATGACGCAGAGGTGATCAAATACCACCAAAAGAAAGCTCTATTTGTGGGAAAAAAAGGATGCAAATTTAGTGGGTACAATGTCGCACAACCGCGCAATTATCAGTTAAAGCGACGCAGTGGCGAATCGCAAAAAGTGCTCTGGTCCTAAAGTGTGAAATCCTTCCGGGCTGAAGTGGTTAAACAATGATTTGAAGACTTGTAGTGTCTCAAGAAGAAAACAAGCACAATCTCCTTTTTATTCTCCTATACTGAAAAAAGACTGGTAATAGGATATACCACCTCTTGCGTTATCCCTTAAAAATGGCCCTACATCAAACCAAAAATAGCATCTGTGGCTTTCTACTAATTATTGTAAGTCACCATGTGAAACTGTATGCATTTCATGAAGAACAAACTGAAAGAATGCAAACATATTTTAATGATATCAGCAAACACCTATTAATTAGCAAATGAAGGATGAATAGTTTCCCATTAGCTGGACTCGCGACACCTGCTAACTTTTACTTTTCCCTGTCAGCGCTGTGTGAAGAGCATATCGGAGTCTTAAATCAGTTAATTAGTCTAAGAGGAAATCCAGCACAGCAAGTTTTATTTATAGCTTTCTCTCCCAGTGGGCATTCGCCAACAGCGGCTGCTGCTCCACACAGCTATATATAGAAGCGAGAGCTATTTTTAGGATCAGAAAGACATCTCTGGGATACACTGACTTCCTCCTCCCTCTGAGGGATTGTAAATTCAGGTTTATGCATCATTTTCTACTCTGCCATAATATTTATGCAGCACACAGTCATGACCAAAACAAAAGGGAAACGCATCGCTGCGTTCAAACTCCCATTAGACTTTGGCCTGATACAGAATGTAAATGGATGCATAATTATTTCTTTGCTGCGGTTTACTTGTTAAATATTATTTACTAAATTCTTCGCTCCATTTGCAAATGGATCCATAATGATATGGTGCTGTTTTGCTCAGGGAAGGGATTATTCATTAAAAGTGGATTTTTGTGAGATCAGGAGCAGTGTAACTCTATTTACATTTATAACTGTCTTATGTGCTAATAAAATAAAAAGGTTTTTGGTTATGCTTTTTTCTCAACACCTCAATTCACTTCTCAATACCCTACCTGCCCCACATTACAGTTTATACTTTAAATCCGGAGAAAAAAACATAAGCAGTTTTACCACGTATTAAACATATGCATATCATTTAGTTATGAACAGGATGCATGTAACATTTTAATAAAAATTATTTTTTAACAAGGAAGCAGCAAGCAACATGTGGATTACTAAACCTACAGTGTCAACCTCCATAGTTTTGGACCTACATCAACTGTTCTGATGGTACTACCTTAAACCTTCTAGCACTGTAAGAAATGTCATCCCTTCTGGAATAGCTTGAAAAATGTCATTCAAAAATGTAAATCTACTAACCTGGGTGAAGAACCCACCCCATGTCTCCTGACGTTTCCTTAGCAGGATACAAATCATACTTGATCAGTCAACCCCTAATGGAGTTAAGCTAGGACATGCATTCCCACACTCTGGAAACACAACAATCCCCCTACCTTCAGAGAACTGGAAGACTTCACTGTGTCCCTCAAAAATGCTGAACAACAATACAAATTGGACTGGCACACTCATGGGAACCCACATTGCCCTGCTCCCCTGGTGCAGTGTTAGGCCTCAGAATTCAACCACCCTTCCCACAGTCTTTAACCCACATACTGTATGTCACACTTCATTGTCAATGAATGGAGCTTAATGTCTATAGCCCACCCCAATGAAAAATCTCTCTTAAACATCTTCTCTCCTTTCTACTCTTGCCTTTCCCTTACGACAGTGGTTCTCAACTCCCGTCATCAGGACCCACCAACAGGCCAGATTTTACGTATTACCTTGGGGAGATGCAGACTAGAATACTGCAATCATTGAGCAGCAAATGATATCACCTGTGATGCATTTCACTTATCCTGCAAACCTGGCCTGTTAGTGGGTCCCGAGGACAGGAGTTGAGAACCACTGCCTTACCGCTTCTGGATGATCCCTCCTGAATCAACACAGAAAGCTCTACCTAGAAAAACTCAGATATCAGAGTTAATCATTTGTTTTATAATAACCAAAAGCAACCAGATGCAGTTCAAACTGGTTTATCATCTAAATGACCAGACACACTTGTACGCCCTGCTCTCTCTTCAAATGTGATCTCTGTATTGTACAGTTTATAAGACTGTACTTGATCAATGAGGCAGGGTCCCATATATATATATATTAGATATACCAAATAAATAATGTGGATTCTCAATTCCAAGCAGCAGGTGGGGCTTTAGGCTCCTTTCCACATGTTTGCAGGTTATTCTTACGTGCTTTGTTGAAAAACCCTGTTGTTTACAGGACTTAAAAGCTCAAGCTGAAAGATTCGGAGGAGTGACTTACCCCTGATCTTGCCTGCCTGTTTAAGAAGGGGTATATGGTATAAATCTTTAAAGCAATATGATCAGTGGTGACTGATGTTTTTTTTTTTTGGGGGGTGGCAAACAACCACAACCCCCCGGGTGGTTGTCGGCACCTCCCCCCCTGCTCGCTCACTGTCTGCTGGTCGGTCCAGCACTTACTCTATCTAGCTGCGGGCAACGGGCAGTGGGCAGCGGTTCCTGTGTCCTCTCCTTTATCAGGGTGGCTTCCGATGTGCGCCTCCTTCCCTCCTCCTAGACGTCCAATAGGACCGCCTGTCCTTTAAGCCAATCGGGTGACGGGTCTCAAGAACTGCTTCCTGATTGGCCGAGAGGAGTATTATTGTAACACACCTAGGTGGGCTTGGTTCGCAGTGCCACCAGCCCACACTATTTTGAAGCCTATTAGAGCCTCTGGCTCTAATCAGGAGCTTCAAGAAACACTCCTTTATGTATGTATACACAAAGGACGTTTGGGAGGAAGTAGAGAGGAGGCATTGCTGGAAGTGGCAGCAAAGGAGGATGCTGATATATGTGTGACTCACACATCTCCTTGTACTGATTGGGAATATCCAAGTGTGATTCGATCATTTGCTGGAAGGATTGTTTTTCTCCAGAGTCCCATTTGATGTGATGCGATATGCGTAACACCTACTAATGTCTGGTGAGTTGTTAGGACAGTCGTGGTTGGATAAGTCATCAGGGTGTCTGTTTAGCCCCAGTGTGACCTGTTTGATGGGAGATGCCTTACACTTACAGACATCTGGTGAGTAGTTAGCTACAATGGGGGCTGGATTAATCATTTCATGGTGTTCTTTTCCTAAGTACTGGTGCACATACATAGTGGTGTTGGTTCTCTCACTATCATACTTGATATAGATTATGAGCATACTGCACTATTATTTTCTTCATATATTTTTTTACAAATACCACAGAGACACGGTGGGGAGAGTCGTCTATCAGAAGGTCCGGTTTTATTCATCATATTTCATGCGTGCTTTGCTGTCCTCTTAAGTGAGGCAGCAACTGGATCTGGTGAGTTGCCACATAGACCTTTCCGTTTATATTTTGGTCTGTACAACAGAAGCCGGCTTCTGTAGGACGTGCATGCTGGAAAACCAGCACCCAACCGACTCCCTCCCCCCTGGAGGGCCACAGCTGCACACAGAGCCTTGACTTCTTGCCAGGTTGAGATAAAGTCACACCCTGTCCTGAAACTCAGTCCTTTCCCCTGCCATTCAGCTGTAAAATTCCAGGGGTTCTACTGCACACTGAGGCTTACTAAGGCAGCTGAATGGGCGACTTCATTTCAAGTTGGAGAGTTGTTGATGCCCTGTATAAAGGCAAGGCCATGAACCTACGGGGCTGGGATAGAGGGATTGGTTTAAATGTTGGTTGATTGATTGGGTTAAATGTAACCTTTCCTTGCCCATGCAAAAAGTTGTCAGGACCCAGGTCTGAATCTGTGACCTCTGTTGTGTCTGGCGATATCTCTACTTGCTGAGCGACCTGTGATGCTGGACAGCACCTTCTCTGATCTATCGGACAAACCTGCCTTGTGCCTTGTTTCTGCTGAACCTTGAAACCTTTTCTCCTCCCATGAATTTCCTTATTTAAGCCATGTCTCTTCACTTTCTGTTTGCCAGATTATTGTGCTCTCTCCAGCCAATATTTCGCTCTTGTCACTCTTGCTGCTGTCTATATCTTTGCCACCACTCGCTACTGACCTTTGGCTTGTTTACTGACTATGCTTCTTCTTACCCAGCCTGCTATATCTACTACTGAACCCTGGTAGGCTACCTCACCTCCTGGTGGGGCAATCCTGAGGACCGCAACCTTGCACTAACATGCAGTAAAACCCATCTCCACCATCAGGAGCTCTGGTGTACTTAGACTTCGCACCTCAAGTGAGCCCGTGTCATCTGCCAGATTGACCTGCTTTTTTACTTATCCAACTGGTCAGTGGATGTCTCTCTACTGCTATAGCTACATTGCCTCCAAGCTTGACACAAAGGTTAACACAGGAGTGGATGATGAGGAGCACCCAGTAAAAAAAGTAATGACAAAAGCATCAGGTGAAGCCAACGCCTTTCGGTGGAAATGCCTACCCCTTCCTCAGGGCTGGTAGTTGTTGGTAGTTCCCAATGTGATCTGTCTTAACAGTCTTACTCAAGCCTCAATACAGGTCACCTAATTTTGTTTCACTGTGAGTTTGAACGCACTGACTACTTCAGCCCTGACGAAGGAGGAGGCACTTCCTCTAAAATGGGTTGACTTCACCTAATGCTTTTGTTCAATAAACATTTTGAATGAACCCTTGAGTGTCATGCGTTCTTGAGCATTAGCCCCTTTGAAGTAAGACTTATTTGATTTTACAACACACCAGCATTATTACAAACACACATTTGCCCATGCAGTGCAAAGTAAAAGGCTCACTTAGCAACCCCCCTAACCAGAAGCATATTCTTACTCTTTCTCACTCCCCAACTGCTCCGTTTACTAACTGGGAATGAGGCAAAAAGTAATGTGTAAGGGCCGGTTCCCTCTGCTGCTATGTCAGACATGGCATGTTATTCCACACCGCACTGCTGTGCAAATCACATGAGATGTCTGTGCGATGCAAATTCAGCCATACAGATTGTATAGCTGAATTTGCTTTCGCATTGGGACCAAACTCGCGTAGGACCCTTTTTTGGTCCGCACCAAAATCGGATCGCATGGGTGTTCATACTCATGTGATCCGATTCCTGTCAGAATTGACAGTTCACACTGCGATATGCTAACCAATCTGGGGGCGTCATTAACTTTCTATTGACACTCCCAGCGGTTTGCATAGTGTAGTGTGAACTGCCGGCGGGAGACATTCGATGTGGGAAGCCGTACTGAATTCGCAGGGTCGCAGTGTGAACCAAGCCTAAGCATCAGATTGATTTGTTTCTTCCCTAGCTCCCTGTGACAGCACTGGGGCACAGAGTGCCAGCTCACCTATACTGATCAAAAGAAGAGTGAGGACATGCTTCTGGTGAGGGGAAAAGGCTAATTAGCTGTAAAGACTAACAAAAGTATTTTAGCACTGTAGTGTTGTGCTGGTATCAAAAGGAACTTCCAAGTATCGTTGAATGTCCATAAATTTATAGGTCCCATTCCTGAAAGTGATCAACTACAATAGTGCAACAACACTAACAAAGAATGTTGATAAAGGCAGTTTGAACTCACGTCTGTCTCGCTTCCTTCTCTGAGGTTGTAGGTGAGGTCATGCTGGATCTCAGTGATAAATTTGTGGAAATATTCTGGGTAGAGTTCAAGAACTTCCCGCAGACCTTTCAGACTGATGTACTGCAGATCACAGTACGTTAGTGCCTTTACGTTGGCATTGGTTTTGATTACCCGATCTTTATTAAGATTATCTGAGCCAATCAAATCTCCCTTCCCTGTAAAAGTCACAAACAATGTTAGGATTTGCAAATACTTGTTTGAAAGAAATATTACTCTGTGCATGTCCCCCTAATACAGTATGCCTGAATATGTTGGATAAATGCATTGAAATATCCTTACAACCACTTTCAGAATTTTACCAGTTAGGGTTTGCATGGGTTTCCCCAATCATGTGACTCCAATATTTTATAATTTTTGCCTTCTATAAGCTAAGAGCATAGGTTGTGTAGCACTAAAAACCATCATGTCCCATATCTATTATATAGTATCAAAACTGATGGAAAATTATCAGATATTTTGGAAAATATCAAAAACTTCCTACTACACAAAACAAATAAACACACTTAGTACTAGGAAAATGACTACATTAGTCACAGATACACAGGAAATTTAAGTCAACATGTAACCTGTTTCTGATTGGCAGGCAGTATAGGCAGTAAAAAAAAGGCAGGCATAACAGTTATTATACAGTAAATATACTTAAAGCAGTACTAATCCCGCTGTTTCAACTGTTTCTCAAAACAGTTATATTCAAATCATGTCCTGAATGGCAACTGTTACAGTTACTAGTGTGCTCTCAACCAAACGGTTAAGCCAGCGAACTGCTGGTGCCATAGCTGATCACATGTGCAGTAAATACAGACCAAGCAGAGGCTACGATGCAGCTTCTTCGGTTGTATAGGATAGGAGGGTGTAGTTCCGCTTTAAGGTAGACTTAAAGTGTACTTGCACCTATTTTCCTAACACCATCCCGCTGCCTCCCACCCCGCACACACACAGCCCCATCTTCCAGGCTTTTTAAATCATCTATCTCTGTCTCCAATCAGAATTTTCTTTTGTCAAGCCTGTATATCCACACTCTCTACTGAAGAGCACAGGTGTCAAACTGGCAGCCCTACAGCTGTTGCAGAACTACAAGTCCCATGATGCTTTGCAGGGCTGACCGTTACAAGCATGACTCCCACAGGCAGAGGCATGATGGGACTTGTAGTTCCGCAACAGCTGGAGGGCCGCTAGTTTGACACCCCTGCTGTAGAGAGTTTGCTTTCCATCAAAGGGAGCACTCTCCATAGGGTTGAATGTAGGATTTGGTGTACTTGTGTGGATCCCAACAGAGAGGATTGAATGGAGACTGTGATGCCCAAAAGTTGGCCCAACAGAAATGAGCCTGAGAGGAGGCTGTGTGGTGCTTAAAAGGCCATATAGCTGAGATACAGTATCAGTGCGTTAAAGGCAGGTGAGTGTAAGACTTCCATGAAGTTACATTTATAAAGAAAAACATTACTGAGCTTTACACACAGAAGAAAAATCTGAAATGTGCAGCATTTCTTCAATCCTCTATTAAATCATTATAAAACTATCACAGACAGTGCAGGATACAGTGAAAGTTAATGCATTTTGTGCTGACATGTGTTGGTGTCTGGGTTGTACTGACACGAGGAGCGAGTGCTATGCCGTGTGTCTATATTTTCCTTTTGTAACAGTGATCCGTAGAGTCTCTTTGCATGGATCCTTAATGTCCATAGGACTGTATGGGAATACATATGGCTCCGTGTATTAGTACTCTTTCTCTATTACAATGCACACAGAGAGCTTTACTGAGGGTCTTTAGTTGCCCCATATTTTGACAGGTTAAAGAGAGGGTACATAAGAGTCTGATATAGAATCTGGTGGTTTTACATACTGAGGTTTTTATTGATAGATATTTTTGCCTGTTGTAATTTTTGTTTTAGTTTTTTTTGATGTATAGATGTATATGAACAATCAACTGGGGGACCGTGAGTGCGCCAGTAGCCATCATGACAATATTTCTACTGAACCCTATTCCCACCGCCCTGCTTGTCCACCTTTTTTGACAACTTTTGCCTTCAGCCTACAGTACACGTGAATATATTACATTTTAGTTGCTGTGTGGACTGTGGGGGATGGATCTATAGGGCATACTAAACCGATTCAAGAATGCATGATTGTATGGTGTATAGGGACTGAGGGTTGGGTTGCTACCTTTGGTTGAGTTCCCATTCCGCAATCCTCCATTGAGAGGGGTAAGAGAGCCACCCTAAATGAGCAATTAGTTCCATTGGTATGAAGAGTATATATGGGTTGATGTATTTTAGTATAGGAGGTTATGAGTAAGCGCTAACTGCACTGAAACACGTTAACTTTCGCTGTATGCTGCACTGTCTCTGATGGTTTTATAGGAAGATTTAATAAAGGATTAAAGAAGTGCATCAAATTCCAGATTTTCCTTCTTTCTGTGGATCTGCAGATGAGCTGTGCTAGCACCCTCATCACAGTCTGCAGTAGGTGTAACTCTGATTGCTCACCTGAAGTGGCTTTGCCTGTGTTTATTTGAGATATTTTTGTAAAGTTTGACACTTTTTGATCCCAGGTTACTCTCACACTCAAAATAACAAAACTATGAGAGCTGAAATACCTTCAATGCCTAAGTGGAATTTAAAGAAACGTTTCAAATTACAAGATTCTGTCATTAAGCTGCGAACAGAAATCTTGCTATGGTTTCTACAACTGGTAAATGTATTACCCTCAATTATTGTTTTCTGACTAAAAGCAGGATTCCATATTTAACACAATGTAGTCAGCACAATTTCATGTCTTACAGCAGTTGTTGTCTACCAATGGAACCTCACAATAGTAAGGCCTCATACACACGGACATTTTTTGACGCCGGCGTTTTCTGGCGTTTTTTGCAGCTCTCCATGTTAGTCAATGGCCCCATAAAAACGTTGGCGTTTTTGAGCTGTAGATGGCGTTAGTGAGCTGAAAGTAGAACCCACGGCCATCGCATTCTGAGGCTGTAACGTTTTGGCATTTTTTGACGCCGACGCCGCAAAACGCCAACAAACGCCAACTAACGCCAACAAACGCCAACTAATATTGTACCGGCGTTTTTTGACGCCGACGTTTTTAGGTTGAAAAATAGCAGAGGGATGATTTTTTTTAAAAAACGCCTATTGACGCCGACGCTCACTAACGCCGATGCATAACGCCGAAAAACGCTGATTTTTTTTTTCCTTGACGTCGGGCCCGACGTTTTGTCTATTTTTAAAGATACGCCCGTGTGTATGATGCCTTATAGTTCAAATTGTTCAAACTAAATTGCGTCACGCGTGTTCCTATCTGCTTATTATACAGTAAATGGAATTATAAATGCTCACCCAAAATGGCGAGAACAGTGTTGTCCTTCAGCACCTCCATGGATCCAGAGCAAACAAAATATATGGCTTGTAAAGCATCCCCTTGTCGGATTAGGTATTCTCCCGGGGCACAAAAGGAGGTTTTGATGCTGAGAGATAGAGAACGTAGGCAACCCCGACTGGCTGACTCAAAGATTGACAGCTGGAGGATCTCCTTGTTAAGGTGCATGGCTATATCAGCTCTAAGCTCATCAGGAAAATCTCTAAGAAGCTGCAGACATAAAGAAACAAAGATGTTACACAACAGTAGATTATTAATTTATTGGACTTTGTGAAGGGACTTAGTGGTAATGAGTGAGTCACAAATATTCCCTTCCCTAAAAATGATTGTGGCAGAGGGGAGAAAAACAGTTTGTTACTGACTGTGGACAAGGAAGAGACCAAACAGAGCAGGAGCTTGCTGCTTAGGATTGGAGAAGAAAGTAAAGTGGGAGCTTAATATGTTCCATTGGATAAATTGGCTTAATAGATCTGATTGGGGAGAAAGAGGAGGCAGATTGAAAGCTGATGGTGGACCAGGGATAGAGAAGGCAAAGTGGGAAGTGAATATGGTATGAAAGATGGGAGAAGCAGCATCTGATTGTGTAGAGGGTACACAGTGAAAGCTAGTAATAGATTGGAAAATGTGCCATTCTTTGGAGAAAGGAGTGCATTGCCAAAGGAGAAAGGCAGAACGGAAGCCGATCAAGATCATGGAAAGGGG
>BLSH010420000.1:882851-892867 GCA_018402905.1 Glandirana rugosa
CAGCCTCATGCAGCCCCAGACCATGACACTCCTACCACCATGCTTGACTGCAGGCAAGACTCACTTGTCTTTGTACTCCTCCCCTTGCTGCCGCCACACACAATTGACACCATTTGAACCAATTTAGTTTATCTTGGTCTCAGCAGACCACAGCACATGGTTCCAGTAATCTATGTCCTTAGTCTGCTTGTCTTCAGCAAACTGTTTGCAGGCTTTCTTGTGCATCATCTTTATAAGAGGCTTCCTTCTGGGATGACAGTCATGCAGACCAATTTGATGCATTGTGTATGGTCTGAGCACTGAGCACTGACAGGCTAACCCCCACCCCTTCAACCTCTGCAGCAATGCTGGCAGCACTCATATGTCTATTTCCCAAAGACAACCTCTGGATATGATGCTGAGCATGTGCACTCAACTTCTTTGGTCGACCATAACGAGGCCTGTTCTGAGTGGAACCTGTCCTGTTAAACTGTTGTATGGTCTTGGCCACCGTGCTGAAGCTCAGTTTCAGGGTCTTGGCAATCTTCTTATAGCCTAGGCCATCTGTATGTAGAGCAACAATTCTTTTTTTCAGATCCTCAGAGAGTTCTTTACCATGAGGTGCCATTTTGAGCTTCCAGTGACCAGAGTGAGAACGATAACACCACATTTAACACACCTGCTCCCTATTAACACCTGAGACCTTGTAGCACTATCGAGTCACATGACACCGGGGAGGGAAAATGGCTAATTGGACCCAATTTGGACATTTTCACTTGCTGCCGGAGGTTTAGACATTAATGGCTATGTGTTGAGTTATTTTGAGAGGACAGCAAATGTACACAGTTATACAAGCTGTACACTCACTACTTTACATTGTAGCAAAGTGTCATTTCAACAGCGTTGCCACATCAAAAGATATAATAAAATATTTACAAAAATGTGAGGGGTGTACTCACTTTTTTGAGATACTCTCTCTCTCTCTCTCTCTCTCTCTCTCTCTCTCTATATATATATATATATATATATATATATATATATATATTACACACAGGAAAATAGGTTGTACTGTGTGTTTAAAAAAATCATAGAAGGGGAGAATAAGCAAATAAGCTCTGATGCCATCTTTCCATGGGGACTCCAGTGCATTTTTACTTTTAATGACCCTGTGAAAATAAGAGAGTGTTTGCAAGTTTATGTGTTTCTTTGGGACTTTTATATCTAATGGAGAAGTTACTTTCAGATCAGGCTGCACTGCATCAGTGTATTTCTAGAGAATGACAATAGTTGCTTCTATTGTACTGAGATGTCCGCAGATACATGCAGCCTCCGGTAATAGAAGAGGCTATTGTGTCATCTTCAATGTGAGCGGTGGAATTACATGGCCTCAGCGTGCCAAGCTTTTCTTCTTATTTGACAATAGGACTCTTCTGTTAACAAGCATAGGATTCATCTGGAGTAAAACAAGCATCAGATGATCTGATGTGACCTCATGCAGTCCAGGAGACACCAGAAATGACATAGCTCATGGGACTGACTCAAAAGGCAATCGTAACAGAACCTGGGCTGTGAAGCTTTATGAAAAATGTTTACTTTATGCAACACACAGGCACAAAAAATCATTACACGGATACATCTTTATACTAAAAGAACATTATACTCACTATCATTTTTTTATTGACACTTACTTCTACTTTTATCACTTGTTTTACGTTATTTGCTGTTTTATGTTCTATTATTTTGATGCGGATATTGTTATGGATTATATTTTTAGATATTTTATTATGTCGTTTTGCTCTGCAATAGCATCACTATAAGCTGTTTAGTTTTTATATCATTTTAGGTTTAGGGATCCCCAAGGTTACCATAATTGCCTTTACAGTTTTGTATTTTCTGTAGAATTGTTTCCTAAACATCTCCATAATATGCTAGCTCTGCTTACAAGTATTCTACAGTGGTACATTACACACTTGATATCACAATGAAATTAAATATATCTGTGCTTTCACATTCAGTGAAAAGGATAAAACAGTAAGATCAATACAAAATGTCAATTAACTGCTAGATCCTACAGTACTGTAGCATCCGCTAGCTTTTTGCTTTTGTTTTTTTTCTGAAGAGGAACCACTCAAACAAAAAAACGCATTGCTTCAATTTACCTCATTAGCATCAATGCCATTATTGACAGACCAAGTTGTCTGGAAACACTCCAGCATTCTTTGCTTGAGCTGGATGGGCATGCGATGTACTCGTATGAAGTCCTTCAGGTCTTTTGTACGTGTGTGGTAGAGGGACCTACGTGAATACATCCTCTGAATGATGGCTGTGACGTTTCCAAATACGACAGCATGCATGAGAGCTAAACACAAAAGAATGGAAGGTTAATAGCAGATTAAAGATGGTGCATTACAGAGCAGCACTACCGACAATATGAAAAATGTGAGTGAATTCATAATCAAACATGTGTCTTTCATGTTCTGATAACTTTACTGTTCCCAGCATGTCACAAGGATACCTATGTGTTAGTCATGTGGTATGGGCCAGTCTAAGGCTCCATTTAAGGCAAATTCTACATGGCAGATAGAAAGGTGAATACTTTACAATGCATTTTATTTCTCTACAGGACAACTATAAGATATATATTGGATTGTGCTGTCCCATATGCAAAATTATGGGTCAAGCTTGGCTTTAGGCTTAGCAACATCCTCAATTTCCATATGAAGAATTCTATAGTTATGAAGTTAAAATGGTAAAACAATTACCATCAAATCTGTGGTTTATTCCCAGAGTTGTAGTATGATTAGCATAACTCAACTCAGATACTCCTTTGTGTATATTAGGTGCATATGTACGTACATGCTGTACTTACTAACAACGTTGCTAAACTCTGATTGACATTACCTGCCATTTAGCAGTCCTTCATATGAAAGAAGAAGGGGATGGAAAGGTGGTCCTGCGCTGATGGATACGGTGTGTATGGTGGGTAGAACTGCTGCCACTACTGTTGCCACCTCAAATGAGGGGCAATGAGTGTTGAAATGTTTACAGAAGTAGGTATGGCCCAGTTCTTATGGGGAAATGAGTGAGATAAATACATAGGGAACCTCCTTATGGGTGTATGCTTACCAGAGGGATTCACCCCTTCCCGGAGCACAGTGCTTCCACAGTTGTACGCCACTGTGCAGCGGGTTCCAACCAGACCTTGTTGCTTTGCTTCCTCTTTGGTAAGGCCGCTCCAGATAACATCAGTGTGACAAAAGCGGCAGGGCGGAGCTAATGAGCATCCCTTCCAGGTGCAGAAACCGCAATTTATGCTTGCATGCGGTTCTCTGTGTTATAGTAGCATTTTTAGCTATTTTTATGTGATTTCTATGCTTAGAGTATACAGTATCCAATAAAAGGAGTTTTATAAAACTATATCACTCTTCTATGAGGATCCTTGTGTCTCTTACATACATATAGGATTGTGGGACGGATACTACCAAAGAAGAAGCAGAGCAACAAGGCCTGGTTGGAACCCGCTGCAAAGGGGCGTACGACTGTGGAAGCACTGTACCCTGGGAAGGGGTGAATCCCTCTGGTAAGCATACACCCATAAGGGTACTTAAGGAGCACCAAAGCACCAAGACACACTTTTCACAAATCTGTGCTGTACCTCCATGTGGGATGACTACCTCTGGTAGGCACATTACCGGTGGGGTGATGGGGGGGTTTGGGACAGCATACAACTAGGCATTGAAGAGCACAAGTAACTTTTATTTTGTCACGTTTATAAAGTTCACTTTACCATATGGACTCGTACATTGGATTTTTTTAGAAAGGACTGTATTTTTCTTCACGTTTTTGCAGCTATTATTATTTCACATGGTTTCAGATTTATGAATGAACTTTACACTTGATATTTATATATTTATTGATGAATTATTTAAAGTAATGGTATCAATTAGTGGCATATAAATTTTCACTTGTTATGATTATTTATTCACGGTTATTAAGAGTTAAGTAATCTACTTTTCATTTTATGTCCTAAAGTAAGCCACATTCACTTTAGGTGGTTCCCTATTTATTTACCTCACCCATTTCCCCATAAGAACAGTGTCATACCTACTTCTGTAAACATTTCAACAGTCCTTCATATGAGTCTTTTCAGGGATTCCAAGTCACTGAGAATCAGGGTTGCCAACCATCCATAAATGTACGGACAATCCGTAAATATTAATCCATTTACGGGCTTGTCCGTAAATGTATGTTACGGATGGTGGCTCTCCGTTAAAAAAATGGGCTTCGGCTGACAGAGAATCCTTAAGGGACACAGGCCAAAGGTTCTCCAAGGACTGTGAACTCTATAAAGTATTGAATGGCAGAGCTAGTCATCTCACACCACACAGATAAGGTGGTACACTTGTGTGTTGTCTCCTAATAATTATTTCATCCGCCTGGCAACTGGAACCCTTTTTTCCAGAAGAAGACTTGTTTTGCAGTTGTAGAAGAGACCCTCTCTTTCTATACTAATGAGGAATGAAAGCCAGACAATGTAAACACTTACAAACTGAACTTTGTTATTCTTTGCACTGTCCTTTTATATTTGTTAGTGTGCATTTTACTATGAATGAAACACTCTTTTCCAACAAATTTCATAAGCAGATACATTGTTTTGCTCATAAACTAGCAAGAAAAAAGCATGCTATGTAGATTTGTTGCCTTTGTTTTAATTAGGCATGTTTGGCTCAGAAGATGTAATTCTTAAATTCTTAATTCTTAAAGCATTTCCAGGCCTTTCAATGAATGGCAAAATTATCAAAAGACCTTCCTCAAAAATCTTGAAAACTGAGTAGTGTAACAAAAAAAAATCTAAGTTGATGCCAACATTCTCTTTTGCAGAACAGTATCTGTTTTCAGTGTTTTGTAACATTTATAATGTCTGACTTTGAAATAGCGGGAGCTCAAATTGCTTCAAACACCATAGGAACAATTTCTACATTTACGTTTTCTACAATGGAGCATAAAGCTGTCTAAATTGCAGATCGGAAATCATAGTCAGGTTCTGGGACTGTTATCTACTTTTGTTTTAAATACAGTGTTTTTATAAATGGATACCTGCATCTTCTCAAGTGGAGAGACACTAATGTTTACATAAATTGTTCTTAAATGTCAATGCCAAACTCGAGAGAATTATATATTTATTGTGTGTTCATAAGTACGTGAAATGGGATATCTGCAACACAGCATTTCAATGCGGTGTTAAGCATGGTCAAAGTCTAAAAGTACATTTTTAAAGAACTTTTAATCTGAAGTTCTGTAACCCTTCAGGCCCATGGTCCTCAAACTACAGCCTGTGGGCTGTTTATGGACAGACACTTGCTATAAACCAGCCCCTGCACATGCAGGGCTTTCTCATATTATGTCGGAGGAAGCCACTGAATACAAAGCCAGTCTTCAGTTATGTATCTTAGGCACTATATGGCAGAGTGATATCCTGCCAAACACTGCTTGTATAGTTCCAGCTTTGATGTCATCCAACTAGTAGAAGAGCACCATGGGGCTAGCAGCATATTAAAATATGTGTCTCTGAACATGAACATGGGGGCTTTCCAGACACCAGTGACACCAGTGATAGGGCACAATTCCTCCCAATAACACCAACAATGGGGCACTGTTACTCCCTCTGACACCAGTGATAGAGCAATATACCTCCAACCTCCATTTATTACTCCCATTAACCACTGATACAGGGGCAATTTATTCCTAGTGTTGATCACTAACGCCAGGGCATTTTTTTACACCCACTGATGAGGGACATTTTTTAATGCCACTGACCACAATCACAGGGGAATTTTTTACTCCCACTGATGCTGAGGCATTTATTACTCCCATTTGACCTCTGACACTGGAAATGTTTTACTCCTACTGGTTACAGTGGCAGCCATGCATTTTGTCAAAATCTCTTGAATTTCAGTGAAAATTTAGAGGAATGAAACCTCTCAATTTTGCTTATCCTTAATGCAAAGGCTGATACTTTCTTTATTAGCAGTGTCGGTGATTAACAGAAATTTGTAGTTAGCAATGTAATCGCTAGAGCCGCTGGTGATCTTTCTATAAAATTTTTTTTTTTTTTTTGTCATTCAGGTCAAAGTTGTACTCCATCATTACGTTAACATTTGGTGCTACCAACTGCTCTTTAGTGATCTGTAGCTAAGCCACAGAGGTCAATACAGAACGATTATCGCTGGAGAGCATGTAACTGAGATAAAACACTGCACATACTCAAACGCTGAAGTTAACAAATCGCCATAAAATTAATAAGTTTGTGATTTCGTAGAAAATTGTTAAAAAAAAAACATTGCTGCTACAAAATCATCATCGTGACATGTGCTTACGTTGTGATAATGATTGCAGATCATACTACTGAACAGTTATTTTGAGAAAGTACATTGCTAAGGTTACATATTTTCAGTACAGAGAAAGGTAAGAATCTACAGTAAACTGTGCTTACAAAATTTAGAATGCACACAGTTTACCTGGAAAGAATTTTTTTTTTTTGGAACAGACTGAAGTTTCATGAAATAAATCATACTCGGAATTACAAAATCAATGAATCATCAGCAGCACATATACTTTTACCCTGACACAATCCTAGGTCTCTTTTTCTGTGGATATTATTCCCAGCAATCAGACTGGCCTATAAAAGATTCAAAATTATGTTTTTTTTAAGGAAGCTGTAAACTTCTTGCACTGAGAAAGATTATTCTGTTTGACAACTAATGAGTTAGCGCAGATGGACTGTGCTAATTCTGTTTTCCTACATGGCAATTCATGGTTTTTATGAGTATTCTTCCTCCAGTGATACCGCTCTTCTTGTCACATTGCTTTCCCTTGATTGCTTTGCTTTTCTTGCTGTCTTGTACATTTTCATGACTTGTATGACTCCATACTTTATTTTTTGTGATTATTTTTGTAATCTGCAAAACATTTATTTCCTATGCAAACCAACCTTGCTTGACTTGTATAGGACAATAGCAGTAAAGCTGAACTCCAGGCAGATGTAAAAGACACACATTAATAGAGCTCTGAAAAATTAATAAATTGATTGTATTTATTTATTTTTTCAACTAGTGTAAATACCTGAATTTAACTTGAATCAGCCTCTTGCAATCTTCTGTATCAGACAGGGAGGGAGTGGGCCACAATGGGAGCAAACCAGATGTTCTACACATGTGCAGCCAAGGACCATGCTGATAGGAGTATTAGGAGTCTCTCCTCCCACAGAGAGCAGCAAAATGACCTCATCAGTCTGCTGCTTTTCTTTTGCTGCTCAGAGACTGGAGAGGGGGAACAACATTACTCTATCCCTCAAAGCGGCATTAAACCCCAAACCAAAAATGTAATATTGTGCAGCTATGATTAAGACTCACAGAGGGTCATTACACATAAACCTGGATGATTATATGCTGTATTCCCTCAACTAAATAAAGCATCACAAGAGCTATAGCAGGTGCTGGCTATATGCATTCAATATTGTGCAGCTTACCAATAATTATATGTGGTGGCTGCATTAGTTTTAGTTCATAGGCTTATATCTCCTCTGTTTCCACCTGGTGATCTGGAGAGTAAGACACCTCCTGTATTAGGGTGCCTCCACTCTGGATAAAGGATTAACAGCGACACCTTTGCGACAGTTGCATTGCTGGTCTGAGGGGAGGGTAGTGTTAGATGTATTAGAAAATTTAGATACAATAACAAAATTGAAGTCAAACTCCAGCTAATACTCTAAAAGCAGTTGCAACAACATTTTTTTTCCTTTTGGGATAAAGGTTTTACATAAATAAATAAAAGCCGATTACTATAAGCACCCTTGTCAGTGTTAAATGGTCTGTCTCGATCCTCTAACTTCTACAGTACATCTGCAGGACACCTTGTTCTTTTGAAAAACAACAGATTTACTGACAAGATCACCAGGTGAAAATAAAAGAAAGAAAGCCTAATAAAGAAAACGAGTGCAGCCATCATATTTAAGAATTGGTAAGGTGTAATATAATGTTTGCTTTTGGGTTTAATACAGCTTTATTTGTAACAGAGAAAATGATGTCATCCACCTGTCTGTACAGTCTAATAGCAGGACTGTGTAAATCTCAGGACTAGACAGAGATACAAATCCTTTGGAACATACAGCTCTTTTTTAGCTGTTTGGCTGGAGTTCAACTCGTGAACTTTGATAGAGGAAGACATTTTCTTGGAACTTACCTCCAATTAGCATGGTGCAAATGGAGAAGATCTTTTCTGCATCGGTGTTGGCAGACACATTTCCAAAGCCCACACTAGTAAGGCTGCTGAGGGCAAAGTACAAAGAGGTGATGTAGGAACTCCGGAGAGAAGGTCCACCCAGCAGCTCCACAGTTGTTTGGTTGATTAAATCGCTACTATTGGGGTGACTGCTGGTATTTACTGACAAAACGTATCGCTGCACTAGCGTGTATGGCATTCCTAGACGTTTAGAAAATTCATGTAACCATCCTTAAAAAAATCAAAAGAAAAATGATTGAGTTAGTCACAGAGAAACATGTGCAGATTCTGCTCTCTAAAAAACCTTGCTCATTGCGGTAATATGGTAGGATAGTGGATGGCCAGACTATAGGATTAAGGAATTATACATGCTATATCTTCGCTAGAGGCTTACACCATACATTGTGAAAAATGTAAAATTTGTTTCACACGATTGACAATTTATCGCATAAAGGTTTTCAAATCTTTTAATAAATAAGTCTCTTTATTGATCAACTGATTTTACCAAAGGAACATTACATTGTCGAGTTTTGCAATACATTGTAAGCCGCGGTCAAATGACAATAATTATCACATAGCTTATCATTCTTTAGAATAGCAGATGCTGCCTGGTGATAATTCTGTGGTTTTATGAGATGTCTATTGAAGATAGCTGAAAATTAGGTCATTTGAGGTGAAGGTAAAATAACTAAGGCTTTGTGAGATAAACCACCTATTGAGAAGGAAATTATTGTAGTTGTTTGTTCATGGTTCATGGAATATTCATGTTTGTGAATTGAACATTTTGATCTTCAGATCACAATTGTGCATAAACTGGCCGTTATGCTATCATTTTTCAATAATTTTAGATATAACTAGTTGTTACTATATGTGATACACCGTTTACCCTTTAAAAACATATGAAAATCAATACTTACTAAAAACTCAAGCATCACATCAATGTTGGGCCACAGCAGTGTTAAAGCGATACTAAACGTTCGTTTTTTCCCCCCCCTTAAAATAGCAAACATTTCATACTTACCTCCTCTGTGCAAGGGCTTTGAACAAAGTGGCCCGATCCTCTTTTTCTGGGGTCCCACAGCGGCACTCTTGGCTCCTCCTCTTCTTGAGTGACTCGTCAGGGAAGCGTTCTCCCTGGGGTCACTCCTGCGGGCGAGCTCCAGTATCCTGTTGCTGCGTCCATTAACACAGACAACATGACTAGGCCCCGCCCTCCGCTCCTGCATCACTGGACTTGATTGACAGCAGCCAACGACTCCCCTGCTATTAATCTATCCAATCAGGACCCGAGACACCGACTGGAACTGCTAGGCTCGTCCCCGGCGTGGCAACGATCTGGCTCAGGTAAGAGAGACAACCTGGGTGATGGACTGCTGGCTATATGCATTCAATATTGTGCAGCTTACCAATTATTAGATGTGGTGGCTGCATTAGTGCGGCCCCTGCTCGGATCGTCAAGGTCAGCCACAGAGCCCAGGACTAACCTATCTAATTATCGTCCCCTCAGCAACCGACGACAGTTAGTTCAGGTCACTACGTCCTCGCCTCCCGCCCCGGATCAGTACAACAGACACAATTACCTGCGTCGTTGTCCTATGACCTCGAGCGGGCGTCCTCACTGGGGTCCCTCTTGCGAAGGGACTGCTCAGTGAGTTCTTCTCCTCCTCGGTTCTCACGGCGACACCCTGGGGTCTTTTTCTCCTAGCCCGGTGAAACAAGTTTCGGGAACGTGTCTCCTCCATTCATACTTTACAAAC
>BLSH010420000.1:893485-917443 GCA_018402905.1 Glandirana rugosa
TCAGATACAAGTTTGGAAGTTTATTATTGGATAATCAACCGGGGTCTGGGGGGCAGCTGCAACAAAAAAACATTAAGGTGAAAAACTGGGGGGTTTAAAGCCCCTTAAATTTTGGCAGCAAATTTCAATTTTGTTTTAGTCTTAGTATTTTGACTAAAATGCCATTTTAGTTTTAGTCCCATTGTAGTCTTGTGCAATTGTTTTAGTTTTAGTCTTATTTAGTCAAATAAATCTTCACTACATTTTAGTCGACTAAAATAATTTTAGTCTACTAAAATTGAATGGATTTCGTTACATTGTAGTGCATTATTTAAGCATTACTCTACAATTTCCAAATTTATTATATATTCCTAGAGTGAAAAATCTAATAGGTTATTATTTGAAGGTTTGAACATAGACTACATACACAGATTTTTTCGTTACAAGAATATTGCTTTTTTGACAGAAGTGTAACGTTAAAATAAAATATATAAGTGAATAAAAAAAAAAAAAAAACTCTTTAAGAAAATATAAAAATATATATATATTTTTTTGGGGGGGTGTTTATCCATTTCTCTAAGGGTGGACGTACTATGATTCAGATACCGTTTTTTTCTTCAGATGATTCTGCGTCAGATAAAAGTGGTCTTAGTGGCGGATTCGCTGCAAGATCACTTTTATCAGCGGCGGGAGAGGTGCCCCCCCTCCCGCCGCTTTCCGGTCATCTCCGCCGCTCACCGGACCCGCCGGCAGCGGCGGAGATGATCTGATCCTCTCCCCCCAGTTTCCGGGATCTGACTGAGCGGCTGAAGCCGCTCACTCGGCTCCATAACACGGCGGGGCGGAAATGACGTCATAAGTCACGCCCGCCCAACGGTCTTTAACGGCCCATTTTTTTTTTTGGGCTGTCATTTTTTTCAGATTTTTTTTTTTTTGCATTTTACTGTAAATATGAGATCTAAGGACTTTTTGACCCCAGATCTCATATTTAAAAGGACCTGTCATGCTTTTTTCTATTACAAGGAATGTTTACATTTCTTGTAATAGGAATAAAAGTGATCAATTTTTTTTTTTAAAAAGAACAATGTAAAAATAAAAAGTAAAAACGGAAATAAATAATTAAAAAAAAAAAATTAAAGCGCTCCGTCCCGCCGAGCTCGCGCGCAGAAGCGAATGCATACGTAAGTCCCGCCCACATATGAAAACAGTGTTCAAACCACACATGTGAGGTATCGCCGCGATCGTAAGAGCGAGAGCAATAATTCTAGCACTAGACCTCCTCTGTAACACAAAACTGATAACCTGTAGATTTTTTTAAACGTCGCCAATAGAGATTTTTAACTTGCAAAGTTTGTCGCCATTCCGCGAGCGGACGCAATTTTGAAGCATGACATGTTGGGTATCATTTTACTCGGCATAACATTATCTTTCACAATATGGAAAAAAATGTACCTAACTTTACTGTTTTCTTATTTTTTAACTAAAAAAACTGAATTTATTCAAAACAATGCACGCTTGGAGACCGCTGTGCAAATACGTTGTGACATAAAGTTTTGCAATGACCGCCATGTTATTCTATAGTGTGTTAGAAAAAAAAATATAATGTTTGGGGGTTCTAAGTAATTTTATAGTAAAAATACCTGTTTTTAACTCGTAACACAGACCCCAAAAAACAGGCTCGGCATGGAAGTGGTTAAGTAATCTTCAGGCCTAAATTGATTTGGTAGCAAAAGGGTTAATCCTGCACAGATCAGACAGTGTGCTGCTCTTCAGTAGTGGACAAGCTGTGAAGCCTATTGACAAGGAGCAGGTCTCCTTCAGGGGTCCTCTATATATCAGTATGAAGTGTGAGTGTGTGGCAGTGTGTGAGAGGTTTAACCACTTCAGCCCTGGAAGGATTTTCCCCCTTAATGACGAGCGCACTTTTTGCGATACTGTACTGCGTCGCTTTAACTGACAATTGTGCGGTCGGGCAATGCTGTACGCAAACAAAATTTTTTCCCCACAAATAGAGCTTTCTTTTGGTGGTATTTGATCACCTCTGCCATTTTTATTTTTGTACTCTAAACAAAGAGCGACCATTTTGAAAAAAAAAAACACTTTTTGCTATAATACATATCCAAAAAATATAAAAAAAATAATTTATTCATCAGTTTAGACCGATATGTATTCTTCTACATATTCTTGGTAAAAATATTCTCAATGGGCATATATTGATTGGGTTGCACAAACGTTATCGCGTCTACAAACTATGGGAATAGATTTATGGCATTTTTATTATTATTATTTTTTATTAGTAATGGCGACGATCTGCAATTTTTATTAGGACTGCGACATTGCCGTGGACAGATTGGACATTTTTGACACTTTTTTGGGACCAATGACATTTATACAGTGATTAGAGCTAAAAATAACCACTGATTACTGTGTAAATATCACTGGCAGGGAAGGGGTTAAACACTAGTGGGCAATCAAGGGGATAAGTGTGTTCCTTCAGCGTGTTCTAACTGTGTGGGGGCTGGCCTGGCAGGGACATGACAGATCTAACTGTTCCTGATCACTGGGAACAGTAAATCACAGTCATGTCCCCTGACAGAACTTGTTTACATTGGCAGGTCCCCGTTCTGCCTCTGTAGAAGGCGATCGCAGCAGACATTGAGTCCGCCCAACCCACAGCGTGCAGGAGAGCCGACCTGCCACCGTATAAGGACAGTGGCTGGTCGGCAAGTGGTTAACTACACATCCAATCCCCCGCCATCCTAACATAACATCCCCCTTCAGGCTGCAGATAACAGCCATTGATGGTCTAACCTTCAGACACCTAACCTCGGACAGCCTCTTATCTACAAATGCCGGGCTCTATCCAGAGGAAGCAGGCAGAGCTCCATGGAACCCAGAAGTTCCAAGGGCCAACGTCCCTGCCTCACATTTTCATTTCGTTTTTGTTCGTTAACGAAAACTGAATTGATTTTCTTCATAGTTTTTTTCAGTGGACGAAAATGTGGTGTACTTTTCCTTCATTTTCGTCACTGAAAAAACGCCGCTGATGAAAATTATGACAAAAACTTTTTCGTTGACAAAATTAACACTGGGCCACATGTAGAGATCATACTGTCTTAGGTAACCTAAATGACATTACCTTTTAGAATAAGCTCCACCCCACGTTATTACTTCAGAAAACACTAGTGCTAAAATATGCTATTGAAAGTGACATGTTGCCTGTCTTATGTATACAGTGCTTTTTTCAACTGTACAGAAACCAAACAAGAGGGACTAAAGATGGTTATGTGAAAAGGAGTCTTCTGACTTCCCTCAATATTCTCTGACCTCTCTTCCTCCTTACAGTTCTTTTGCTGAATGTAGCCACAATTTTCCAGGAATTTCTAGAAAAGGGCAAAAAAGGACAATATACAAATGTTAAGGCATGGTGCCACATCCTCTTTCCCCTCTGCCCTAGGCACTGGCCCACAAGTGCTATTATGGCAAATACATACTTGTACCTATGAAAACCTTCACTCAACTAGGAGGAAATCACATCTAAAAATGTATATATTTCCACTACCACCAGCACTTCTGCATTGCCAAAGCTGAGATTTACACACTATGACAGTATAATAAAATAAATGAAAAAAAAATCACAGTTTACAAATTAAAATTGGAATTAATGGCAAAATACGCTAGGTTTTTAGAAAATACAATAATTTGCAATCAAGTAAGGACATCAGCAATGATCACTGCAAATGCAGCAAGGATACTGTATCAGCTGACTTTGGACTGCTCATCTTAAAAGAGCAAGGATAATACCAAATGACAGAATGATACTTTCTTAACATATTCTAAAATATCCAAGTGGCCTAATATGTGATTGCAGTTTTAATTCATAGATTTTTCTAATTTTTTTTAATGACCTAAAAGAAAAGGAAATCAATGGTGGTTTAATTGACGAGTCTAAAAATAGAAATTGAAGCACTTTAGAAAGGATTCCCTAATACTGTGCTAAATGTCATTTCTTATCCATCACAATTAAAGGTCAGTATGAACATTTTTTTATAATAACTTTCTGCACTTATGAATACTACCCTTTTAGACCAATTAGTATAAACATCAAAATAGCACCTACTGTGAATTGGAAGTATCAATAATCATAGTTGGATTAGTTTTGTCAGTATGAGTTCATCGTTACTTATTTATTTATTTATTTATTTATTTCAGGTACTTATATAGCACTGTCAATTTACGCAGCGCTTTACATATATATTGTACATTCACATCAGTCCCTACCCTCAAGGAGCTTACAATCTAAGGTCCCTAACTCACATTCATACATATACTAGGGACAATTTAGACAGGATCTAGTTTACTCATGTCTTTGGAGTGGAGTTATATTTCTTTTCTAAAATAGATAGTGTATAAAAACAATTCTGTACAAAATGTGTGTAGAAAAAACTATCATAGCACTGAAATAAATAGCAGCGTCAAGCTCAAGTGAATTTCCAGGGAAGAAATAGTTGCTACATTAAATTATACTATTATTTTTTAAGTGTATATAAAAGACTAGTACCCCTGTCAAGCTTTTGTTGCTGTCCATGTCTCCACTGGGGAGATGCACCCATCTATTTGTCTTGGTAACCATTGTCACTGAGACAAAAAGTGCAGAGCAATGCAAAGTTTTCATCAGTGCAAGAAATAAAGGCAAAACATCCAATGGGGACCAAGGTTCTTCTGATAACTTTCTAAGATTGGAGTTCCCCTGCATTTTTTTCATTCCCTGTCGAGTTTCCAGGACAGGAAGTGATGAGGAAATCTATCCGGTGGGAGATGAGAAAATGAATACTGCCAAAGCATATGTTGTGCTAATGATGCTGACTTTTTTTCAAACTACAAGCTCATACTTGCAGAAACAACTTTGAGTTGGTAATTAACCTAGCCCTCAAAGACAAACTTACACAGATTTTCAAGAGGAAAATGACAACCCATCATCAAAATTAACCTTTACTCAAATGTTAACAAAACTTGCTAGGATTAAAAAGTAATAGAAAGACTGCACTAGTTACCTTTTGTGGATGCTGCTCCAGACTTCCTTTAAATGCATCTGTGCCGATACTATGAATATTAAGATATTTAGATAACAAGCAGTAAAAGAGCTTTAAAACTCCATCATTGACCTCTCTTTGTGAATTGTGAAGAATTATTTCTCAAAGACCACAACAAAGTTGGGTTTCGGTCAGCTTCTAACACATTAGAGGGCTGGATGCTGGCCAAGATTCAGCTTCCATAGAATTTCCATATAAATTCAGTGCATCTGTTGCGAAATTTGAAGATCAATTTCTCCTCAAAAGCCTACAGCTACAGTGGTAAATGAGGTTTAATGTGCTTTTACTGCTTGTTCAGAATATGTAAATACTTTTTATGTATAGTCTAGTTACAGGTTTACTTTAGCCCCTGAATTTCTTTTATTAACGGTTTACCTCGAGTACCTATTCACATGACTTCTGGAGAAGGACATTACCCAGTCTGGTGCTCTCCTTCTGTAAGGACCAAGGGACCAGATACTTACACTTTCAGACATGTGGCTACTGAAGATTATTTTCTCTGGCAAGGAATTTTAGCCCCTCTACCATACCATAAATGTGGATGATAAGAGCCTGCCTGCTCCAAAAAATTTAGTTTACAGTAAAGTTCCACTTTAATGACACTTTTGTGGCAGTTTGTCCTACTCTTCTAGTCATCACTTCTAGGTGTACTGATGCAGATTAGCCAAACTGTTTATTTCAGCATCTCTGCTCCTAACTGTGGCTTGTCTTATGTGGATTTGACATCTTGTCTTGATTCTTAGGTTAGCCATACACACATAGGCTTCTCCATCCATGCTAACAACATGGATGAAGGAATGTTCTCTGCCAGTTACTGTAGTCTAAAACCTGTCTGGTTGTGGGGTCTTTGGGCAAGGGACTTATTGGAATCTAGAAGCTCCTTTAATAAGATGGGACAAGGTGCTTTGCCAAGCGGGTTCCCCTATTCAGTCACTGTTCAGCTGACAATTTTCCACCCAACTCCTTCAATTTTTAAATAGACAAAGAAAACTCTGCTCCTGGTTGGCCTGCTTGTCAGATCCCACACAGCTCCCTTGTCTCCAGGTGTAAAGCCCAGCTCATTGTGTTGATTCACAAGACCAAACAAGTATGCTGACGGCTGCAATCTGGAACAGGATATTTTTATTGAAGAATAAAAACAGCATAAGCATGGCAACAAAATCCTATGGGGGGAGAGAAAAAAGGCCAACATGTTTCATGCTGCTGGCACATAAACATGACCTAGTAATACAAGAGAGATATCTGCTAGATATACCCTAGGACTAACCGAAGCCAGCTGCAGACAATCAGACTTGATTACTACTCTGCCAAAATACAAACAGGCAACATTGTTACTATTACAAAAGGATATATAACAAAGAAAGAATATTCCTCAAATAAATGTAGTGATTTACGTCTTGTCACATCAGCACAAATTTGTTGCAACCATGTCTGCTATTAAAACTAACACATAACATACTGCGTTTCCCTGAAAATAAGACCGGGTCTTATATTAGTTTTGGCAACAAAATACACAGTAGGGCTAATTTTTGGGGTAGGTCTTATCATGTAATGTGTATTGTCAGATCCTGTGCCCCCTGTCTTCTCTCCCCCTCTCCTTTCCCTTCTCCAGTATACAGACACTGTATATAACGTACAATGTGTGTGTTTCTGTAATATATTTGTGCCAAATAGCTTTATTACAGCACCGCTCGGCACTTACGTGTCCAGCCAAAGCTCTCTTCCCCGCTCCGACCACTGCAGAGGGAGGGGCCGAGATCCCCCAGGAACAGCTGGGAGAAGAGCAGGAGGGCAGCGGGAGGTTAGCTGAGCGCTGAGCGCCGCTGTAACGAAGGTATTTAGCACAATAATATTACAGAAACACACACAATGTAAATTATATAATACTATAATAGAGTGGATTATAGGATTTTACAACCACTTATTTTTGGGGTAGGGCTTACATTGTAGCCCCTCTGGAAAATATCAGTAGGTGAAAATTTCAGGGTAGGTCTTATTTTCGGGGAAACACGGTAATGTATATAAAACATGGTCGAACACAGAAGCCCAAGAAAACTGTAATTCAAAAAAATGTTTTAAGTAGGACATTACTCAATGGGTTAAATAACTTAAATGCATCTCATGTCAAAAAGGACTTCTCAATAATGTTGGAAACATAATTTAACTAAGGGTTCCATTAATGGAGAACTCACTACCTACAAACTAAAAGCCAGTACACAAAATGATAAACAAAAGATCCAATAGACCACACATTTACATAATAACTAAAATGTGTCTCCACCTCTTTTTAGGCAAACAAGCTTATGGATAGCTTGGAAAAAGGAAAGCTAAGTGACCTATACCATACTGATCATTAAAATGTTTTGCCTTATTCGTACCATGTTTCTTCTGAATGTTATATGAGTGGTCATGGAGGCAGTCTCTCAGCCTTGCTGTCCTCCCCACAAACTGCATGTGGAAAATACTGCACATTTTCAAATAAATTAAATTTCTCAATTCAAAAAAGTCCCCAAAGTGTACCTTTTGCCACTAACAGTAGAGGTGAAGCTATCCCCTCTAAGGATACAAGTACAATACAAGCAGTCACTCTCTCCACACCTAAAGTTGCCTTTGGACTGCAATCAATGTCCTGTCTGTCTTCCCCTAGAGAAGAAATAACTTGGGAAGAGTTGATTTGCCAGGGTTGGTGCATGTTGGTGACAGCCTTGATGCCCTCCGATAGTTTGTGGGCATAAACCGGGTCATTATACAAAACAGGAAGCCGTAGAAAACATAGGAGTGATGTTTGTCATGCTGGGTGGTGCCAATAGGACCACCAACACATCGCAATTCAAGCTATGTATAGCAGGCTTAAAGCTAACTAATCAAATGAATAATAAGGAAGTGGGACAAGACAGTTGGCTTGTTGGAGCAGTACAAATCTGTATAAACTCAGCCAAAGAGACAACAAGTAAACTTTGTACACATTTTAGTCCAGAAACCCAGCTTGTCACATGCAGCATAATAAAACCGGTAACTCTAAGGTATTTCATATGAATGAAATATGACCACATAAATAAACACTTATTCTCTCAAAAATAAATGAACAAAAGTTTTACTGAACAAACAACAATACGCAAGACCAATCTTTATTACTCTAACAATCTTTGTCCATTCTAATAACCCTCTGTAATGTCCTTCTCAAAACAATATAGCGACAAAGTTGCTTTAATGAAATATTTAACTTTATATGACTGGCATTCTCCAATAAATGTTAGTATTTTCTATAATTTGCAAAGCAGAAAATAACATAGACTGATATCTTTAAGTTGCTAAAATGCACTTCTACCACATCAATTATTTCCATGTAATATCTAAATATCAGGATTGTAATCTAGCCATTAATTCTTGAAAGTGTAGAAAGAAATGAAAAATCTTTCACTGCATTAAACAGTAATAAAATAATTTTCTGCTCCCTTGGAGTTATAATACACCTGCTTTGCTATAGTACACAAGTTTTACAATCTTCCTGGGCTTTCTTCCAACAACATGTTGTGAATCGCTGCACTTAATTAGCTACTTATAACCTGTTCATAAGGTCCCAAGAGCTGCAAGTTTGTGAAGAGATGTCGATCTTGCTTCACACATTTCTTTCCTAGCAATGGGTTCTGGGCCAGAATATAACCTCCTAGCTAAAGAACTGTAAATTCTTAATATGAGATGAATTATTTACTTGTTATATCAGGTGTTTTATGCTATGGGTAGCTTGTTCTGCAAGGAGGAATGTTTTGTTATCCGGAATGTGCTGTAGGATCAAAGCAGCACAAATTTAAATTATACTTTTTTTTTTTACCATTTTATTGTTCAGCCATTCATTAATTCCTATTTAATAACACAGACCTCAGCAAAATAGTCCCCAAATTCTTATTCTTAATGGAATATTTCTCTTAAATCTAAATGTAACCATGGATTTGAGCAGACTGCCAATTGATCCTGCAGATTTTGCCCAGATGGAGAAATGTTTTTCTTGCATATGGGTACCAACAGGCAATGACAGACATTCTTTTTTTGACTGTTTAGGAATTAGGGACTGGAATGGTGGGATCTTTTATTGTTAATGTTTTTCTGTGATATTAGAAAGGGTCCAAGCTTTATAGCTGCCACCCCGCCTCCCCCTTCCCACTCCTGGATTGCCCCCATAGATGGTAATGTTGGGATCATGATCACTAATTCGACTGCTATTTAATATTTTTGATCTCCTACAATTCACCAAGGTCAGGACCTACAATCTCAGACATCTGCACTTCTATCTCCATTAGTGCAGCCTTACCCCAAAGATTACTTATGTTTTATCATTTACTTTACGTTTGCCCCATCAGCTCAAATTTCCAGGCTAATTATCATATTATAGAGCCACTCTGTGTCTTGAATAAGCTCAGCAGTACGGTTAATAGATATTCAAAAAGCTTTCACAGAACAAAGGTGTTATCTTAAAAAAGAAAAAAGAAAAAGAAAATTGGTAACTGACAGTTCATAGACAAAAGCCATCAACCTTCATGGGGGTCTTACTGCAGACAGTGCTTTTGCTCTGCCAAAAAAGAACACAACAAAAGAACAGTAGAAAATGATTAAAAAAATAATAGAAGACTTGAGCTTCAGGCTCCCAAATGATGAAGCCTATTTTGTTTGGATATAATAGAAACCCTATCCATTACAATGTTTTCCTTGTATAAGCATACTATACTTTACTTGATTGTATAGTAATTGTGATCTTCTTATCCACTTTTCAATCATGCCCAGTTTATTAATATTGGTTTTACTCATGTCCTAGGCTTCCCCTTCTTTGTATATATGCATTTATATTTATCAGATATTTTATTAATATTGAAATATTAAAAAGTAGCTTCTAAAATTGTCTAAAATATTAGATTTAATGCATTGTAACCTAAATTAATATTAGGTCTGCTTTCCTCTTCTCATTTTGGCTACACAGCCTACCAATTAGGACTGTCCATGACACCTGTAGCCCTATAAAATTCCTACATCCCTGGTGGCATACAGACTTGACAAAGCAGAGGCACCCCTCCCCCACAAAATGCATTGCCTAGCAACCCCAGAAACCTAAAAGCAGATGCTAACATTGGAGATCTGCTAGAATGCTGCTGAATTTCATCTCCTGGCAAGCCCTTTCCTTCTTTTGTTCACAATGTTCTTGGAATCCTGCCACTGACCACAGAGGTCTCTTCTCCCTGGCTTTCTACGTGTACTACTTCTTAAGAATTCTTGTGGGTGCAATATTGTTTTTTCTTATTAAAATAGACTTTTTAATACACATGGGCTGTCTTCTTTTTCATCTTTTAAAATAACAACACACACTGCTATCCTTAAGAGATAAAGATGCACTAAAATTAAATATGATCTGTAACTGTTATTTTTATTTTCTGATGCATAGTTGTGAATGTATTTATTACCCGGAATTTCCAAAGCTTTGTATCTGAAATCTTTAATGGGTGTGCATTATGTGTAGGTACACCTGAGAGTTAGACCACTGCAGCTACAGACACTACAACATTACATTTAAGAGCCATGTAGTGGATGCTCTGCAAGGGACAGAGCATATCTTCCGAAACCCATTTCCCATAACAGTGCCTGTATTACCATTTCACAGCCAGGCAGGTTTAATAGGGATTAAAACCAAAAATGTCAACATTTCTTTACATTACTTGGCATTTTCTAGATGAGATTCTTACAAATGCTCATTTCAGACTGATTCTTTTTAAGTGTGGCCCTACTAGAGTACACAAAGCTAAAGAATTCAGATCAAAAGGCTTACTAAGTAGCCCTGGTATGTTTCATTAGAGCTGTTGATCTGATTAATTTGCATTAACAGACTAAATTCCTTTAAGTAATTCAATTTTCTTTCCTGCATTTTGATTACTGTGTTTTTATCTCTTTAATATTCTTCACCCATGCCTACTGAATCTTCACTCTCATCTGCCTTACAATACTGTTTCTTTTTTTTTTTTGGTTTAATTAACCAAAATGTTTATTTATGTTCTAATAGCAATACAATAGTTGTTACATGGTTTATATTGACCTCTCTCTAGTTTAAAACTAGTTGAAATAATAATTGAAAAAAACCTGTTCAAGCTTAAAGCAGAGTTCCACCCAAAAGTGGAACTTTCGCTTATCTGTGTCCGCCCCCTCCCTCCGGTGCCACATTTGGCACCTTTCAGGGAGGAGGGGGGAACAGGGACCTGTTTTTGACAGGTCCACCTTCCCCACTTCTGAAGACGGCGCTGCAGCGATGTCCGTCGGAAGTTCGGTCCCCTCCTTCCTCCGCCATCGGACCAATTAGAGATCCCTATTCCCCCCTCCCCCGAAAGGCTTCACTGCCGGTTTCCCTTAGTGGAGATGGCGGCAGCAGCACCTGACAGCTGATCCGAAAATCGGGCTCCCTAGACAGGTAAGTGTCCATATATTAAAAGTCAGCAGCTACAGTATTTGTAGCTGCTGACTTTTAATTTTTTCCCCCAGGCTGGAACACCTCTTTAAATTCTAATGTCCATCAAATGTCCATTATTAAAAGGAATGTCCTTTATTTTTAGCCGCTAAAAAAAAATGGAAATTAATATATTAAAAACTATTATGTAGTTCTTGCCATAATAAATAAGGAAAATATGTTAAAATCACATATTCCCTTTAAAGCAGAAGTAACCGTTTTAAAAAAAAAATGTTGACATGTAGGCTTTTTTATGATAGAAGGTCTGTTCTGACATAAACGATTCTCTGTGTCTGTTAGTGTTTATATGTGTGCATATGCAGGAGTTACATCATCCTGGCCCCGCCAATCAAAATGGCCAAAGACTCCAAACTCAGAGAAAGACTGGGTAAAGGTGAAAGTGCCAGTGATGGAGGGCAGCACAAACATCACGGTGCTGGAGGAGATCACTAGATACAGTATGTGTGCCATATCTTATGTCAAAAAGCTCCTGGGGCCCACATTTTTTTATTTTTACTCGCAGTTAACTTCTTCTTTAAGGAATAAAGACATTCCTTCTGTGACATAGAACAAATTTTCAGGCAAAGCAACGTATTAGTTTACAAAACGCGTACATCACCAAGGTGTTGATTGGTAAAAAAACATTTACCATGCAATACCGCCTAGCCAATAATTTATCAGGGATTCACAGGCTATAGTATATAGCAAGTTGTTCTTGAAACATGTTAACTAATTTGATTGTGTTCTGGTATATTTACTAAAGTATTGGTCCTTCTGAGTCTTCACTGACAGCAGCTCTAACATTGTTTTCTACATCCGTAGACTCAATCCCATTCCATAGCTCTTAAACAGTAAAACATCCTTATTGGCTACTGATCCCTTAATCAACCGTAGTGGGAAAAAGGGCCATCCCACATTCCTGACCATCTAGTCTCTGCTGGTGTCATCCTCAATCAATGCCCAATCCCAATGGTTCTTTTTTGGAGAGCTATACCCAGAAACTTTTTATAATCATAACCAGTTTCAATGCTGCTAATACTACTGCCAGCTAGAATTGACCAACTCCATCTTCAGTAACCGTATGGGAATTCAGATGTTTGTATTCTGCAGGCCTCCGATGTGTGCTCCTAGCAAACCTTCAAACATAACAGGCTTTGCTTTTTTCTGCTGTTTGAAGCTAATTTTGGCATAATTGCAAGCACAGTGCAGCTGTGTGAGCAGCACTGATAGCTGTTCTGCTATTATGAAGCAAGATTATCACAGCCATTAAAATATATATCGGGACCTTTTTTCTAGACCTTTCTAATTTGTGACTTTGTTGTACTTTCAAGTTAATGTAGAGCTGGTCCATAAAACTCAAAGTTATTGACTTCACACTGGGCAGCAGGGATCTCAGAGGAAATTTTGTTCAGAAGTAATGGATCAGTGCTACAGACGGGCTGAGCACATTTTCAATAAATAATGCATAGATATATAATCACAGTGCTGCAAAATGTGTTTTCAATTGAACATTAAAATGTATTAATTGGGTGCCCCGTGAACAATATGATTGATTCAAAGAACTAGGTTTATTCTATCTGTGTTGGTGTGGCTAAACAATATGATTAATTGTTCCATGCATCTTCTCCTTTTATGTAATTATTTCTCCTTTGACAGGTTTCATATGCCCCAGTGCAAGCACATAAAGTAGTGAGTTAACCTTTCAAGGTCTGTAAATTACAGGGAATGTTGTTATAACCAATGATGTCTAAAAGAGAATCAGATTGTCTATTGTGATTCACCTACTTGATATCAACCAAATTATAGGCATTATAAAATCTCTTGACACGTGACTAATAAGTTATGCCAACCGTTAAAGTAGGATGGGTGGGCTGTGTTTAGAGAAGCATACAATATATGGTCTATATCTGTGAGCTGCTGTTCTTTTACATGAATGTGAAAGAAGAATACAGCAATTAATTATGATCATCATATGTGATAATAATGGTATGTTTGTTTTTGTTACCAAGAACACAACCTAGCTCCCCAAAACCTGGCTGTACAACAAATATATACAAACCTGGGTCTCACACAAAGGCATTAAGTTTAGAGATATGGCATAACCTATGCCAAACTTCTGTCTATGGTGAACATCCCAATTGGCTGCCTA
Source organism: Glandirana rugosa (assembly GCA_018402905.1). NCBI lineage: Eukaryota > Metazoa > Chordata > Amphibia > Anura > Ranidae > Glandirana > Glandirana rugosa. The sequence goes on from BLSH010420000.1 coordinate 907,188, forward strand.
AGTTTGGTTTCCAAACAGTTTGGCAAATCTTTAGATTTGAAGCTCACAAACTTTGCAGCAAACACTATCGAAATCTATGGAGAACAAATCTTGTTATTCAAATCTGCCCATTTGAAGGGCTGCCAAACAAACACTATAGGAAGCCATAGGGACATGCATCAATGACAATATATGTCAATCTCTCGATCCATACATATATATTGTTAGGGAGAGTGAGCAACAAAGAGCAATAAATAGATAGATAGATAGATAGATAGATAGATAGATAGATAGATAGATAGACAGAGAGTGGTTAATAAAAAAGACAGTATCTCTACCTAGAACAAAATTGTCAGCTCTTCCTAACAGTTCCAATACACACTGACAATATGGTTGATGTAGGCCCATTCTTTTATAGAAAGGAGGCTTCATTATCCATTCCTTCAAATTATTGGCCTATGACCTGAAAAAAGGCTATGCATTGCATTATAGACTGTTCTTCATTTCTGACAGCAAACCTGCAAAATTTTCAGTCAACCATTTGTGATTCACAAACTTGCAGATTTCAGGGATCAGGGACACATGGTATCAGTGAACCTGAACCTGAACCCCATCCCTAATTAATACTACATACATTTGGTTCTTGGTATTAAGTAGAGTTGAGCGAACCCGAACTGTAAAGTTCGGGTTCGTACCGAACTTTGGGGTGTTCGGGACCCGGACCTGAACCCGGACTTTTCAAAAAAATGTTTGGGTTCGAGATCGGGGTTCTGGTATTTGATTCCACGTGTTGGATAGCTGCCAAGGGCAGCCAATCAACAAGTGTTTCACTGGTTTGCCCTTAGAAGCCATCACAGCCATGCCTACTAATGGCATGGCTGTGATTGGCCAGTGCATGTGACCCAGCCTCTATATGGGGCTGGAGTCACCGTGCTGCATGTCATATGCTCTCAGGCTAGTTTAGGGAGAGGATGCTGCTGGCTCTGTGAGGGACAGATTGCAGATATTATATAACATCTCATCCTGCATTACTGAACGATCTGATTGTGGACTAGGTAGAGATTACTAGTACTGCTGCTTTAAGGGACAGATTGCAGACCTCATCCTGCTGTACAGAACGATCTGACTGGACTAGGTAGAGTCTACTGCTTAGAGGGACAGATTATTGTTCTAAAATAATTTCCAAGTTCTATAGGAAAAGGTTCCAGCTGTTACTTTAAGGGACAGAATATTGTTCTAAAATCATCTCCAAGTTCTATAGGGAAAGGTTCCAGCTGTTGCTTTAAGGGACAGAATATTGTTTCTTGCACAAAGTTAAAAAGTGCATCTACATTGCTGGTTTAAAAAAAAAAATTCTAAAAACTACATTTGCGGCCAGCGGTGCATTTCTTGGACAAAAATAAAAAAAATGTCTACATTGCTGGTTTAAAAAAAAAAAATATTCCAATAACTACATTTGCGGCCAGCGGTGCATTTCTTGCACAAAAATAAAAAAAACAGTGTTGGTTACCTCCTCCTCCACCACCACTTCCACCGCCTCCTCAACCTCCAACTCCACATCCACCTCCATTTTTTATTTTTTTATGTGATTTTAGCTTAAAAATTATTTTAAGTTATTTCCCTATCCCCATTTCTTTGTAGGGCACTTGTCCGACTCTTACCCTCATTTTCCTTCCTTTTGCAGACCTCTAGGACTTGCCAGGCTTTGTTACAGCCATTTTTGTGCCTAAAAGTTTGGGTCCCCATTGATTTCAATGGGGATCGGGGTCCGGGATAAAGTTCGGGTCAAGTTCGGTCCCGAACCCGGACTTTTTCCCGAAGTTCGGCCGAACCTGCCAAACCCGAACTTCCAGAGGTTCGATCAACTCTAGTATTAAGTGTAGGTATCAGATTTTCTGACAGGTTTATTTTTTATTTTTCTTTGGCATTATACAGAGGAATATGACATGACACCATATCAAATATTATTATGCTTAGAATGTGCTTTCTGTGCCCCAAAATAGTAAGATACTGGACAACTGGTCTACATTCACTTGGGCACGGGCATCCCAAAAATCCTAAAGTGGCCTTACTGAATCTGAAACCTACACAATGCTGGACTTTACTTCACCTTCACCTATTTCACCTCTTAACATTTCTTTTCACTGCAGCCAAACAGGTCCTAGCCAAAGTGGGGTGGTGTTCTACTCCCATGATTACCTAGGTGAAATACAACATAACAAGATTCCTAGTAAATTAAATATGTCCACAATTTTAATGATGCAATGCACAAATTCAAGCACCTTTGGACTACCTGGAATGTACACTATCTCCCAAATTACTTTCACCACACTGCTGGTCCTTTGATATATCTGGGTGGACACTCCATACCAATTGGGCTCTAAGCAACTAGGACCCACCAACAGTTTCCCCAACCCCCACCCCTCCCGTCCCCCTCCTCTCTTATTAAGACTCTTCCTATTACTCCTTACACCTCTTGTTGGTCTTCTCTTTGCTTCTTCTACATTCACTTGCTTTACTTTCTCTCTCTGCACAACCCTACTAACTAACTATAGAGTCTACAACTCCATTCTAAAGGAGCAATCAAAATTCTGGGATATATTAAGGTGTTTGTGTTGCTGGTTAATTGATAACATTGTTACTCTTCAAGAGTGTATAAATTGAAGCTGAGGCGCTACATATGTTGCCTCTAACCTGTTTATAGTGAACTGTCATCCATACTGCAAATCACAGCAGCTTCAACAGGGAAGCTGTGCACATAGGAACATCTGAACATTTCATTTTTAGCAAGCCTTCCCCAAATAACACCAACTTTAGACCAAATTGCCCAAACTGAAACATGTGAGCACATTGCATGGTAAGAGCAGGAAATTAAATTGCAGATATACAACACAAATAAGATCTTTTTAGATCTTCTTAGAGTCTTAAGTAATCTATTCCAGCAGGACATAATGGGAACAAATAAAAATAGTGGTAATTGTAATGCCAAAGATCCCATAGGTTTTAAGGGCAGAGAGCAAATGGAAAAGAGGAAAAGAACAGGTACATTTTCTCATGCCTTTAATCTAATGTTTTGTGAAAGAAAAGCATTGATTCTTTTGTGTTTGTGATGTTATTTTACACTCACCAATCTCATTGACATCAATCTCTTTCTGCCCAATGAAGTACCAAACACAAGCCATCCAATGGGCAAGTAGAGCAAACATAGACATGAGAAGAGTGAGCACCACTGCACTGTACTGAGAGTACCGATCCAGTTTCTGGAGCAAGCGAAGGAGTCTTAATAGACGAACTGTCTTCAGCAGATGAACACCAAAATACTAAGAGAAAAAAAAAATATAATATGATCTAAGTACTAGTGAATTTACAGATGCAAATTAAAATGTTGGAGGAACAGGCAGAAGAACTGGTAACCTACATCTATGGTCAGTAAAATAATTTGTGGCAATTTTGATTGTTGTTTTGTTTTCCAAATTAGCTCTGACAATTAAAACTTTTTACAATTGTTCCTTAAACTGTGCTTTTCTGTAAGTACAGTAGTTTAGTGCAAACTTTACTGCTTACTAAGTTTACTCGATTAACCACTTCAGCCCCAGAAGGATTTCCCACGTTAGGACCAGAGCACTTTTTGCGATACGCCACTGCATCGCTTTAACTGAGAATTGTGCGGCCGTGCAACATTGTACCCAAAAGAAATTTGCGTCCTATTTTTCCCACAAATAGAGCTTTCTTTTGGTGGTTTTTGATCACCTCTGCATCATTTCTGATCACCGTTATAAACAAAAAAAGAGCGACAATTTTGCAAAAAAAAAAAACAATATTTCTTACTTTTTGCTAAAATACATATCCAAAAAAACAAAAATAATTTTTTTTACTAGTAATGGCAGCGATCTGCAATTTTTATCAGGACTGTGATATTGCAGACATTTTTTACACCTTTTTGGGACCAATGACATTTATACAGTGATCAGAAATGTAAATATCCACTGATTACAGTGTAAATGTCACTGGCAGTGAAGGGGTTAATCTGCAGGGTTAACTGTGTTCCCTAGGCATGTTCTAATTGTGAGGGGGCTGGGCTACCATGGGCATAAGAGATCTAACTGATTCCAGTGACAGGGATCAGTAGACCTCTTACATGTTGCCTGACAGAGCAGGGAACCGCCGTGTTTACATTGGCGGTTCCCCGTTTTTGTTCTCTGCTAGGCAATCACGGCTCGCTGGTGGATATCAAGTCCACCGGAGCTGCAGCCACACTCCTGCAGAGTATGGCGGGCACGCGTAAGCTGCCCTTTATAGAAGGCGATTCGAGGAACAGAGCCACTCTGCAGCAGTAAATGTACGCAATGCGGTCGGGAAGCGGTTAAAGATAATGGCCTTTGACATTTTATGGTAGTCATGCATAAAATATAAGTCTTTCTACTAAGAAAAACCACCACATCAATGTTCTCACTTAGGATAATGAAGCTACTTACCACATTGACACTAAATGCATAGAGCAGGTCAAAAGGTAGGGCAGCAATGAGGTCCACAAAAAACCATGTGGTTGCATAGTGCACACAAATAGAGCGAGGATCATATACCACTTGACCAGATTTGCTGACATATGTTGTACGAAAATTCAACAAAATATCTAGGGGACAAAACAAATAAGAAAAATTAAAAGAGATTATAGCAAACCCAAATACCACAGTAGGATTTATCAAGGGTTTTTATCTTCAGGAAATAGAAATTGTGATATTTTTACCAATAGTTTTGTACTCTTAATACTGTTTTGTCATCTGAATGTAAACAGTAAGTCCCCGTAAAATGAGTACTTCCATGTTGATTAGAGACAGGTTTTATTAATTGCTGGGCATTTTTAGTGCTAAATAGAGTGGTGGTGAGGGACCAGGATTCCTGCCAAGTTCTTATTGCTTGTAAGAAAAATAGACAGCACACCAAGTTGAACATTACCTTAAAGCGTTTGTTAAGCCAAAAAATAAAAATAAAGATCCTGTTCCTTTAAAGCATGTTATACAGCACAGTGCTTGTGCTGTGTCATTTTGCCCCCTGTATCACCTGAAATACCTGGCTGATCCTGGCAGTTTCTACCTACCCCCTGTACTTTGACCACGATATATCAGGGCTGCTGAGCCCTGACACCGTTGTCAATGTATGTGCCTCTGTCATCTGCAGCTGGCTGCAGCTCTCCCTGTGTCTCCCTCTGTCCTCCTCCCACCCTCCTCTACCTACCTGTCATCTCTCACTATCGCTGATCCGATCCTCTCCCCACTGCTTCAAAACTAACTGATCTTTTTATCATCCCCCCTGTCACATAAAATGCTGTATCCTAGTGCTCTCTGCTCCTCTCCTCCCCTTCTCTCTGGCTGACGTTAGTAAGGGAATCCCGGCCCCGCACACTGGAGATATCAGACGGGGAGAGCTGAGAGCCTGGAGTCATCTTATCACTGGAAGACACTGTTAAAACAGGTAGAAATCTGTTTTTTTTTAAATAAAGCACAGGCACTAGGATGCAGCTTTTTATCTGACAGGGGGGAAATAGTGGCTTAACAACCACTTTAACTCATTACTGATGTCATTAAGTGAAAAGTAAAAAAAAAAAGACATGACAAAATCATTCTATAGGTGTTTACAGGACACATAGGTCCTCTTTCTCATGGTGACTTAGATGTCTCCAAAATGTCAGTGAAATGATGACTGTTTTGTACTTTTGCACTTAAGATCTTACATGGAGATCATGGTATCACATTTACCATGCACCCTCCAGTCTAAGGCATTAAAGTAATTAATGTGGGATGGATTGTTTATGGGTTAGGTATTTTGGTGCCTGTGTCCCTGTTGTGGAGATACACTTTTTATTGGTCCTTGTGAACCTTCATTTTGTATATACAATTTTAAGTTGTCACCGGAACAAGAATATTTTCCAGTGGGACATTTGTTCAGATGATAACTGTCTAAGAGGTTATATCTGCAACTTTGGAGAGATTTCCTCTCATCTCTCCAATGGGGAACACATGACAAAAAAAGCTGATACTGACTTTAGCCATTTCCTACTCTATCCAAAAAGAAAATGCTTTAGAGGTACTTTACTCTTTCAGAAAACATAACACAATATTTTTGCACCTATGATAAATATATGCATATGTCTGTCCAAGACACCAGACGATGAAGGGTGATCATGAAAGGTCTCATTCTTTTGATTTCCTTCTGTCAAAATGTTTGCAGTTACAGACAGTCTCCGGGTCACAAACAAGATAGGTTCTCTAGGACTGTTCTTAAAGGCTAAGTTCATCTTTGTTCACTTTTTTTTTCTAAATTCCAGCTCCCCTATGTACCAATATAGCATTAATGTACTTCTTTCCATTTATTCTACCCATGAGTTGACCTCAGCTGGGCAACTCCTTCCTGTGTCATGACCTGAAGTCTGTCCAAGAAGTAAGGCAGAAGTAATGGAGCAGGGTTTTTAAACAGCCACGAAGACAGTAAAGTAAGTGTGTGTAGCATAAATGGAAAGCTGTGCAAAAAAAGTGCATTAATGCTATAGGGGAGATGTAACATTTGTTTTGCTGTCTGTGCCCCTGTTCAGAAGGTTTTATCTCACTTTCTGTCCCTTTGAAAACTGGATTTTGAAAATTTGAGGTTGTCATGGAAACAAGGATTGGTGATAAAGCTTCAGTGGAGACACATTTTTCCCATGATAACTCTTACAGGAATGAATTTCCCTTCCTAGGGGTAGATATCCTCTCACTTTCTGTTGTCGCCCTCCTTTTGTAAGTACGAGTCGCATGTAAGTTGGATGTACAGTATGTAACTCAGGGACTGCCTGTATCCTCAAACTTTTCATAAGGCGCTCCCCTATCATTCAGTGTTCCACAATTGCCTGGCAAAGGTAATGCATTAAGACCTTTTTTTTCTGACAGCTGTTTTCTAATAACTCGTTCCTGCTGTTATTAAATAGCTGACACTTTTTCTAATTCTAAATTCAGTTTTCCCTCTTACTGACTTCTAAAAATGTAGCACTCCCGAGTAAATAATTAATAAGATGTCAGCAAATGAAACATGGACCATGGTATTAGGCTGACTGTGAATAATAACGGGAAAATCTTTAATACATTTTCCTCCCTGGGACATTGGTTCCAGAGCTTACTTAAATATTTAGACATAGCATCTTTTGTGAATGAATGTCGACATGAGAATCACTTAGCTCTTAAACTGACATGCTAAAAGGACAACGCTACAGGGTTCCAGCTTGTCTGCAGAACAGACATTTAATAAATGATAATGTTGTCTGTTTTTACGAAATAAACAGATGATTTGGCCAGCAATTCTAGCTTTCATTAGGAGAAATGCCCAGGACCGGATACACATCCAAACAAGCATTTAGATGTGATATATTAAGGCAGTTGTTGGAAGAATATGCAAAAGATGTCCATGTAACGTCAAGCACTGCCAGCAACTGATTTCCTGTGTCAATGTGATGATAAATTTCAATCTGCAAAAATCTATGTTTTTAGAAAGCAAAGTGTATGCACTCTGGCAGCAAAATTAATATGTATACATGCTATCAAGAAACAGCCCAATCCATATATCTGTATTTCTGCTGGAAAATTATAAATAAAAAGTGTAATTAAAGCATACAAATTATCTCACCCAAAAATTACCACATGTGCATGATAAACAAAAAAAATTCACTCTTAAATAAAAATCAACTCATTTGGAATTTCCCTATGTGCATAGTAGATAGTGCCTTGCATCATCCATGTGATATCATCAGTAAAGTGTGAAAATGTCTGCTAATAATACCTTAACACTTAAGAAGTTGTCCCAAAATCAATGTATGCCAATATAACATTAATCAAACAGCTTTAATAAATAAATAAATAGATGCTAGGTGTGCTAGGAATACTAACATCCACAAAAATGTGCTAATAAACCATCTCAAAAATAAATTAACGTGACTGCACTAATAATCCATAAAAATCAAAAATGCTTCTCATTTTCTTCCAACACAACACCAAATGATTCCTTCACCAACATCCGTGCAGTTTGCTTACCCTCCTTGATCTCTGGAGCTATATGAGGTCAATCACAGATTTCTTGAGGGTAGCCTGGATTCCCAGCTTGCGTGTCACTTTAAATAGAAGATCCTTCAAATAATCACACCAACTCCACTCAACTCTCTGCTTCCAATAGAGGGCAATGGTCCCCATAAAAGAATACAAATGGATATCTAGTGCTCTCCATATGGAATCACCATTTATTGCTCAAACAAATTATTGCACTTACAAAATATTGGTAGTAAGCAAAAACATCTCTTATTATCACAGTCGTATTCACAGCAATACAATCAACTCACTCCTCCAACTGACTGACAAGATGGCTCTGCCCTCCTTGTGTAATGATGTCACCATAGCTGTCCTGCTTTCCGCGTTGCATCCTCAAAGGAAACTTCTTCAGAAGCTGGCAGCCTTCATCACCATACAGACCCTCCCCTGGTCACTAAGCAACTGCTTGTAAACAACCCCGTCAGCACTATTTTCCTGAAGTATACCTCCCGAACAAATGACCAGAAACATGGAGCCTGGATCTCAAAAAAAGTATATATATATATATATATATACAATGTCTCACAAAAGTGAGTACACCCCTCACATTTTTGTAAATATTTTATTCTATCTTTTCATGTGACAACACCGAAGAAATTACACTTTGCTACAATGTAAAGTAGTGAGTGTACAGCTTTTATAACAGTGTAAATTAGCTGTCCCCTCAAAATAACTCAACACACAGCCATTAATGTCTAAACCGCTGGCAACAAAAGTGAGTACACCCCTAAGTGAAAATGTCCAAATTGGGCCCAATTAGCCAATTTACCTCCCCAGTGTCATGTGACTCGTTAGTGTTACAAGGTATCAGGTGTGACTGGGGAGCAGGTGTGTAAAATTTGGTGTTATCACTCTCACTCTCTCATACTGGTCAACATGGCACCTAATGGCAAAGAACTCTATGAGGATCTGAAAAAAAGAATTGTTGCTCTAAATAAAGAGGGCCTAGGCTAAAAGAAGATTGCCAAAATTCTGAAACTGAGCTGAGGCATGGTGGCCAAGACCATACAGCGGTTAACAGGACAGGTTCCACTCAGAACAGGCCTTGCCGTGGTCGACCAAAGAAGTTGACTGGACTTGCTCAGCTTTATATCCAGAGGTTGTCTTTTGGAAATAGACGTATGAATGCTGCCAGCATTGCTGCAGGTTAAAGGGTGGGGGGTCAGCCTGTCAGTGCTCAGACCATACGCTGCACACTGCATCAAATTGGTGTGCATGGCTGTTGTCCCAGAAGAAAGCCTCTTCTAAAGATGATGCACAAGAAAGCCCACAAACAGTTTGCTGAAGACAAGCAGACTAAGGACATGGATTACTGTAACCATGCCCTGTGGTCTGATGAGACCAAGATAAACTTATTTGGTTCAGATGGTGTCAAGCGTGTGTGGTGGCAACCAGGTGAGGAGTACAAAGACAAATGTGTCTGCCTACAGTCAAGCATGGTGGTGGGAATGCCATGATCTGGGGCTGCATTAGTGTTGCTGGCACTGGGGAGCTAAAGATCATTGAAGGAACCATGAATGCCAACATGTACTGTGACAGAGCATGAACCCCTCCCTTTAGAGGCAATATTCCAACATTATAATGACCCCAAGCACACCTCCAAGGTGACCACTGCCTTGCAAAAGAAGCTGAGGGTAAAGGTGATGGACTGGCCAAGCATGTCTCCAGACCTAAACCCTATTGAGCATCTGTGGGGCATTCTCAAACAGAAGGTGGAGGAGTGTAAGGTCTCTAACATCCACCAGATCTGTGATGTCATCATGGAGGAGGGGAAGAGGACTCCAGTGGCAACCTGTGAAGCTCTGGTGAACTGCATGCCCAAGAGGGTTAAGGTAGTGCAGGAAATTAATGGTGGCCACACAAAATATTAACACTTTGGGCCCAAATTGGACATTTTCACTTAGGAGTGTACTCACTTTTGTTGCCAGCAGTTTAGACATGAATGGCTGTGTGTTGAGTTATTTTGAGGGGACAGCAAATTTAGACTGTTATACAAGCTGTACACTCACTACGTTACATTGTAGCAAAGTGTCATTTCTTCAGTGTTGTCACATGAAAAGATATAATAAAATATTTACAAAAATGTGAGGGGTATACTCACTTTTGTGAGATACTGTATATATATATATATATATATATATATATGTCATAGAGTGTTTTCACTCATAT